>CM035134.1:93251565-93769101 GCA_020205605.1 Panax ginseng
CAAAACTTCTTAAAACTCTAAAGAAATACGCTCAAGATTATAAAAGAAGAATTATCTGAATTTTTGGTGTGTTTTCAATTCTAACTAAGCATCCTATTTATAGGAGAATTTAAAGGATACTATGCAATAAAATATAATATATTCTATTTATAATATATATATATATATATATATATTATTTATTTAAAATCTAATAAAACAAATAACTTTATAAAAGTATTCATTTTTATATAAAAAGATTTTACTATACAAACACTATATCAGAGCCTTATCTGAACACTATGCATAATAAAATATAATATATTCTATTTATAATCTAATAAAACAAATAACTTTATAAAAGTATTCTATTTTATATAAAAAGATTTTACTATACAAATACTATGCAGTACAATGCAAACACAATGCATATTAAAATATAATATATTCTATTTATAATCTAATAAAACAAATAACTTTATAAAAGAATTACATTTTTATATAAAACGCTTTCTGTTTTATTACATTTATAATAATAATAAAAATAAATTCATCATTATTATTATAATTCACACTATTAATCGACCGTGTCGTTCCCAAGAAAAGAGGGGGCTTTCCAATAAGGATTTCTCCCTATTGGCGCGAAATTAGGTGACCAAACCACTCCTTGACAGAACTTTTAAACATCGTCAATATTGCAAATAATAATATTAATAACTCTGTCATCTCAATTATTGATTTAATAATATATAAAATATCGACAATAATTGAATCAAATAACGTGAGATACTATGCAACAATTACTGTAGCAATAATTGAACAAAAACTGAGTGACTTCTCACGTAAGCATCAATAATCAATACCGTGTGCTACTATGCAACCACGCGTATTACTGTACTTTTAACACCGGGTGTTTCAACAGTTAACGGTAAAACTTTCGCCGTTATTTTTCATAAAAATATTTTTGTCATTTTCTCAATCGGACAATAATTTTGTTGTGGGGTCCACCAATGATTGTGCCGTCGTACGAATATTCTCTGTGAAAACGAATATTCCCCGACCAATCTAATATAATATAACAACTTGCGTACTTTGCAAAATTTATAAATATTACCCACAACTATAACATTATATCAAATTTACTCCATAATATTCAAAAATGATATTTATAGAAAATAATCTTTATTCATAAAAGTTGGGGTCTTACAACCTCCCCTTTTTTATGAAATTTCACCCTCGAAATTAGGGTATATACCTAGTATGTCGAAGAGGTAAGGATACCTTGATTTTATTTTAGATTCTAACTCCTATGTCATTTCCTCATCATCATGGTTTCTCCACAAAACTTTGACTTGAGGTATAACCTTGAAGCATAGAATATGTTCCTTCTTATCCAAGATTTTAACAGGAACCTCTTCATACGTTAAATCTTCCACTATTTCATCCGGTTCTAACTCAATAATGTGGTTCGGGTCTTCCACATATTTACGTAACATGGATATGTGAAAAACGTTATGAACACGAGATATACTTGGCGGTAAAGCGAGTCTATAGGCCATAGTTCCTACTCGGTCGAGGATTAAAAATGGGCCAATGAATCAAGGATTGAGCTTTCCTCTCTTTCTAAATCTTGTAACTCCTTTCCATGGAGCAACACGTAACAACACATGATCTTCAATATCAAATTCCACGTCCTTTCGATGAAGATCAGCATAACTCTTATGTCGATCTTGTGAGGTTTTTATACGTTGCCGGATCGTTTGAATCTTTTTCGTAGTCATACGTACCAACTCCGGTCCAAACAACGTTGCTTCACCCACCTCATACAAGAATATTAGAGAATGACACTTTCTTCCATACAACGCTTTGAATGGAGCCATGCCAATACTTGCTTGATAGCTGTTGTTGTAGGAAAACTCCACCAACGATAAGAACTTGTCCCAACTTCCCTTGAAGTCAAGGACATAAAGTCTTAATAAATCTTCAAGAGTTTGAATAGCTCTGATTGTCCGTCCGTCTGTGGATGATATGCCGAACTAAATTATAAATCTGTGCCCATAGCTTTTTGCAAACTAACCCAAAATCTTGAATGAATCTTGGGTCTTGATCAGAAACTATGGATACTGGCATACCATTCAATCTTACAACCTCGTTTATGTATATACGAGCAAGACGTTCAAGTGTATAAGTTTCTTGTATAGGTAAGAAGTGAGCAGACTTGGTCAATCTATCAACAATGACTCAAATTGCATTTATGCCTTGAAAAACCTTGGGAACACCAGTAACAAAATCCATGGTAATGTGCTCCCACTTCCATTCTGGAATTTCAAGTGGTTGCAATGGACCCTTAGGTACTTGATGCTCTGCCTTGACTCGTTGACAAGTTAAACACCTTTGGATGAATTCCGCTATCTCTCTCTTCATATTGTTCCACCAAAATGTATGTCGAAGATCATGATACATTTTGGTACTCCCAAGATGGATTAAAAATGGTGTGTTGTGCGCCTCCATCATGATTTAATACTTTAAGTATTCCTTCTTCATCGATTCTTTCTTCCGGTATAGCCCCTTCTTGCATTTTCTTCCTCATACGTATCAGTTCCAGGTCTGTAACTTGAGCAACTTTAACTCTATCGATTAAATTCGGTTCTACTCGTATATTCACCATCATCATATGGGTCCCTGGAGTATTTAACTCTATCTCCATCTTTTGTAAGTCATACAAAATGGGCCTTTGCGTTGACAATATTGCACTCGTACCCGCATATGATCTTCTACTCAATGCATTACCTACCACGTTCGCTTTTCCAGGGTGGTATTGGATGGTATGATCATAATCTTTCAACAGTTCAAGCCAACGTCGTTGTCGCATGTTGAGTTCCTTTTGAGTGAAGAAATATTTGAGGCTTTTATGATCCGTAAAGATCTCCACTTTCTCCCCATACAAGTAATGCCTCCAAATCTTTAGTGTAAAAACGACTGCTGCCAACTCTAGATCATGAGTGGGATATTTCCTCTCATATTCTTTGAGTTGCCGAGAAGCATAGGCTATGACTTTCCTATGTTGCATAAGAACACATCCTAACCCTTTGCCCGAAGCATTACTGTAGATGACAAATCCCTCCGAGCCAGATGGTATTGTTAGAATAGCTGCTGAAAAAAGTCTCCTCTTGAGTTCTTGAAAACTCTTCTCATATTCCTCGTTCCAATTGAATTTTGTATCTTTTCGAGTCAACTGAGTTAGTGGAGTAGCGATTCGAGAAAATCCTTCCACGAATCTCCAATAATAACCAGCTAAGCTGAGAAAGCTACGTACTTCAGTCACTGCTTTAGGTTGCTCCCAACTTTGAATAGCTTCAATCTTTGTTGGGTCAACAGATATTCCATGACTTGATACTACGTGCCCAAGGAATGCTACTTCCTCAAGCCAGAACTCGTATTTCTTTAACTTGGCATAAAGCTTGTTTTCACGAAGCTTTTGGAGTATCAGCCTCAAGTGTTGCTCATCATGTTCACGGCTTTTGGAATAAATAAGGATGTCATCAATAAAGACGACCACAAAGTGATCCAAATATTCCTTGAATACTTGGTTCATCATATCCATGAAGGCAACAGGAGCATTAGTCAATCCAAAAGACATGACTAGGAATTTATAATGCCCGTACCGAGTTCTAAAAGCCGTCTTTGGAATTTCATTGGTTCTAATCTTCAATTGGAGATATTCGGAATGAAGATCGATCTTTGAAAATAATTTGGCGCCTTGCAACTGGTCAAACAGGTCATCAATACATGGCAATGGGTACCTATTTTTGATGGTGACATGATTCAACTCCCGATAATCAATACAAAGTCGCATACTCCCATCTTTTTTCTTCACGAATAGAACAGGAGCAGCCCAAGGAGAAGTACTAGGATGAATGAAACCGATGTCTAACAATTCCTACAGCTGGGTCTTTAACTCCTGAAGTTCAATAGGAGCCATTCGATATGGGGCTTTGGAAATGGGTTTTGTACCGGGTTCAACGTAGATACAAAATTTAATTTCACGCTTTAGGGGTAGGCCAAGAAGTTCTTCAGGGAATACGTCAGGAAATTTATTAACAATAGAAATATCCTTCAAAACTGACGTATTTTTGTTTAAATCCGTGACATGAGCTAAGAAAGCTTGACATCCTTTTTTTAATAAACGAATAGCTTTATGGCTTGAGATGCCAGTGATTGATTTTAATGGTTTGGTTGCTTGAATTCGCATAATAGGTTGATTAGGAATATGAAAGCTAACAACCTTACAAAAATAGTCAATTTTTGCATGATGCGTGGTTAACCAATCAATCCCTAGAATTACGTCAAATGCAAGTATTTTCAATGAAATAAGATCGACAGGTAATGTGAGGGTACCAATTTGAACCAAACAAGACTTATAAACAGTGGATGTAATGAAGGTTTCTCCCAACGGAGTTTCAAAAGATAAGTCAAAGTCTAATTTCTCCGGAGTCAAATTTAAACGTTTAGCGCAAGTAGGAGAAATAAAGGAATGGGTAGAACCAGTATCAAATAAGGTATATAAATTGCTAGAGTTTATGATAAGCTTACCCGTGATGACCTCATTCGGGTTCCTTGCTTTTGGGGAGGTCACAACAAACGCTCTTCCTTACACTACTGGCTTTGACTTTTCTGGGGCATCCTTTGGTGTCTCCATCCTAGCTAAACTTGTCTTAGGTGAACGACATAAGCAATTATAACATGCTTTGGACGGCATCGCACAGTTTGGACTGATGTGTCCCTCCCCTCCACATTTGAAGCATATGATAGGTGGTCGTTCTCCTTCCTTAACAACAGGTGCTGATGTTGACGTCTTTCTATCATTGTTGAATCTCCTCTTCTTGAAATTTCCATTCTTATTACTTTGACCATGATTACCACCGAAGTGGTTACCATTTTTGGCATGTTGATTCACTCCACACTTATTGTCACCGCTTCGATGACTGCTATAACTGGTATTATCATTTTGTCAGCTGCTCTCTTTTGGTTGGATTAACTCATTATCACGCTCCAATAATTGAGCCCTATTAACAACATCTGAATACAAACACAGTTTATGAGAGATAAGATATTGACGTATCTCGGGTTTCAAACCTCTTAGAAACATTCGCGTCATTCTCTCCTCATTATCAACCAAATGGGATGCAAATCGGGACAACTCGACAAACTTGGCTTCGTACTGCGACACGGTCATGTTGTTTTGCTCCAGCTTGATGAACTCTACCTCTTTCATGTGACGAATACTTTCGGGAAAGTACTTGTCCTTGAACAATTCTTGGAATTTCTCCCAAGTCATCTTCAGTGCGGCAAGTTGAGTACGCTTTAGAGATTCCCACCAGTAATCTGCCTCTAGTCGCAATATGAAGGTGGCAAAGGGAACCTTTTGCTCCTCTAAGCATCCCAAAACATCAAATATCTTGTAGATCTTCTTTATTCACGTCTCCGCCTTAAGTGGTTTTGGCTCTCTAAAAAACTCTGGTGGTCCCAGTTCCTTGAACTACTTAGCAGTGACCGTCCGAGAGTTACCAGTGTTTCGACCTGCATTTTGGACAAGAGCCGCTCTTGCCTAATGCTGCATGAATTACATAAAGCCTCTGAACATTCCATCGTTCATCATTTGGTCAGTGTTGTTGTTTGCATGAGGATTATCGCCTTCCTGATGCACATTATCTTGATTATTGATCTGTGGAGACTCAACGGTCTCCTGTGCTCCATTGTTGTTCTCAACATTCTCGGATGTCAATTTCAAATACTGCCACAAAACAAGTGTTAATTAACATATCACATATTATCCCTATACTCTGACCGACCAATTAAATACCAAATAAACTTAGGTAGGTCATACTAGCGAAGGAATTCCCCGTCTCTCCCCTCCTAGTTCTTGTCTCACATCTCAGTCAGGGATCATATCCCTAAGCTTTGATACCAACTGTGATGCCCCCAAAATAGGTATACATCACCTATTCTGAGTCGCCAAATACATGGTACAAAATACAAATACAACCTTAAATATACAACATGAGCTGTGAGTTTTAATACAATTATTGTCTTCTAGACAATATTCAAACTCAAAATAAGTCCTCAATACATTTATTATTACACTATTTCATAGAATAGTGAGGACTACTAATACTATCATCTGGACTGTCACTCCTTTCCCCGACTAGTCCTTGCTACGTTCTCATTTCCTGAAGAGAACAATGAAAGCAAAAAGGGTGAGCTCAAATAGCCTAGTAAGAAATATTATGACTAAGATAATGCAGAATAATTTATCTTTAGTATTCAACAGTGTTAAACTGATAAAATATATCAAACATCTAGTTTAACTGCAGCGAAACAAGTAATCCATTAGAAGAGTCAAGTAAAGAATAAAATCTACTATCTTCTATGATTTAAAAGATTTTTCATCACTTTTATCGCTGAGACTCAACTTAATAAATAAACCACATCATCTCTGCACTACGGCCAAGGATATTCATTAGTATCACGACCACAAATTATCCATGCACTACGGGCCAAGGAAATTCGTGTTTTCATCAACGGTCATGATCATGCCAACAACTGTCCATCAATGCACCAATGATTGTGTCGTCGTACGAATATTCCCTGTTAAAACGAATATTCCCCGACCAATCGAATATAATATAACAACTTGCGTACTTTGCAAAATTTATAAATATTACCCACAACTATCATTATATCAAAGTTACTCCATAATATTCAAAAATAATATTTATAGAAAATTCATCTTTATTCATAAAAGTTGGGGTCTTACAATTCCTTACTTATTTCACCGAATCATCCATATGATTCATTCGGATCGTTCAAATTCATTAAGCAATTCATACTTCCTTAAGAAAGCTTTTAAGAAATTTATAACCTAAACTCCTAATTCTTATTTCTTCGTTTTCTCATGATTTCAACCATATGAAAATCATTCTTAGCATTTTTTACATCTATTCTCATTAAGCTATATGACTCCATATAAAACTTAAAGAAATTTAGATTAGACTAGGTTTTAAGATTACCTTTCTTCTTTAATATTCTTCTGTTAGATAAAGTTTGCACTCGGGCTAGCTTTTCCTCTTCCTTTCCCTCCTCATCCGACTTCGCTCTCTCTCTTTCAAGTGTTGGTGATTTTCAAAATCACTAACAAATGAACTAAGGCTTTTATAAATAAAAAACCAAGGCTAGGGGTATTTTGGTCATTTGGAAAACTGCCTTATTATTCATGAAGCTTTTCCTAGAAGCTTCATTATCTAGTCATTTGGAATTCGTCCGACAGTTTTAAAAATATGCGATTCTCGGAATCTAAATATTTCTGGATATTTCGTCTTTCTTTTACAGATTAACTTTTACGCATTCTTCGGAAATTTGAAAAACTAGAAAATAGTTTTTGATGATAAGCGTTTTTCTTCACGTTTTTCCCTAGCTTAGTTAAACAAATGAAAAATACATAACAATATTTTTCGTCATTTTTATTTTGCCTGATTTCTGCACGTTTTTCGAGAAAAACTTTTATTGGCTGGGTTAACTTTTCATAATATATTATCGTCAAAACTTTCGATGGGATATCATTTTGACATACCGAACTCTCAAAAAAACTTAGGTTATTCAAACCCTAACCCTTAGGTTTCATTAGGTAAATAGTGCCTACTTCGTCTTATCCCCAGAAATATTTTTATTCCCGAAAATTTTTAATTTTTGTCTTGTAAATTTCTACTCGTTTAGTCTAGCTCGTAACCAGAATCCTCCTATTTTATAATAATCCCAGGTTCTATAATGATTAATAAACACATAACACATAATCTTATTAATAAAATTCATTTTATTAATAACTAATTCTTTAAACTTAAATTCTGGACAAATCTGATTTTCCAGGTTGTCACAATTCAGCCTCATCAACGCCGGAGCTACCTATCAACGAGCCATGATGGCTCTTGTCCATGATTTAATGCACAAGAGATAGAAGTCTATGTGGATGACATCATTGTCAAATCCCGAAGGGAAGAAGACCACATAGACCATCTCAAAAAGCTTTTCAACCGATTGCACAAATATAATTTTTTAGATAAATCTGGCCATGTGTACCTTCGGCGTCAAGTCAGGCAAGTTGCTAGGATTTTTAGTGAGCCACAAATGCATTGAGCTGGATCTGGCCAAAATTCAATCCATTACTGAGATGCCCATGCCCCAGACATAGAGGGAAATACGGGGAATTTTGGGAAGGATGAACTTCATCACCCGACTCATCTCCCAACTCATAACAACTTGTGAGCCCATCTTTAAGTTGTTAAGGAAGAATTCCTCTAAGAAATAGAACGAAGAGTGTCAAAAAGCCTTCCTTTCCATCAAACATCAATTGGTTTAAGCTCTTTTCTTGATACCTCCCAGGGGAAGATATTCTCCTATTTATGTACCTATCAATCAATGACAATGCCATGGGCTGCATGCTGGGATAAAAACACAATAGAGGCAAAGAAAGAGCTATCTATTACCTCAACAAAAGATTCAACCTTAGTGAGCACAAGTATACCTTGATTGAAAAGGCTTGATGTGCATTATCATGGGCTTCAATGAGATTACAACATTATCTCCATGGTCAAACAGCCCATCTCATATCCTGCGTGGATCCTCTCAAATACGTATTCAGCAAACCCATGTTGAATTATCGACTGTCCAAATGATAGTTGATCCTCCAGTAATTCGACATCATCTACGTGACCCAAATGTGATGCCCCCAAATTCAGGTACTTAAAACCCGAACCCGGTGCTTCACAATACCATTTCTTTGAGCAGAATAATAACGATAATATAAATATCAAACTTAATTTACATATATCAGAGTCTAATCTCATGTACGCGACCTTTAAACATTCATTACATGATAATTAATAGATATCATTGTCTTAATAAAGTCTAACTATTACATAAGATAGCAAAACTCATTCTGTAACCTTTTCTTCTCCCTTGTTCTTAGCAGAGCCTTCTGGTTGATCACACTTAACTGAAAATATTTAAATTAAGCAAGGATGAGCATTTGAGTGCCCAATAAGTAATAGCAAGCAATAAAAGTTAGTTGAAAAAAGTAAATGTTTTCCATTAATAGCACTTCTACAACGAATCAACAGTTGTGAAGTAAGCTGAAGCAACAATAAACAACATATCATTTCGATTTTTAAATTTTTAAAAGTACGTACTGACTATAAATGGGGATCAGTCGACAAACTATGAAAATTATTTTCTATTTTCGAAAAGGGTAAACAAAACTTCATCTGTAAACCGTCATAGCTTACATACACGGGGGTGATTAGCCCGTTATGCCCTATATTAATAAATACTACATGTTCGAACGATATTTTCGTCTAGTATATCCGTCTTAGGCGCATAAAAGTTTCCCTGATTCGGGATGTTCATACTTAGTCTGGAATCCGAACCAAAATAATTCGATTAGATACAATAAAGTTCTATCTTATTCAACAATATTTTTAAATATGTGTCTAGCTGAATCAAATAGCTTAGACGGCTTTTAAGTCAATGTATACATACTGGAAACCAATAAGTATGTATCAACATGTGAAAAAATATAATGATTATCCAAGTGAGGTCACTTGTATAACCATGCTTAGAAATTAACGAATATAATATATCTTGATTTATAATAACAGATTTAAAGAACTTGTACAATAGATTATAATTTAATAACTTACTTATACAGAATCATTGCATAAGTATATACAAGGTTAAGATATTTGAACAATGAAAATAATAGTGCGGATATTAGCTTACACATGTCCATTGCATAAAGTAAATGTAAGGTTAAGATACATGCCTGATCTGCTGCTTACACAACTTAGTTTTATCTTTTATATCAAGACCTATCATTAATAAGATCATTCGTTTGATTAGAATAACATACTATAACACATAGTACTGCTATTTGCAGTAAGCACATAACCTAATCACATTGTCACGTATGTTTAGCAGTCATTGGATCACAAACAAACACTTATCAAGTTAACCTATCTAAGTCCAGATCAATTTCTGAAACTTTTCGGTGTACCGACGGCTTTATCGGGTAATTATCGAGTCTAAAACTCTATCATATAGTTCAATATCCATTTAAATAACTTAAATATCAGTCATATTATTTTTAAATGACTTATAATAATTTTTAAAAAATTATTATAATTTATCATGATTTTTCAAACAATGGAATCATTATTAAATGAATTAAATATTAAATAACTCTATTATCATTAATATTTAATTAATACGAAAATATTAATGAAACTATTGCCAAAATATTAAAGTTATTTATAATAACTCAAAATAATTTTAAAGTATTAATATTACCCTTAAATAATTTTTAAAACAATTAAAATTATTTTAAAATAATTACAAATATTTAAATATTAATTCATTATTTATCAAAATATTAAAAGTCATTTATTATAACTTAAAATATTTTTAATTTATTTATATCCTTTTAAATGATTTATAAATAAATAAAATCATTTTTAAACTATTTATTTAATATAATTAATAAATAAATTTAATATCATTAATATTAAATTATTAATGAAATTTACCTTTAAATATTAAAATTATATTTTATAACTTAAAATATTTTGAAAACTTTATTTTCATTTAAAATGATTTTTATAATATTAAAATCATTTTTAATTTATTTATTTAATATAATTATTAAATAAATCTAAATATCATTAATATTAAATAATTAATGAAATTTACCTTAAAATATTAAAAGATATATTTTATAACTTCAAATATTTTTAATTACCTTATTATAATTTAAAATAATTTTTAATATAATAAAATCATTTTAATTAATTTACTTAATGCATTTATTAAATAAATTAAATATTAATAATATTCAAATAAATACTAATATTTATGAAAAATATGTCAAATTATTAAAAGTTAATTTTTATAACTTAAAATAATTTTTAAAACTAATTTTGGAATTTTTAATAATAAATTTCTATTTTTAAATGATTTTTAGAAATTAAATTAAATAAAATTAAAAAGTCTGTCGCTAAAGCCTTTAGCGATAGAAAGTGTAGTGTTAGGTGTTCTTGAGCTTCAAAAACATTCATATGCCAGATTCGAGTGGGTAAGTTTGACCAAGAATAATTTTTTGATCAATGTGTTTTCGGGCATGTTTTTGGTCAGATCTTGTAGTACTAATGTAAAACTACAAGATCCAACAACAATTATGATCATATAACACAAAACAAAGGAGATCTAGGCTTGCAAAATAGCTGTCAGAGCTGTTCTTCATTTTTTGGGTTACCCAGAAATGAAGAACAATTCGACTGGCTATATTTGGGCTTCCACAACTTGTGATCCATGTGATGATTTTGTGATTTAATGATTTTAGTGTGCAGCCAACATATAAGTGAAGAGATCCAATACATAAAACCAATAAAACAACAACACAATCATAAGATACATGCTGGTCAAACCTTGTCAGAGATCGCGTTCTTGAGTTTTCTAGGTTACCCAGAAAACTCAGTCCATGATCATCTGGCCTGCTTTGACCAGCCACTGACTTCAACTTGTTTGATGTTTAGGCAATCGAGAAGCTTTAATCTACAGATCATCTAACATACTACAACATGGATACAAGAACAAGAACAAAATTAACAAACATAAACAAGATCTGTGGACATAACTCACTGTTAGAGCCATCTGGGTAAGTTCTAGGTTACCCAGAAAGGCTTGGTCATGTTCGGTCAACCGACTTTGACCATCAATAACTTTAAATCTGTGCCATATCTAACCCTGATTCAAGTTCTAGAACAAAGTCCTCATGACATACTATAACTTTAAACTTTCAAAACACCAAAATCATTAACGATCACTTATATATGAGGTCTGACATTCGTTGTCTGACAACATAAAATTTTTTTTCTCCAGATTTTGAAAAACATCAAACCCGAGCCTATAGATGTTATGGATCTAACATCTAACAACCCAGATCATCTATTTTCACTATAAAAAACATGTTTAACAAAAAAACTTAACATCTAACACATCATTAAGATCAGATTCTTAGTTAGGGTTTTATACCTCACTTGAACAATACTTGATTCTATGCTACTGATCTGTTAATGGAGGTAGTGGGGCTTGTTTTGGTACTGATCTAACAATGAATTTTCGTGAGTTTTAGAAAGAGAGGGTCTTGGTTGAGTATAAGTGAGCAAATGAGCTAAAATATGCATTTTTCTCTCTCTAAATCTATTTATAATTTGGTGCAATGTATTTGGCTGAGATATGTGGCTTATTTGCTGATTATTTAGAGCACAAGGCAAGTCAAGAGTTGTTCAACGACTCCAATTTGACTAGATTTGCAAGTTATCACAAATAATGCAAGAGGGGAAATTTGGTCATTTGCCTTATGATTTTAATGGCAACAATGTAACTTGACAAGCCCTTAGGGTTTAACCCTAAGGTTCCATAACTTTTGATTTTTTAGGATTTCTAATTAGGCCAAAAATGAAAATTTAGTTTCTATAAATTATAAATTAGGGTTACTTAATTAATGTAGGTTATCTAATTACATTAGACTTGAGCACTAGGGTTTAAGGTCCACTAATTAGCATTAAGCTTTAAAATTAGCAATTAGGGTTTCTATTTTAGCACTTAGGGTTCTAGTTTAGTAATTAGGGTTTATAATTACTAAATTAGGGTTGTAGTCATTAGGGTTTCTAATTACTAATTAGAGTTTCCCTAATTAGTAATAAAATATACCATACTTGATATTAATCACACAAAACAACATCTTAGCTAAACTTAAAGTCCTATTTGACTTCCGAATTAGGGTTTACCAAAATAATACTAAGGTTTTACTATTACACCATAATTGCCCAACCATTATCGGTCTACACATATACAGTACATATTTATAGCACTGAAATATAATTAATATAATATTATTATTCTCATTTCTTAGTCAAAATCCAGATTTAGGGTTTGGATTCCATATCTGATTTATTAATTAAGTTAAAATATTTAAAATTATTCATGTAAGAAACAAATTTTGATTTATCACATATATACATACACTTTACCTAGCACATATATTCCCACCTTTATAATAATTGTAGACACTCAAAATTTTCTGCACTCCTATTACTAACATTGCAGGAGGGTAGATTCGTCTTTTGAGATAAACCTTAAAGACAGTTTACATCCATCCCGGATACTACCGGAAGTTCAGTTCCAACCCGGAACACAAATCGGGAACATCATCTCAAACCTAGAACACACACCGGGAATGCCATTTCCAATCTCGGAGATAACCCCGAGATATGCAGATCAGAAGACCAGCAACAACACCAGAGAGGACAGTTCTGTCTCGGCGATGACACCGCGACGTTCAGTTCCAGTCCCAGAGACAACACTGGGAGTAGCAACCCCATCCTTGGTGATAGCCCTAAGGGATGCCATTGCAGTTCCGGCGATAACCTCGGAAATGCTTGTTTCAAACATGCGATCAGCTTCAATCCAGATGACAGTGAGGCATATAAACAAGCAGCCCAATCACAAATGTAACCTTGAGCAACGTCTGCTTTCCGCTTAAACCTGCGATAACCCCGGTGAGGAGTCACAAATGTCATCTTACCACGTCAACAAGATGATATCGCAGCATACCAACAAGTAGTCCAATCTCAGCTGTAACCCTGAGCAACGTCTACTTTTAACTCAAATCGGCGATAACCCCGGCGAGGAGTCAGACATCATCTTGTTCCTTTGGAAATGGCACGTCGTCTCAACACTTCATACATACATCCAACAATATCCCACAAAAATCGAGGAGTGACAATCTCGAGTGACTATTACGTGTGGCAGTACTTTGGATAGAATTTGAAGCTTGAAGACCATGGGCATAGACCCCTTTTCCTGACTTCGTACAAACTCTAATCCATGTCATTACGTAACTCTCGACACAAGCGGTCCGAAGAAGGTCAGATATACCTCGTTCGGATGCTCGGATTGAAGTTTTACAAGTTTGAGCGGACATTACAGTGCATGAGTGCACGTACTACAAGACAACAAGACCCGCGAGGCTCAGATCTACTACGACTAGCCGCAGGAACAACTACGGCTGCCGTAAGTGTACCTGCGACCATCCGTCTATATATACAAGGCTTGGGTCAGCCGTTTGAGAAGAGAGAGAGAAGGAAAAAGGCGAGGAAGCCCTGTCCATTTTACTCTGCATACACATCTTTTGAGTGTTTCCTCTTCTTTAAACTCTAGTTAGCTAACATATAGCTATCTTTTATCTGGCGGGAGCTGAGTGTTTATCGATTTAAAGTCATAGAAGTCTACTTTGGCAGCCCATTGTAAGCTTTCTTACATTCTATAAAGCCGTCTTCTCATATAGCACACACTGTTATACATATTGAGAGTCGTGTTGTGTGCGTTTGCCCGGACTTCGGTCCGTGGTTTTCATTTCCGTCTGTATATATATACTAATATACGTATATATTTCATATATATGGACTAACATTATCGAGTTATGCCTCGATTGAGCCTAGATTTCGGTCTGGAGCGTTTAATTGCTTATATATATATATAACTGTTGTCGGACATATCCGATGAGCCTGGATTTACATCCTGCATTTATTAAGCTTTTATATATATATACATATATATAATTGTTGTCGGACATATCCGATGAGCTGGATTTACATCCAAAGTCGTTTACATATATATATATATATATATATATATATATATATATATATATATATATATATATATTTACATTTCTGTCCTACTGAAGTTTACTTACGTTTGTTTACATTTCCGCCTGCACTGGTTTTTACTTACGTGATAGTTGATCGCTTTTTACAGCTTTATTTACATTTTATCCCGCCTGGAGTTTACTTTGTGGCGGTTGATCATGTCCATATATATATATATATATATATATTTACCGCTTTTATATATTTACATTTCCGATCCCCCATGGAGTCGCTTTGTGGTGGTTGATCAAGTCTGTATATATATATTTATAGCTCTTATATATATAACTGCTTACTGCTTTCCATACAAATTGCAGTATCATGTGAGCCTAGGAATCATGTGATCACAGGTTCAATTTACTGAATCTAGATTCGGTTCCCATGATGGACATTTTTCAGCTGTAAGTAGCTTGTACAATATTTTACAGTGTCTGAATTTCCTTGGATGGCTGTCATGCCCGTGAGGAGTTCGACACTGCTGTATATTATTTTCTTGAGAATGCTTCGCATATCGAAAATAAAAGCAAACAAGCCGGACATTTAATAATAAAATGGAAGTATCGAAGGCCTCAATTACTATTGAGCACAGGGTTTGAAAAACCTCTTTTACAAAACGTCATTGCCATATCTTGCTTAAAACTGAATTTTTCTATAAATTCAAACCCTATATACATAGGTGCGAACGAGGTATAACACTACTTCCAAATAATTGCACATTGATCCACACACACACACACACACACACATTCATATAACAATTTCTTTGAAAAGTGGCGGTCACCGTGGGAACACGGATGTCGGGGGGTGCCTAACACCTTCCCTCCTCATAATCAAGCCCCTGGACCCAAAATGAATCTCGGTTTCACGAGACTGCTTTAGCGTTGTCAAATCATCGGGTCAATGTGCAAACCTTTTTACCCAGGTTCATGTTAGTGCAACCATTAAATACACCAACTAGCAACTCTTAAAGTCCAATCGTCGACATTATACATGTCGGACCTTTTTCACTTGTTTTTTTAAACAAATCTCACATTAACATGAGAACACCAAAGAACAAGTAACAAAAAGGGACACTCAAAAATCTCGACGTCGATAATAATAATAATAATAATAATTTATACGCAAAATTTCTGATTTACACGAAAAGTCTACCAAAGGCCAAGGAATTGCGGATCAACTGGCTGCATCGCCATCAAGGGATATCAAACCCTTGGAAATGTATTTCCCCGATAAACGGGTAATGACAATTCAACAACACCATCATGAGGATACAGTCCAATCATGGAAGAAGTATTTTGATGGAGGTGTAAACATGGAAGGTGCCAGAGCAGGAGCAGTTCTGCTATAGTTTGTAGTTTGTCAGCACCAACAACACAACTGAGTATGAAGGTTGTTTAATGGGTTTGAAGCTAGCCTAATCCATGGGCATCAAACGATTAACTGTATTTGGAGATTCTGAGCTGGTAATCAAGAAAACCACTAGTGTGACGCCCTCAAATTTAGAAATTCATATCTTGAATTTGGTTCGTCACGTGTTAACTTTAATAACATACTAAAATCATTAACAGTGGAATAATAGAATAAATTACATTGTTATAATATAATTATTCTCGTCCCAAGGTTTCACAATCGTGACTTATACATGAAAACTTAAATTAAACATAGCTTGATATATCATAGTAAATAAGTCTTTCTACAACATAATAATAGTACATTCCTAGTACTATGAAACAAAACTACTCCATAGCCTTCTCTTTACCCTTGTCCTTGCCAGAGGGTTCACCACGTTCTGCCTTAACTGAAAGTTTTAAGGAAAGCAAGGATGAGCAACGGTTTTACCCAGCAAGTAATATCGCAATAATGAAAAAATCATATATAGAGTTCAATCTTCAAGGGTATGATAGTGAATAATAATTCAGAAATTATCAACGATTTTTAATAAAGGTCACTATGGACTGAAAGATATCAATAAGATTCAACGCTTAATCAATTCAAGATTTCAAGTAATGAATAATGAGCAGTCACTAAGGACTATGAACTTCCACTAGAAATAACAGTAATAAACTGATAATCCAATAAAACGAGTACAACAGGTGATCAGCCTAAAGTACCCCATGTCATTCATAACATTTAATCATACTCATGTGCGCACGTCGGTCTCCCGACAAATATATATTTCCCCTTCCAAGAGGGTTGTTCATCTCAGTTATTTATAAGAGTCCGCACCAAGTTAATTTGGTTTGGATAGCTTTCAATCAAATACTAATAGTCTAGCCGAATCAATGACTTAGACAACTTTATTTTAAAGTATGTACATGAGCAATTATCATTCGAAATCAAGGTGCAAAAACTGTAAGCAATGTTATTTCTAAACTACGAAGTATAAGTCATGAGATATGAATCATACTTTCAAGGATTAACTTGTAAGAGCAATAATAGCACAAGCTTGAATAATATTCCATAAAAATATGGTTAGGAACTTACGTCAACGAGATAAAGTTTAGATACTTGTACAATATTCAAAGTTGTGTAAGTTAGAAAACTTGCATTACGCATAGTTTACCAAGGTATAGCTTAATACCACTCCAATGAACTATAATATCCTATTCATGTATAAACACATTAGTTATACAAGTTCAATATGTACACCTTCTATCTTAATTTGCTATGATACACAAGTGAAATTCATCGATACTAACATATATTGCTAGTCTTCTCTTAGTCTCATGATCTCATACGTATGTCGTCACATAGCACGAAAATCAGTTTCTAATACACTATGACATTAAAGAACATAGTTTGCCATCACATTTTGGCTTTTAAGGTTATAAACACTTATTCAACATAGGATTCTTTCATTAACATGCTTATTGACACATGAATACTGCATTGGACATGTATTACAGATTAAGGTAATAATATAGGTATGCATAAATGTGACGCCCCCCAAAATAGGTATACATCACCTATTCTGAGTCGCCAAATACATGGTACAAAATACAAATACAATCTTTAATATACAACAAGAAAGCTGTGAGTTTTAATATAAATATTGTCTTCTAGACAATATCCACTCTCAGAATAAGTCCTCATTACATTTATTATCACACTATTTAACAGAATAGTGAGGACTACTAATACAATCATCTGGATCGTCACTCCGTTCCCCGACTAGTCTCGGCTACGTTCTCATTTCCTTATAAAGAAGAGTACTCCAACGGTAGGGCAAGGATACACTTGCAGAAACTTGCACTACGCTCAAAGCTTTCTTAAACGCTAAAGAAATACGCTCAAGATTATAGAAGAATAATTCTCTCTACAGTTTCTCTCTCTAGAGTTTCAGTGAATTCGTAAGAAATAATGAAGGAATGAGCTTCTATTTATAGAAGAATGGACTGAATAGTAACCAATTCATGAACAATCCAGATCAATTTACTTTAAACGAACGGTTTAGATTGGTTTACAATAAAATATAATATATTCTATTTATAATCTAATAAAAAGAATAACTTTTAAAAAGATTTTACTATGCAAACACTATGCAGGTACTATGCAAACACTATGCATAATAAAATATAATATAATCTAATTATTGTCTAATAAAACAGATAACTTTATAAAAGTATTACATTTTTATATAAAAAGATTTTACTATTAGCCTAATAAAATGAATAACTTTATAAAAGTATTACATTTTATATAAAAAAGCTTTTCTATTTTATTACATTAATAATACTAATAAAACAAAACTTCATCATCATTATTATTATTCACACTATTAATCGACTGTGTCGTTCCTGTGAAAGAGGGGGCTTTCGAATAAGGATTTCTCCTCTCCAAGGCCTTGATTAGGTGACCAAACCTCTCCTTGGTAGAACTTCTAGACATCGTTAATATTACAAATAGTAATATTAATAACTCATCATCTCAATTATTGATTTAATAATATATAAAATATCGACAATAATTAAATAAAACCTAATGACTTCTCACGTAAGCATTAATAATCAATACTGTAGGCTACTATGCAACCACGTGTATTCTTGTATTTTAATCTTGAGTAGTTCAACCAGTATTAACAATAAAACTTACATTATTTTCAATAAAATATTGTTGTCATTTTCTCAATCGACAATAATTTTATTGTGGGTCCATTAATGATTGTGTAATGTCATAATACAATATTCCTATTAAAACGAATATTCCCCAGGCCAATCGAATATTATATAACAACTTACGTACTTTGCAAAATTTATAATTATTATCCACAACTATAACATTATATCAAATTCATTCAAAAATGATAATTATAGAAAATTCATCTTTATTCATAAAAGTTGGGGTCTTACAATCTCCCCTTCTTATAAAATTTCACCCTCGAAATTAGGGTACGTACCTGGTATGTCGAAGAGGTAAGGATACCTTGATTTCATTTCAGATTCTAACTCCCAGGTCATTTCCTCAACATCGTGGTTCCTCCATAAAACTTTAACTTGAGGTATAACCTTGGAGCGTAGAATATGTTCCTTCTTATCCAAGATTTAAACAGGAACCTCTTCATACGTTAAATCTTCCGCTATTTCATCCGGTTCTAACTCAATAATGTGGTTCGGGTCTTTCACATATTTACGTAACATGGATATATGAAAAACATTATGAACACGAGACATACTTTGCGATAAAGCAAGTCTATAGGCTACAGTCCCTACTCGATCGAGGATTAAAAATTGGCCAATGAATCGAGGATTGAACTTTCCTCTCTTTCTAAATCTCGTAACTCCTTTCCATGGAGCAACACGTAACAACACATGATCTTCAATATCGAATTCCACGTCCTTTCGATGAAGATCAGCATAACTCTTTTGTCTATCTTGTGAGGTTTTTATACGTTGTCGGATCATTTGAAACTTTTTCGTAGTCATACGTACCAACTCCAGTCCCAACAACGTTGTTTCACCCACCTCATCCCAGCATACTGGAGAACAATACTTTCTTTTATACAACGCTTCGAATGGAGCCATGCCAATGCTTGCTTGATAACTGTTGTTGTAGGAAAACTCCACCAATGGTAAGAACTTGTCCCAACTTCCCTTGAAGTCAAGGACACAGAGTCTTAATAAATCTTCAAGAGTTTGAATAGTCCTCTCTGATTGTCTGTCCATTTGAGGATGATATGCCAAACTAAATCGTAAATTCGTGCCCATAGCTTTTTGCAAACTAACCCAAAATTGTGAAGTGAATCTTGGGTCTCGATCAGAAACTATGGATACTGGCATACCATGAAATCTTACAACCTTGTTTATGTACATACGAGCAAGACGTTCAAGTGTATAAGTTTCTCGTATAGGTAAGAAATGAGCAGACTTGGTCAATCTATCAACAATGACCCAAATTGCATCTATACCCTGAGAAACCTTGGGAAGACCAGTAACGAAATCCATGGTAATGTGCTCCCACTACCATTCTAGAATTTCAAGTGGTTGCAATGGACCTTTTGGTACTTGATGTTCCGCCTTGACTCGTTGACACATTAGACACCTTAAGATAAACAGCGCTATCTCCCTCTTTATATTGCCCCGCATTTGATCTTCTACTCAATGCGTCAGCTACCACGTTCTCTTTTCCAGGATGGTATTGGATGGTATGATCATAATCTTTCAACAGTTCAAGCCAACGTCAATGTCACATTTTTAGTTCCTTTTGAGTGAAGAAATATTTGGGGCTTTTATGATCCGTAAAGATCTCCACTTTCTACCCCATACAAGTAATGCCTCCAAATTTTAAGTGCGAAGACAACAACTGCCAACTCTAGATCATGAGTAGGATAATTTCTCTCATATTCTTTGAGTTGTCGAGAGGCATAGGCTATGACTTTCCCATGTTGCATGAGAACACATCCTAACCCTTTGCCCGAAACATCACTATAGATGATAAATCCTTCTGAGCCAGATGGTATTGTCAGAACAGGTGCTGAAATGAGCCTCCTCTTGAGTTCTTGAAAACTCTTCTCACATTCCTCAGTCCAACCGAATTATGTATCTTTCCAAGTCAGCTGAGTTAAGGGAGTAGCGATTCGAGAAAACCCTTCCACGAATCTCCGATAATAACCAGCTAAGCCGAGAAAGCTACGTACTTCGGTCACTAATTTAGGTTGCTCCCAGCTTCGAATAGCTTCAATCTTTCTTGGGTTAACAGATATTCTATGACTTGATACCACGTGCCCAAGGAATGCTACTTCCTCAAGCCAGAACTCGCATTTCTTCAACTTGGCATAAAGCTTATATTCACGAAGCTTTTGGAGTATCAGCCTCAAGTGTTGCTCATGATCTTCACGACTTTTGGAATAAATAAGGATGTCATCAATGAAGACGACCACAAAGTGATCCAAATATTCCTTGAATACCCGGTTCATCATATCCATGAAGGCAGC
This sequence comes from Panax ginseng, assembly GCA_020205605.1. Lineage (NCBI taxonomy): Eukaryota > Viridiplantae > Streptophyta > Magnoliopsida > Apiales > Araliaceae > Panax > Panax ginseng. The sequence goes on from CM035134.1 coordinate 93,272,794, forward strand.
AAGAGCATTAGTCAATCCAAAAGACATGACTAGGAATTCATAATGCCCGTACCGAGTTCTGAAAGCCATTTTTGGAATATAATCGGTTCTAATCTTCAATTGGTGATATCTGGAATGAAGATCAATCTTTGAAAAGAATTCAGCGCCTTACAACTAGTCATACAGGTCATCAATATGTGGCAATGGATACCTATTTTTGATTGTGACATGATTCAACTCCCGATAATCAATACAAAGTCGCATACTCCCATCTTTCTTCTTCACGAATAGAACAGGAGCACCCCAAGGAGAAGTACTAAGACGAATGAAATCGATGTCTAACAATTCCTGCAGTTGGGTCTTTAACTCCTGAAGTTCAATAGGAGTCATTCGATATGCGGCTTTGGAAATAGGTTTTGTACCAGGTTTAAGGTCAATACAAATTCAATTTCACGCTCTAGGGGTAGGCCAGGAAGTTCTTTAGGGAATACGTCAGGAAATTTATTAACAATAGAAATATCATTCAAAACTGACGTATTTTTGTTTAGATCCGTGACATGAGCTAAGAAAGCTTGACATCCATTTTTCAATAAACGAATAGCTTTATGGCTTGAGATGACAGTGATTGATTTTAATGGTTTGGTTGCTTGAATTCACATAATAGGTTGATTAGGAATATGAAAGCTAACAACCTTACAAAAATAGTTAATTTTTGCATGATGAGTGGTTAACCAATCAATCCCTAGAATTACGTCAAATGCAAGTATTTTCAATGAAATAAGATCGACAGGTAATGTGAGGGTACCGATTTGAACCAAACAAGACTTATAAACAGTGGATGTAATGAAGGTTTCTCCCAACGGAGTTTCAACACATAAGTCAAAGTCTAATTTCTCCGGAGTCAAATTTAAACGTTGAGCGCAAGTAGGAAAAATAAAGGAATGGGTAGAACCGGTATCAAATAAGGTATATACATCGCTAGAGTTTATGATAAGTTTACCCTTGATGACCTCATTCGGGTTCCTTGCTTTCTGGGAGGTCACAACAAACGCTCTCCCTTGCACTACTGGCTTTGACTTTTCTGGGGCGTCCTTTGGTGCCTCCATCCTAGCTGAACTTGTCTTCGGTGAACAACATAATCGGGCTAGGTGACCTTCTCTTCCATAATTATAACATGCTTTGGACGGCATCGCACAGTTTGGACTGATGTGTCCCTCCCCTCCGTATTTGAAGCATATGATAGGTGGTCGTTCTCCTTCCTTTACAACAGTGTTGATCTTTGGACGTCTTTCCATCATTGTTGAATCTTCTCTTCTTGAAATGTCCATTCTTATTGCTTTGGCCATGATTACCACCAAGTGGTTACCATTTTACGCATGTTGATTCCTCCACGCTTATTGTCACCGCTCGATGATTATTATCACTTTGGTATTATCATTTTGCTTGTACCGCTTTTCTTTTGGTTGGGTTGACTCATTATCGCGCTCTAATAACTGAGCCCTATTAACAACATCTGAATACAAACACAGTTTATGAGAGATAAGATATTGACGTATCTCGGGTTTCAAACCTCTTAGAAACATTTGCGTCATTCTCTCCTCATTATCAACCAAATGGGACACAAACTGGGATAGCTCGGCAAACTTGGCTTCGTACTACGACACGGTCATGTTGTTTTGCTCCAGTTTAATGAACTCTACTTCTTTCATGTGACGAATACTTTCGGGAAAGTACTTGTCGTTGAACAGTTCGTGAAACATTTCCCAAGACATCTTCAGTGCGACAGGTTGAGTAAGCTTTACAGATTCCCACCAGTAATTTTCCTCTGCCCGCAACATGAAGGTGGCAAAGGGAACCTTTTGCTCCTCGGAGCAACCCAAGACATCAAATATCTTGTTGATCTGTTTTATCCACGTCTCCGCCTTAAGTGGTTTTGGCTCTCCAAAACACTCTGGTAGTCCCAGATCCTTGAACTGTTTGGCGGTGACCGTCCGAGAGTTGCCAGTGTTTCCACCTGCATTTTGGACAGGAGCCGCTCTTACCTGATGTTGCATGAATTGCATAAAGCCTCTGAACATTCCATCGTTCATCATCTGGTCAGTGTTGTTGTTTGCCTTAGGATTGTCGCCTTCCTGATGCACATTATCCTGATTATTGATCTGTGGAGACTCAACGCTCTCCTGTGCTCCATTGATGTTCTCAACATTCTCGGATGCCATTTTCAAATACTACCACAAAATAAGGGTTAATTAACATATCACATATTATCCCTATACTCTGATCGACCAATTAAATACCAAATAAACTTAGGTAGGTCATACTAGCAAAGGAATTCCCCGTCTCTCCCCTCCTAGTTCTTGTCTCACATCTCAGCCAGGGATCATATCCCTACGCTTTGATACCAACTGTGACGCCCCCAAAATAGGTATACATCACTCATCTTGAGTCGCCAAATAAATGGTACGAAATTCAAATACAAACTTAAATATACAACATGAGTACATGAGTTTTAATACAATCATTGTCTTCTAGGCAAGATACAAACTCAAAATAAGTCCTCAATACATTTATTATCACACTATTTCACGAATAATGAGGACTACTAATACTATCATCACCGTCACTCCGTTCCCAGGCTACTTGACTATATTCTCATTTCACGAGAGAAACGGTGAAAGAAAGGTTTGAGCTCAACTAGCCCGTAAGAAATATTATGACTAAGATAATGCGAGAATAAATTATCGTTAGCCTTCAATACTATTAAACGATACTATATAACAAACATCAAGTTTAAGCTGCGTGAATAAGCAATCAATTAAAAGAGTCAGTAGAAATAAAATCTACTATCTTTTATGATTTAAAAGGTTTTTCATCACTTTTATCGTTGGGACTCAGCTTAATAAATAATCCACATCATCCCTGCACTACGGGCCAAGGATATACGAGTATTCATCAATGGTCATGATCATGCCAACAACTATCCATCAATGGACTACGGGCCAATGAAGACTTTTACCACATCATTTGTAACATTACGGTTAAGGCATGATTATCTGGATTAATCCTAGTTATAATCATACCAAGTCCATCTATGCACTACTGAGCCACGGATGACTTTCAACATAATATAAACATGAGGATGATGACAATGATATAAGAATTCAATAAAACAAGTTCAAGAATTAATTTATCCAGGAACTAATAACATCCAAATTGTCAACATGATACTTCTTTATAGAGTAAAATTCAAGAATGCTCAGAAGAATATTTTCATGAAAAGATACTTGATGAAGCGTAAATATCAAGGATATTCCACTAATTTCATGGAGTATAGAAGTTAAAACTTTAACCAACTGAGTATAATAAAGAATTGACTAACAAAAGAAATCACCAGGCATGCGATAGACCGCACAGACAGGTTATTCCAACAGAATAATAAATAACAGAACCAAGTCATGCGTAAACGTATAGATATGATATTCCAACAGAATAATAATTAACGGAACCAGGTCAGGTGAAATTCGCACCGACAGGATGTTCCAATAGAATAATAAATAACGGAACCAGGTCATGCATAAACGCACAGACAGGATGTTCCAACAGAATAATAAAGAATGGAATAACAGAAGAATTTTACCATGTATACGATTTTACGCGCGACGCAGTTATTCCAACATAATGATAAAGAATGGAATAACGGAAGAATTTCACCAAGTATAGGGTGAAATGGCATGATACAAAGTTATTCCAATAGAATAAAAAAATTGGAACAACAGAAGTTCTCTTCATGAATACGAAAGAATTAATACCCCTTACCTTAGAAGAAACTGGATATAGGAAAAGAGAGGTAGCAGACTTCTCTTCTTCTTTCTCTCTATAATTTTCTCTCTCTGGAGTTTCAGTGAATTCGTAAGAAATAATGAAGGAATGAGCTTCTATTTATAGGATAATGGAAAGGCACTGTGTAAGGATTTTTCACGGATGCAACAATTATAACTCACGGATGTATTACCAACTTTGCAGGCAATTGATAATCAACTAACTCAAGTAAAAACAAAACAAAAAAACAAAACATAATATATATATATATATATATAAGTTTATAACATGTGTTATATATATATATAATACCTATTCCCTCCCACATACGTTACTCCCTCCCACCCTCATTTCCACAATCAATTTTTCAACACATATGGGCCCCACATGTGGGCCCCACCTTTAAATAATTTTCTACCGATTATTTTGAAAAATGGGTAAATGGGGATCCATATAATAACAAATACTTCATAAAATATCCTCAATATTTTTAACAATATTTATCATCATTGTTATAATTCGCAATATTAATCGACCAGGTCATTCCCAGGAAAGAGGGGGCTTTCCAATAAGGATTTTTCCATATTGGCGCGCAATTAGGTGACCAAACCTCTCATTGATAGAACTTCTAGACATCTTTAATATTGCAAATGATAATATTAATAACTTTTTCGTCTCAATTATTGATTTAATAATATATAAAAATATCGACAATAATTGAATCAAATAACGTGAGATACTATGCAACAATTACTGAAGTAATAATTGAACAAAACTGAGTGACTTCTCACATAAGCATCAATAATCAATATTGTGTGCTACTATGCAACCACGCATATTCCTGTACTTTTAACACCGGGTGTTTCAACGATTAACGGTAAAACTTCCGCCGTTATTTTCATAAAATATTTTTGTCTTTTTTTCAATCCGACAATAATTCTGTTGTAGGGTCCACTAATGATTGTGCCATCGTACGAATATTCCCTGTTACAATGAATATTCCCCGACCAATCGAATATTATATAACAACTTCATGTACTTTTGTAAAATTTATAAATATTACCCACAACTATAACATTATATCAAATTCATTCCATAATATTTAAAAATGATATTTATAGAAAAATCATCTTTATTAACAAAAAGTTGGGGTCTTACAAAGTTATTTGTTTTATTAAACTATAAATAGAATATATTTTATTTTATTTAAAAGATTTTATTTTATTAGAATATTTTATTAATACTGCATAGTAAATCAATATGGACCATCTGTTTAAAAGTAAATCAATCGGGACCGTTCATGAATTAGTTACTATTCAGTCCATTATCCTATAAATAGAAGCTCATTCTTTTATTATTTTTTCTTACGAATTCACTGAAACTCTAGAGAGAAAAACTATAGGGAGAAAGAAGAAAAGTATTCTACTACTTCAATACTCCTATATCGAGTTTCTTCTAAGGTAAGGGATATTATTTGTTGTACTCGTAAGGGGTATTATTCTTTCGTATTCCTGAAGAGAGTTATTCCATTTTTTTTATTTTGTTGGAATAACATGTATACGCGGTCTACCCTATACTTGGTGAAATTCTTCTGTTATTCCATTCTTTTATCATTATGTTGGAATAACTTTGTCTATCTGAGTACCACATACATGGTGAAATTTTTTCTCGTTATTCCATTCTTTATTATTACATGTGGAACATCACATGCATGCGTTTTGCGCATGACACGGATTCATTATTTATTATTACATTGGAACATCTTGTTTGTGCGTTCTGCATGACTGAATTCGATTATTTATTATTACATTGGAACATCCACATCTATGCGTTTACGCATGACCTGGTTCCGTTATTTATTATTCTGTTGGAACATCTTGTCGGTGCGAATTTCGCCTGACCTGGTTCCGTTTTTTATTATTCTATTGGAATATCATGTCTATGCATTTACGCATGACCTGGTTCCGTTATTTATTATTCTGTTGGAATAACCTATCTGTGCGGTCTATCGCATGCCTGGTGATTTCTTTTATTATTCCATTCTTTATTATACTCGGTTGGTTAAAGTTTTGACTTCTATACTCCATGAAATTAGTGAAATATCCTTGATATTTGTGCTTCATCCAGTATCATTTCATGAAAATATTCTTCTGAGCATTCTTAAATTTTACTCTACAAAGAAGTATCATGTTGACAATTTGGACGTTATTAGTTCCTAGATAAATTAATTCTTGAACTTGTTTTATTGAATTCTTATATCATTGTCATCATCCTCGTGTTTATATTATGTTGAAAGTCATCTGTGGCCTATAGTGCATAGATGGACTTGGTATGATTATGACCAGGGATTAATCGGTATAATCATGACTGTAATGTTACAAATGATGTGGTAAAAGTCCTCATTGGCCCGTAGTGCATTGATGGACAGTTATTGGCATGATCATGACCATTGATGAATACACGAATATCCTTGGCCCGTAGTGCATGGATAATTTGTGGTTGTGATACTAATGAATATCCTTGGCCATAGTGCAGGGATGATGTGGATTATTTATTAAAATCCAATAAAAAGTGATGAAAAACCTTTTAAATCATAAAAGATAGTAGATTTTTTTTCTCTACTTGACTCTTTTAATGGATTGCTTGTTCCGCTGTGGTTAAACTTGATGTTTGTTATATTATATCAGTTTAACACTGTTGAAGGCTAATGATAATTTATTCTGCATTATCTTAGCCATAATAATTCTTACTGGGCTAGTTGAGCTCACCCCTTTCTTTCACTGTTCTCTTCAGGAAATGAGAACGTAGCAGGGACTAGTCGGGGAATAGAGTGACGGTCCAGATGATAGTATTAGTAGTCCTCACTATTCTGTTAAATAGTGTGACAATAAATGTAATGAGGACTCCTTTGAGTGTGGATATTGTCTAGATGACAATATTCTTATTAAAACTCTCAATTTATGTTTTGTCGTACTTTACACGACAACTATATTATTAAGTTGTATTTGTATTATGTACCATGAATATGGTGACTCAGAATAGGTGATGTGTACCTATTTTGGGGGTGTCATAGTATAAACACATCTAAGTGTAGAGTCCTAAAACAAAATATGCTTTCACTTAATATATAAAACTGATCAATCATACAAAGTGTTAGCATGTACTGATAAAATAACTGCTAATATTGTACAGTAAAGTAAGCAGTTAAAGCTATCTACATGGAAGAGGGGGTTTCTGCCCTTTTTACCCTTGTCGACAAATGCGAGAAGTGATACTCCAATTGTCAAGGGTGAATTCCCGATGGATGACAGTGATGAAGTGGCTATCATCGTCCTCCTTCTCCCAAATAATGACCATAATGTCAGGATAATCATCGTCTAGAGTGTATCTATTTGTGTGCTCATCATATATAAGGATGCGCAGGTGAGACAAACTCCTAGCAATGTCTTATTTAAGTCTCCGTTCCCTTTCTTCCACATCGGGATCAGGAATCAGAACCTCTTTTGTACTAACTGGTATCGGTTTGGGAAATAGCATATCCATAACATGGGTTGGAACCCTTACCGGAGATTGTACAGGCTCCGGATCTGTAAGTGGAGATAATTGTCGTATGGCTGAAGATGAAGGAATCTGTTTGTGCTTATGAGGATTCCTGTGACTGGAGCTAGTAGAAAAGCCTAATCCAGCTGTCCCTGTTTGACTGGGAACTTGAATTGGGCACTTAATGCCCTAATGATCTTTGCACAACCCTTGTCCATGTTGATGACCCAATGACATCATCTCTTGAGTGGCCGACATTACCTCAGCAGAAATCTTGGGTGTGAGAGGTGGAGCCCCTATGAAATGGTAGTGACTGTTGCTCACCTCCAGGGCATGGAAACTGACCGGCTTAACTTTTACATTGAAGCTGATAAGTGGTATGTCACTTTGTTCAGGACATTCTGTCTCAGCATTAACAGTTATTAGGCTATTGTTGATAATGTACTTGAGTTGCTGATGAAGGGTGGAAGGGACGACACCAGCCATATAAATCCACGGTCTTCCCAACAGCAGGTTGTATCCTGTGGCGATTTTGAGCACATGAAAGGATACACTGAATGTATGTGGACCAATCTCCATAGGTAACTCAATCTCCCCAATTGCATTTCGGCGGGACCCATCAAAAGTTTTGATAACCGTATGGCTGCTTTTGATCCTTTTGGGGTTGATATTCATCTTCTCTAAGGTGGCATAAGGACATATATTCAAAGATGACCCACCATCTATACAAACTCCTCCCACCATGTATCCGAAGGACAGAATTTGTTAGTTCCCAGTAGGCACAATAGATCTAGAAGGGGGGGTTAAATAGATCCTTTTTAATTTCAAATACTTTTCTAGTTTATTTTGTATTGCTAATAATTTAGCATATGAAAAACATAAGAATCTTTTCAAGCACAACGAAATAAGCAAAAGATCCCCTTCATTGATATATTCATAATCATACATACATTGTTCGTAGAGTTAGTTCATTGGTAAGCAGTTAAAACATATATAGCAGTTATGCCAGTTAATGTACATAATGTAAATGACAAAGTAAAAGACACAAGGGGTTTTAAGTGGTTCAGAGACTCAAGCTCCTAATCCACTCTTCTGCTTTCAACTAGCAAGATTTCTACTAAGGAAGGCCAGCACCCTGACTCACTATGATTCCTTCAAGGCCAGCAGCCTTGGGACTTCAGTTCACTAAGAACTCTTCAAGGCCAGCAGCCTTGAAACTTCTCTAGTTCCCTAGGAACTCTTCAAGCCCAGTAGACTTGGAACTTCATTTAGTCCCTTCGAACAAGGACCCCTCAGACCCTGGCTTCTTATTGTTGAGTCATTTGTTTGTTTGTTGGAGTTGGTGTTGAGCTGCTAAGATGTCTTTAAGCTCTGAACATCTTTTGTACTTAGCAGCTTGGCGTGATCATCCTTGAAGTGAAGTTGAGTGTTGCATGATGCTCAGTTTCTTCAGTTACTCAACCACTTCTGATGATCCCTTGATGAACTGCCTTGAAGATCATTCTTTTAGATACTTGATGGCTACATATGATGGTTTTCTAAGATGACTGTAAGCTCTTCTGCTAGGTACTTAGAAACTTTCTCATGCTGGACACCATGATGGCGTTGGTGATCTTCTTTCTTGATACTTGATGCCTTCTCATGATGGACTTGATAAGATGATTGTAGGCTCTTCTCTCTAGTACTTAGAGTCTTCCTATGATGGACATCAAAATGACATGATGCTCTTCTTTCTCTCGGCAGTTCAGAACACTCTTCTTGTAGTAGAATTCTCACTTTTACATTATAGAACTCTCACTTCTACTTATTTCTTTATCTGTCTCTAAGTGTTCTTGGTGGATCGTAGAGTGAGCCTTCGGACCTTCATTGGTCACTCACTATTTTATGTTGGTTAGATCAGTCCACCATTTCTCCAAACTCAGCAACTATAGTAACCTTTGATCTTTGAAGCTCTAGCTGATTTATACTCCTCCCCAATCTTCCCGTTGGAAAGTAGCCGTTGAGAGATCTTTGAATTGCTTCGCAGATCTCGAGTTATTTGGTGTAGACTACAGATGTGACATGACATGACTTTCTAACACTGCAGTCTGTTGTTTCACCTACCCCGTCAGAGATGTTACTTTGATGTCTCGGGCAGGTTGACGACTTTATTTTCCCCTTCTGATTTCTCGATCAGAGGTTGTCCTTTTGCATCGATGCTCTTAATAAGATTTTTTCTGAATACCAACCTTCAGATTGAACCGTTGCCAATGCTTCAATCTTCGGATGACCGAACTCTATGATTTTGATTCTTGCTTTCTTGGACCTGATCTTACTGTCTTGTTGACTTGCTCATTTGACATGTAGAGACAACACTATGATCTTTGAAGAATGTTCATTGGATCTTCAATGTAGAAAACTTCTTCCTTCTCTTGTGTAGTGCCTTAACACTTCTGTTTGCCTCAACTGCTCTCAGATACTGATGGCTTGACTCTTTACTCTGGCCCTTTCTGAGTAACAAGACATTTCAAATTTGTGGCATGTCTAGCTCGCTTTCTCCTTGTGATCTCCTATTCACTTATCATCAATGGACTGACCCAATGCTTAATTACTTTAGCCTTGTTCTTCAGAGGCGAACCAGTATCTCTATGTACACTCCATCAATTCATTCTTTGTTTGGCAAACACTACGATCCTGGTGCTTCCAAGATCGATGTCTTCTATTTACTTGATAGCAATTGCACTAGCTGACTTTCCTTAGTCAGTTATTGAAGTCCTCTTATGATCAACTTGTGGAAGACTTCATCTTGAATGACTTCACAACTCAATCTGGATGCTGATTGAGTTGATGTTTAGAACTTCTGTTAGCTTGCATGCCATTCGTTGAGTGCTCTCTAGTTTCCTTCAGGTGGGATGTATCTTTGAAGTATTAACCAGAGACTTCATTCCTTTGGATATTCTGGGAGTGCTCATTTATTGAGAATAGTATTTGCTCTACGATTTTGCCTTGGCATTATGAGCACATCTATTGAAGTCTCAGTTCTACATACTATAATTCAGCTTCAGCTGTGCATATACTATGAATCCGAGATCAAATCTTGACACTCTACAATTTCTGTCGTTGTGCTTGTTGTCTTCATCCGATCTTGCTCAACTTCGATCTATGCCTTTGATACGATCAGTAGACTCTACAACTCTAAGTGTAGTCTACGATTCTTTACTTGGCTTTGACATCAGTAGACTCTACGACTCAGAGTGTAGTATACGATTCTTGACTTAGCTTCGGCAGATGCTCGGTCGGCTCATAGGCAGGTTGTCTCTAAGATTCTGAACATGACTTCCTCAGCAGACTACGACTCCAAAGAAGTGTTACTCGACACACTACGATCCTTCCTCGTCTCTCCTGACAATCTACGAACTCCGAGATCTACTATCTTCCAGACTATGATTCTGCCTCGATAGCTCTCGAGTTTTTCTTGACTCTCCTGGAAGACTACGATTTTTGGTGCAATGTTCGACGATCAGACAAGCCTATCTATTACATAATAAGATCAACCTAACATGTTTGATCTTTCTATATTTATAGTCCTTGTACATCATTTCTTTTTAAGGACTTTACAAAGCTATTTTGCTTATGTAGGATCAACCTAACATATTTAATCAATTCATTCTAAGTCCTTGTACATATGTTTCTATAATCTATCAAAGGACTTTATAGCTTTTCTTAATGCAAGCATACTTGCATATTCATTCATATATATCATAATCAAATTATATGTAAATAGGAATATCATTCACATGCTTATTCGTGACAATCTCCCCCTATTTGATTATGACAAAAATAATAAGTGCATATACATGTTATGAATGAATCTTATATACAGTGAGCAACTGTATTTCTAAAATAGATAATCATGAATGTCATTTAATAATATGGAATTTAATAAACTCAAACATTTTACATCCTGGATCCAGAACAAACCTAACTAGTTAGAGATGTACCTCTTTGGCTCCATGTATGCTTTTAGGATTTCTGTTGATCATCTATCCATCTTTTTGATTTCTTTGCTCCTGCTCCCCCTGGGATGTTGATTTCATTTCTTTTGTCTGCTCCTCTGCAGATGTATGCTCCTCTTCTTCTGGCTCCCCCTCAGCCTTTGCAAATATAGGCTCATCATCCTTTGGCTCCCCCTCAGATGATGACCCAGCTTCTTCTTCTGTTACCTTCTTCTTTTCTTTCCTTCTGCTCTTCTTGCCCTTTCTTGAGTGCCTCTTACTCTGCCTCTTTATATGCCTCTTTTTCTCCCCCTTTTTGTCATTAATCATTTGGGAGAGCTGCTCCATGTTGGACATTAGTTGCTCCATCATGTAAGAGGAGTTACCGACTTCAATCTTGAGGTCTTGTTAGCTTAACTCAAGTTGCATAGAGAAAGACTGATTTATGTTGTCAAACTTGTCCGAGAGGACTTGGAGTTGTTCTTCATTGGCCTTCTATGTTCGTAGAGCTTCTGCCTTCTGATCATGTATGGCCTTCAGATAGATGTGATCTTTCTCTTTGATTTTGAGAGATACATCAGCCATGGTGGCTTGGATTCTATCTTGAACTGAGTTATCTTCTGTTTTTGTCAATTTCTTTGACTCTTCAGTGATTAGAGATATTTTCTCAATCAGATCATCAGAATTTTTCATCAGCTCCTTCTCCATAGGAATTTGGTCATCTGGTTGGACAGCTTCTTGTTGAACACCAGATTGGACTTTACGATTTTCATCCTTGGACAGATTTTCGAAAGTGTTAAGAATTTAAAAAATTGTTGAGTACCAATTGCTATTGGAGGATGAAGGAATGTTGGGCAACAGTGCTTGAGAAGATGAAAGCTTCTCATTTTGGACTTGAGCACCATCAGTGGTAGAGTGAATAGACTCTATGTTTATCTCCTTGGCCATAATCCTTCTGCCTTCAGAGTCCACTCTACGATCATAGGGAATATAATGGCTGCTAGCATGTCTGTAGATTTTTTAATGGGGTTGGTCTTTGATCATCATTGTTGCATAATTCTTCACCTTTGGGAAGTTCTGTGACACCATTTCTAGGCTTGGAATTTCTGGAAGTACTTCTTGTGATTCATTCGAGCCTTCCACTATTCTTCTTCTGTTAATCCTGGCTGGAGAGATGACAGGATAGTTTGGTGGTTCCTCTAATTCCTGATTTGCAGAACCAGAATCTTTCTCCAATTCTTCACTTCTTGAACTTGAATCTTGCTGACTCCTTTCATCAGATTCATCAATGAATTCTTCTTGCTGAATTTCATTACCAGAGCCTTCTTCAACAACATCTTCCTTAGATTCATCTTCTTTATTACTAGTCCCATCTTCAACACTTTCTTCCTATGATTTAGATTCATCATCACTTAATTCAATGACTGCAGTAGAGTGATCACTTTTCTTGTTGGAGGCAAATTTAGCCAGTAGTCTGTAGCTCTTCCTTTTCCTTAGAGGTTCAGCTATAGGAGAGTCAGACTCTTCTTTTTCTTCAGACTCTGAGGCCTTTGGATCATCAGATGAACTTCCTTGAGGTTTAGCATTGGCAGGGCATGTATTTCTTCTTCGGACTCATCATCTTTTGAACCAGCATGAGGGCTTGTTGGAGCATTTACATTTGGAGATGCAGATGGGTCATCTTGTAACTTTTCTTCATCATCAGAGTGAGTACTCTAAGAGTTAGCCATAGGGCTTACATATTCTTCCATGAATCTAGTTCCACCTTCATCTTTGGATTTGTTCTTTAGGGACTTATTCTTATTATCATCAGTTCCCTTTTCTTCTTCTGACTCTACCACCTTGGCTTTCTTCCTTGATGGCCCTTGAAGCAGTCTGTTGCTTCATCTCTTAGTGGTTTCTGGTGCAGTTAAGACCTTTTCACCTTCATCTTTATCTTCAGTGGAGAGACTCTTTAGTGGAGCCTCTGTTTTCTTCACAGTCCTGGATCTCTTCCTTACTGGTGTGGCTGCTACTGGTGCAAAGTTACCAGACTTAGAGCTTTCCACCTCTTTCGCCTTCCTCTTTTTTGCAGAGTTCTTTCTGTTGCTCCCTATTGTTGTTAACCTTCTGTTCTCCTTTGGGTTTTTCTTCCAATTCATAAACAGTTGTGGAGACATTACTTTGTGAACATTCAGAGGTTCTCCCTCATCATCATTGATTTTTCCTCCCAATTTCTTCTTTAGCACAATGCTCAATAGACTTCCATGGAAAACCTTTGTGAGGGGTTTATCCATAGATTTCTTCATCTCAGCCTTTTTCACCCATTTGGAGATCTAATCAAATAGGATTACTCCAAAGTTGATTTGCTTCTTCAGAACTATAGCAGACATTATTTTCAATTGTTGGTCAAGCACAGTGTCATGTGCAGTATCCTTGCACAATATACATTTGCCCACTATCTCAGCAAGGAACTCAAATTCCTCAGGGAACTCCTTCTTCTTCATGTCCTTCAGACTAGGGTTTCTTTGATACCCTATAATCTCCTTTGCTTGCTCAGTGTTGATCTCATCAAGGTTTTTCAGTCCTAGGTCAGGAAAACCTAAGCATAGATTGATATCAGATGATTTCAGCTTTAGAGACTGACCTTTAACTTTGGTTGAAAGGGTTCCGGCATTTATGGAAGCATTTGAGTAGAACTCCTTAACCAGTTCAGTATATACTCGAGTGTTTGCCTCAAGACATTCTGAGAATCCATCTTTCTTCACAAGTTCAAGAATGTCTCTGAACTTTTTTTCAGATTTCTCAAATGACTTGGTTCCGAGCTGAATGCCAGTGATTACTCGCCAATCTTCCATTTAAATGGTTCAAGGAATATGGGTATTTGATTCAGAAAGATTTATGAGAAATAACTGATTGTGATTTGGGTTCTGGAGGTTTAATTGATTTTGGCTTCGAAGAGGATTCTAGGGTTTGAAAATGGGAAGGAGAGAGTTTCGATAGTTTCTGATAACTGTTTACAGATTTTGAATTTGTCTTTATGGCAGTTCCCTCTGACTCTGCATAAGTAGTTATGTGTCAACCAATCATTGGTTACACGATGTCCAGTAATGAGCTATAACTCCGTATAACCTTTTTGGTTTTAATATTCCTTTTAAGAGAATAAGCATTACTGACGTGGATTTACTAATGACCTTTTTGGTTCGTAGAGGAGCATGGTAAGGCAGTTGTGGACTCTACGTTTTCCTTTGTTGATTTAACGATCATCTTTTGAGAGATGTTGTAGTGGATGGTTTTGACATTTCTCCTCATTTTGAAACTGCATGGCTTAACCACTGATGTACCTCATGAGGCCTTGGGCACTTCTCTTCAGCAGGACATCTTTCCAACCAGCATTCGAACTTATCTCCCCATAAACTGAATAGTTGAGCAATTGTCCCGTTCTTCCAAGCTCCTCATGAGCTAGAGTATCCTCTTGTAAGACTGCGATGGTCGAGTCTGCTTCTACGATCGTTGAGGGTGCTCCACGATCGTTGAGTTTGCTTCTACTTTTACTCTACGATCGTTGACTGTCTTGGTCCTTGAGATGAACTTGACTAATCAATCCTTTTGGGTTAAGGTATCTCAGGAAGGGCCAACCTCTTAGAGTGAGCAAAGGGTCAGGTTTGTCCCTGAGGCGCTTTCCAGATGAAATACTTTAGAAGTGAATTGTGCTGATATCTCATTTGGCCTTTTCTGCTGGGGAGTTCCTCTGCCAACTTTAGACATTTTCATTTGCTGTAATTGTGGTGTCCTCCTGCTATTACACTATGATCAGATGTTTGATCGTAGGCACTCCACGATTTTGAATTGGGTGGCTAATAGGTTATCAGTAGTACGTTTTGAGACGTTCCTACAGACTAAGGATCTTCATTTGGTTCATCAGTCACCGAGTTTTGAGACTCTATAGCTGGTACATTGCTTCATAGTATATCTCTGATATTTTAGAGCTTCCATACTGTTAGCAGATTACTACTTCTCCATTGTTGATACTGTCTTCTCAGAGAGACATAAGTTTTTCTTCTTCATGTGTAGCAAAAGGCAGCCATGCATATCTCATTCTGGCTGAAGTCATTAAATCTTCTTGTATCGTAGAAATGGGCATTTTCAGGGTTAATCATTCTACGATCCTTTGATAGCACTACGAACGTAGTCTTCCTTGTCAGTTTGTGCTTGCTGAGTTTTGCTTCCATAATGAGTTCCTCATGATTGATGCTCGATGATCCTCTGATATGAACTTCCTTGAGGATTCTTCTCATATGATGTGCTTTATATGATTGAGCATATATGACCCTTTTCATCTTTGGTTGAATGGATTGCTTCCATATAAAGATCAGCAGCCATATGAGCTTCATTCAGATTGGCTTAGTAGGTCTTCAAGGATAGGATTTGACATATAGGAGTTTTTTCAGAAACATTTCTGAACAGTCTTAAGCTTTCTGCTGGTTGAATCTTCTTGACTGAAGTCATCTGCTTCAGCATTCCTTAGTGTGGCTAGATAGACCAAGTACCTGCAAGTTATAAATTTCTATTTTTGGTACCCATAGTTAAATGGGTCCTGCTAGGTTAGTTTTCTAAACCCCTATTCCTCATATATTTGGATAATCATCATATTGATCACCAACAGTCATATTCATGCATGTAATTAATTTAGATGATACATTTTAAGATGCATGATGGTGAGTGTGTTTGAGATTTGCTATTTTAATAAAACACTCTTTTTCTTTGATGGTTTCATCTTTTGCTAGGTTATGTTCACAGGGTTTAAATGTTCATAGAGTGAGAATCAACTCTACGATTTATTTGTATCTGGTTGGTTCATGGAGGTGATCAGTTTCTATGAATCTTCAAGATGCTCTTATAGAACTGATCATGCTTTGTGTGTTATTAAACACTTAGACCATAAGTTGTACATACTAACCCATCAGCAAAGATTACTTCACATAAAATTAATTTAACCTGTGATGCTCTTATGACCCATTTCAGACTTCTTTCAAGATGTCATCATCAACCTAAAACTTGGATGGAGAGAAAGTTTATAGGCATTTGAGTTTCCACCCTCAGTGTACTTTCTCTCTTCATCTTTTTAGGTAGATTATGATTCCTTGAAAGAATATTGTTATAGTTCATAAGGAGGTGCAATCATGATGTACATTTATATTAGTGAGGAACCGTACCTTTTTACTGTCAATTTCTTAACAGTCATTTATCTTTGATATACTGACTTTAGGCATTGATGTGCATAGTTTCTCAATTACTCCTAACAGCTAGTTGCTCCAGTTGACCTTCAATCAATCAGTCGTGGTCTTGAAGATGCAAGCTAAGAGAATATCAACATCTTTAGTTCTTTGACATCCTTGAGTTCACAAGGTTTACATCCAGCTGCTGGGTGGCCAGATACATGTTTGAGAAGTTCTTCTTTCTTCTTTGGATAAACATTTCTTAGCATGTGTGGCCTTTTCATCTTTTCAGGCTGGTGGATGTTTGTCTCTTTTCTGTTGATGTCTTTTGAGCTTTCTAGTCTAGTCTTCAGACTATAAGATTGACCGTGACCAAGGATTGGTATTGTTGATATGGCAATCAAGAACATGGACCAATCTAAGCAGCTTTAGATGTATATACACATTTACCTATAGACAATATTTCCAACGTGTGAGCTCATCTACATACAACAAGTGAATTACTACTAAATTAAGTTTAGATCAATGTTTGTGCCTAGGATCGGACTCAAAGCGATTAGCTTTTGAATATAGCATGAGAACACGCTTTCTCGATACCAATTGTTAGTTCCTCATGAGTAACACATAGATCTAGAAGGGGGGTTGAATAGATCCTTTTTAATTTCAAATACTTTTACGGTTTATTTTGTATTGCTAATAATTTAGCATATGACAAACATAAGAATCTTTTCAAGCACGCTGAAATAAGTAAAAGATCCCTTCATTGATATATTCATAATCATACATACATTATTCGTAGAGTTAGTTCAGTGGTAAGCTGTTAAAACATATATAACAGTTATGGCAGTTAATGTACATAATGTAAATGACATAAAGTAAAAGACACAAGGGATTTTAAGTGGTTCAGAGACTCAAGCTCCTAATCCACTCTTCTACTTTCAACTAGAAGGATTTCTACTAAGGAAGGGCAGCACCCTGAATCACTAAGATTCCTTCAAGGCCAGCAGCCATGGGACTTCAGTTCATTATGAACTCTTCAAGGCCATCAGCATTGGAACTTCTCTAGTTCCCTAGGAACTCTTCAAGCCCAGCAGGCTTGGAACTTCATTTAGTCCCTTTGGACAAGGACCCCTCAGGCCCTGGTTTCTTGTTGTTGAGTCATTTGTTTGTTTGTTGCAGTTGGTGCTGAGTTGCTAAGATGTCTTTAAGCTCTGAACATCTTTTGTACTTAGTATCTTGGCGTGATCATCCTTGAAGTGCAATTGAGTATTGCATGATGCTCATCTTCTTCAGTTACTCAACCACTTCTGATGATCCCTTAATGAACTGCCTTGAAGATCATTCTTTTAGATACTTGATGGCTGCACATGATGGGTTTCTAAGATGACTATAAGCTCTTCTTCTAGGTACTTAGAAACTTTCTCATGCTTGACATCATGATGGCGTTGGTGATCTACTTTCTTGATACTTAATGCCTTCTCATGATGGACTTGCTAAGATAACTGTAAGCTCTTCTCTCTAGTACTTAGAGTCTTCCCATGATGGACATCAAGATGACATGATGCTCTTCTTTCTCTCGGTAGTTCAGAACACTCTTCTTGTAGTAGAACTCTCACTTCTACATTGTAGAACTCTCACTTCTACTTCTTTCTTTGTCTCTCTCTAAGTGTTCTTGGTGGATCGTAGAGTGAGCCTTCGGACCTTCATTAGTCACTCTCTATTTTACGTTAGTTAGATTAGTCCACCATTTCTCCAAACTCAGTAACTCCAACAACCTTTGATCTTTGAAGCTCTAGATGATTTATACTCATTCCCAATCTTCCCGTTGGAAAGTAGCTGTTGAGAGCTCTTTAAATTGCTTTGCAGATCTCGAGTTGTTTGGTGCAGACTGCAGATGTGACATGACATGACTTTCTGACACTGCAGTCTGCTGTTTCACCTATCCCATCAGAGATGTTACTTTGATGTCTCGGGCCGGTCGACGACTTTATTTCCCCCTTCTGATTTCTCGATCAGAGGTTGTCCTTTTGCATCGATGCTCTCAATAAGCTCTTGTCTGAATACCAACCTTCAGATTGAATCATTGCCAATGCTTTAATCTTCGGATGACCGAACTCTACGATTTTGATTCTTGCTTTCTTGGACCTGATCGTAGTGTCTTGTTGACTTGCTCATTTGACATTTAGAGATAACACTACGATCTTTGAAGAATGTTCATTGGATCTTCAATGTAGAACACTTCTTCCTTCTCTTGTGCAGTGCCTTAACACTTATGTTTGCCTCAACTGCTCTCAGATACTGATGGCTTGACTCTTTACTCTTGCCCTTTCTGAGTTACAAGACATTTCAGATTTGTGGCGTGTCCAGCTCGCTTTTTCCTTGTGATCTCATGTTCACTTATCATCAATGGACTGACCCAATGCTTAATAACTTTAGCCTTGTTCTTCAAAGGCGAACCAGTATCTCTGTGTACACTCCATCAGTTCTTTCTTTGTTTGGCAAACACTACGATCCTGGTGCTTCCAAGAATGATGTCTTCTATTTACTTGAAAGCAACTGCACTAGCTAACTTTCCTTAGTCAGTTATTGAAGTCTACTTATGATCAACTTGTGGAAGACTTCATCTTGAATGGCTTCACAACTTAATCTGGATGCTGATTGAGTTGATGCTTATATCTTCTGTTAGCTTGCATGCCATTCGTTGAGTGCTCTCTGGTTTCCTTCAGGTGGGATGTATCTTTGTAGTCCCAACCAGAGGCTTTATTCCTTTGGATATTCTGGGAGTGATCATTTGTTGAGAATCGTATTTGCTCTACGATTTTACCTTGGCATTGTGAGCACATCTGTTGAAGTCTCAGTTATACATACTACGATTCAGCTTCGGCTGTGCAGATACTATGACTCCGAGATCAGATCTTTACACTCTATGATTTCTATCGTTGTGCTTGTTGTCTTCATCTGATCTTGCTCGACTACGATCTCTGCCTTTGATACGATCAGTAGACTCTACGACTCTAAGTGTAGTCTACGATTCTTGACTTGGCTTTAACATCAATAGACTCTACGACTAAGAGTGTAGTCTACGATTCTTGACTTAGCTTCGGTAGATGCTCGGTCGGCTCGTAGGCAGGCTGTCTCTACGATTCTGAACATGACTTCCTCAGTAGACTACGACTCTGAGGAAGTGCTACTTGACATACTACGATCCTTCCTCGTCTCTCCTGGCAGTCTACGAACTCCGAGATCTACTATCTTACAGACTACGATTCTGCCTCAATAGCTCTCGAGTTTTTCTTGACTCTCCTGGAAGACTACGATTTCTAGTGCAGTGCTCGACGATCAGACAAGCCTATCTATTACACCATAAGATCAACCTAACATGCTTGATCTTTCTATATTAATAGTCCTTTTACATCATTTATTTTTAAGGACTTTACAAAGCTGTTTTGCTTATGTAGGATCAGCCTAACATATTTGATCAATTCATTATAAGTCCTTGTACATATGTTTCTATAATCTATCAAAGGACTTTACATCTTTTCTTAATGCAAGCATACTTGCATATTCATTCATATATATCATAATCAAATCATATGTAAATAGGAATATCATTCACATGCTTATTCCTAACAGAATTGCTATGTGCAATGGTTTGCAATGATCAGTCCCTTCGGGAGGTATGTCGTCATCAGTTAAAAATATCACATTGTTGTTAAAAATGTGATCAACCAGATGTTGGAATTTTTCTACATCCACTAATTTTGGTAAATGGGCTTCTTCCAAGACCCTTAGCAAGATTTTCTTGTGATCTTCGGAAGAGAAAACCAAGTCCAATATGGAAATTTTTTGTGGAGCTTCTCTTAAGCTTAAAACCACCTTGGCTTCATTATGGCCCATAGTATGGAGGAACTCTTCAATCCTCTCAATGGGAACTTTCCCCTTTGATTTGATGGTAAACTTCATCACCCGATGGGGAAGATACAATGGATTCTCCTTCGACACTGCAGCAGTTGTGTGTGATGTAAATCCTTCAACCTGCCCATAATTCCATGGGACTTTTTTCATGTTGATAACAGGATATTGTGGCCTGTATGGCAAGAGAATTGGCTCTGGTGTAGCCACTTTCAAAGGATTGTCAACACCTTTTAGTTGAATTGCTTGTATTGTGGGCGGTCTGGCAGTCAAATCATCCTCAGTGGATATAATTGATACGTTGTCCTTCCAGTTTGTAGCACATGTGTTCCCAATCTCGAGTAATAAAGTTTCATCATCTGCCATTTACAGGACACCACTATCAATTAAATTCTGAATGAGGTGGCGGTGCCCAAAGATTCTTCCATCTTTGTGTCATGAGAGTGGGAGTAATCTTGGCATACTCCATTAGAATTGAACCGTCTAGAACGGGGATTGATTGGAGGTAGAAGGGATGTAATTCTTCCTTCATTGATCAACATCTGAAATATCTCCTTCATAGGTTGGCCAAGGTATGTAAATTCCCTTTTATTGGCAAAATCCTTGAGCTTTGGCGATTGCTCTTTTGCAACTTTATCCTCCAGTGTTTCACTTTCTGAAGGCGATGATGGAGTATTCATAACAAAGGGAAGGAGACTAGCATTGTAAGACCCTGAATTTTATGAAATGAAAGTATTCAATTTTCTTATAATTATTATGTTATTTAGTAAATGGTTAAATTGATAAAGGTTAAAGTTAAGGGTGATATTTGAAAATTTTGCAAAGTAAGCAAGTTGATATAAAATATTCGATTGGTCGGGGAATATTCTTTTTAATAGGGAATATTCGTACGACGACACCATCATTGGTGGACCCCACAATGGAAGTTTTGTCTTAGTTAGAAAACGACAAAAATGTCTTTTTATAAATAACGGCAAAAGTTTTACCGTTAAACTATTGAAATACCCAGTGGTAAAAGTATAGTAATACGTGTGGTTGCATAATAGCATACAATATTAATTATTGATGCTTACGTAAGAAGCCACTCAGTTTACTTAATTATTGCTACAGTAATTGTTGCATAGTATCTCACGTTATTTGATTCAATTATTGTCACAGTATCATCTGCATAATATTTTATATTATTAAATCAATAATTAAGATAACAAAGTTATTCATATTATTATTTGCAATATTGACGATATCTAGAAAGTTCTGTCGAGGAGAGGTTTGGTCACCTAATTGCGCTCTAATAGGGAGAAATCCTTATCGAAAAGCCCCCTCTTTCCTGAGAATGATCTGGTTATTAAAAATTGTGAGTTATAATATTATTGATGAATAATTGTTGAAGTATTAACAATGTGTTTATTGAAGATAAGTGAATTACAAAAGTTAGAGGGGAATAATGTAAACTTGGAAAACTTTATGGGTACCAAAGTATAATAAGTTAAATCAATCTGGACCGTCGGTGGTGGTTTTAAAAGTAAATCAATTTGGACCATCGGTGGTGGTTTTAAAAGTAAATTAATCTGGACCGTTGGTTGTGGTTTTAATAGTAATCAATAGGGATTGTCCGTTCTAATAGTAAATCAATCTGGACTGTTCATGAATCAGTTACTATTTAGTCTATTCTCCTATAAATAGAAGCTTAATTCTTCTTTCATTCTCACTAATTCAATGAGATTCACAAGAGAAACTATAGAGTGCAAGAAGAACAGTATTCTGCTACTTCACTATTGTAGTATCCAGCCTTTTACTAAGGTAAGGGATATTATTTGTTCTGTTCGTAAGGGGTATTATTTCTTTCGTATTCATAAGGAATACTATTTTTCATATTCATCCTTTAATATGTCGGAATAACTTTTATGCGCATCGGATTACGTCATCATATAACGGTGAAAATCCATTTGCAGTTTCGTATGTTATTTCTTTTCATATTCTTAAATCCAAACTTACTATGGTAAGTATTGCTTCTATAATCCTTGAAATTAGTGGAATATCCTTGAGTTTTACGCTTCATCCAATATCATTTTATTGGAATATTGATCTGGACTTTCTTATTAAATATCAATATTTTCACCCGGGGTACTATTCACGGGTTACTATTCACAACAATATTATTCACTCAAGTATTCGGGTCACTTTTCATATCGGGGTACTATTCACAAGTTACTATTCATGGGTTACTATTCACCCGATTACTATTCACTCAAATATTGTTCACTCGGGTATTCGGGACACTTTTCATGTCGGGGTACTATTCACGGGGTACTATTCTCAAAGTACTATTCATAGGGTACTATTCACGGGGTACTATTCACTGAAAAATTTATTTCTTTTCTGTCCAAATTATTTTTGATACATAGATATTATTCTTGAATTTTACTCCACAAAGTAGTATCATGTTGACAATTTGGACATTATTGAATTTTGGATAAATTACGTTATAAATCTTTAAAAATTTATCCTTTGCTTTCTTTTAATTGAATTCTTATATCATTATCATCATCCTCATGCTTATATTGTGATGAAAGTCATCTTTGGCTTATGTGCATAGATGGACTGTTAATTGGTATGATTATGACCATGGATAATTTGGTATGATCATGACCATTGATGATTACACGAATATTCTTGGCCCGTAGTGTAAGAATAATTTATGGACGTGATACTAATGAATATCCTTGGCCCGTAGTGTAAGGATGATTCGATGATGTGATTTATTTATTAAGCTGAGTCCCAGCGATAAAGTTAATGATAAACTTTTTAAATCATAGAAGATAGTAAATATTATACTCTACTTGACTCTTCTAATGGATTGCTTGTTCTGCTGCAGTTAAACTTGTTGTCTATTATATTCTATCAGTTTAACATTGTTGAAGGCTACTGATAACTTATTCTGCATTATCTTAGTCATAATATTTCTTACTGGGCTAGTTGAGCTCACTTTTTTACTTCCATTGTTCTCTTCAGGAAATGAGAACGTAGCCGAAACTAGTCGGGGAACGGAAAGATGGTCCGAGATGGTGTTATAGTAGTCCTCATTATTCTATAAATATTATGATAATAAATGTAATGAGGACTCCATTTGAGTTTGGATATTGTCTAGAAGAAAATATTCGTGTAAAAACTCTCAGCTCATGTTGTATAATTAAGTTTGTATTTGTATTCAGTACCATGTATTTGGCGACCCAAGATGGGTGATGTATACCTATTTTGGGGGCATCACAAGCATGCTCCTAACTGACTAATTGGCGTGTGACATAGTGCTGATGGATCACCAGTTCTGCCAATTGGTCTACTTGCTTACAAAGAGCCTTCATCTTTTGTTCCATCATAAACTGGAAATGTGCGTAATCCCATTTGTCAACACCGTTCTTGCTGGTTTGGGAAGATTCAACAACATAATTAGAACTTTTTCCACTACTCCAATTAATCATATTAACCTCTTATTCCCTGTGTTGAGGAAGAGGGTTGTCTTTCACATGAGGTTGGTCGGGTTTAGTCACCACAATCTCCCCGTTGTCGATTAAATCCTAGATCTTGTGTCTCAAGGCCCAGCAATCCTAAGTATCATGTCATAGAGCTCTAGCATGATAGGCACACTTTCGGGTAGCATTTAAACCCTTCCCATTTGGGTTGGCTGGTGGAAGAAGATGTGTAATTTTCTTCTGAGTAGTCAGAAGATTGAGAACATTATCGAGTGAATCCCCTAGGGGTGTGAACACTTGATTGCGTCGGACTTCTCCACCCTTTGGCAATGTGGGATTGGAAGACTATGCTTGAAAAGGGGAGTAGTTTTTCCTCTGGATAGGCATGTTTTAACTACCTTTCTGACCTTGTAGTATCAAGGAAACATCCTCCTCTTTCTTTTTATGGACCCTCCGAGGGTTGTTTCCATAAGTTACGACTTTGGATGTGCTCGATGAATGACTTTCGAGCGGCTATGTCTTGGATCTTTCCTGACTTCAATCCCATCTCAGCCATCTCTCCATGTTTAATCATTTCAGAAAATGGCTTGCCAATGCCAACTAAAACTCTCTCATAGAAAGGAGCTTCTTGTATATCTATGAAGGTCATCACCATTTCTGACTCCATCATAGAAAGAATAACTTGAGCAGCAAGGCGCCTCCACCTTAGAGTATACTCTTGGAAAGACTCATTAGACTATTTCTTGACCTTGGTAATTTGGTATTGGTCAGGAGCCATCTGAGACTGGAAGTTGTACTGACTGAGGAAGGCATGAGCTAATTCTTCCTAGCTATGGATCTTAGAATTATCTAATCTGGTATACCATGATTAGGCTTCTCCAGATAGAGTCTTTTGGAATAGCTGCATTCTAAGCTTCTCATCCTCGGCATAAGATCCGAGTTCTCTAATAAACACCTTCAAATGTGTATAAGGATCTCCCAACCCATCATACTTTTCAAATTTAGGAGTCTTAAATTTTTATGGATAATGAACACCAGGGAATATACAAAGGTCGGCATATGAGACACTCATGTGTGCTTCAATCCCTTTTATAGACCGAATGGTTTCTTCCATTTGAAGGACTTTTTTCCTGATATCACCGGTGTCTAGATCTTATCTAAGATGGGTAATTTCAGGAATTTTATTGGATTTATCAAACTGAAGCTCAGGTATTGGATTTGCTTGATCCGCACCTTATGTTCCTCCATGTGCAGAATGTGACGCCCCCAAATTCAGGTACTTGAAACCCGAATTCAGTGCTTCACGATACCATTTCTTTGAGCGGAATAATAATAATAATAATGTCATAAATATCAAACTTAATTTACATATCAGAGTTTTCTAAATCCTAGGTACACGACCTTAAAACATTTCATTACATGATAGATAATAATATCATCATCTTATTTAAGTCTAGCTATTATATAAGATAACACAACTTATTCTGACAGCTTCCCTTTCCCTTTGTTTCTGGCAGATACCTCTGGTTGATCATACTTAACTGAAAATATTTAAATTAAGCAAGAATGAGCATTGGAGTGCCCAGCAAGTAATAGCAACAATAAACATTAGCTGAAAGGATTAAATATTTTCTTTGAGTGACACTTCTACAACGAAGAAATAGTTGTGAAGTTACTGAAACAATTCTAATCAACACACCCATTCTATTTCAAATTTTTGAAACTACGTACTGACTATAAATGGAGATCAGTCGACAGACTATGAACATTGTTTTCTATTTTCGAAAGGTTTAATGAACTTCATCATCAGAAACAATCATAACTTTCTGAAACGCACGGGTGATCAACCCATATGCCTCAGATTGATCAATACTATATACCAGAATGATATTCTCGTTCATCATAACCGCCTTGGGCGCACAAAAGTTTCTCAAATTTGGGATGTTCATACTCATCCTGAATCCGAACCAAAATAAATTGGGTTGGATATCATTAGGGTTCTATCATGTTCAACGGTATTCATAAGCTGTGTATAGTCGAGTCAAATAGCTTAGATGACTTTTAATTAAGGTATACATAGTGGAATCAACAAGCATGTATCAACATGTACAATAATTATCCAAGTGAGGACACTTGTATAACCATACTTAGAATTTAACAAACGTAATATATATATATATATATATATATATATATATATATATATATATATATATATATATATATATATATCTCGAACCTTATAATAATACTGATCGATAAACAATGACCGAATAAAGTTTGGAAACTTGTATGAGTATAAATGATTGGATACATAATCAATAACAGTAGAGTTTAATAATCTGGCATAATGATAGTCTAATTCTGAAACTGTCTTACTCATGTCCATTGCATAAAGTAAATGCAAAGGTTAGGATTCTTGCTCAAGTAAAAGAAGAAGGATTTAGGAACTTTCCTGGTCTGCTGCTTACACAACTTAGTTCTATCTTTAATTCAACGACCTATCATTTATAAGGTTGTTCTATTGATTAGAATAACATATCATAACACATCATATTGTTATTTATAGTCAATAAATAACCTAATCACATTGTTACATAGTTATATCAGTCATTAAGACACAAACAAACACTTATACAGTCAAACTTTATAGGTTTGGATCAACTTCGGTAACATTTCGGTGTACCGACGGCTTTATCGAAAAATTATTGAGTTTAAAACTCTAATTTGTATCTTAAATATTATTCTGGATACTTCAAATATCAATCATAGGACTTATACTAATTTTTAATTAATTATTATAATTTATCATGATTTTTCAAACTCTGGAATCATTATTAAATGATTTATATATTACATAATTCTATTATCGGTAACATTTAATTAATATTAAACTATTAATGAAACCATTGCCAAAATATTAAAGTTATTTATAATAACTTAGAATATTTTTAAAGTATTAATATTACTCTTAAATGATTTTTAAAATATTTAAAATCAATTTTAAACCATTACCATTAATATTTAAATATTAATGTATTATTCACTAAAATATTAAAATTCATTTATAATAACTTAAAATATTTTTAAACCACTTATATCCTTTTTAAATGATTTTTAAATTAATAAAATCATTTTAATCTATTTATTTAATATTATTATTAAATAAATCTAATATCATTATTATTTAATAATTAATGAAATTTATATTAAAATATTGAAAGTTACATTTTATAACTTAAAATATTATTAAATACCTTATTATCATTTAAAATGATTTAAAATCATTTTAGTTAATTTATTTAATGCATTTACTAAATAAATTAAATATTAATAATATTCAAATAATTACTAATATTTATGGAAAATATGCCAAATTATTAAAAGTTAATTTTATAACTTAAAATAATTTTTAAAAGCGATTTTGTAATTTTTAGAATTTATTTTCTATTTTTAAATGATTTTTAGATTTTAATATAATTAAATTTAATAAGTCTGTCGCTATAGCCTTTAGCAACAGTAAGTGTCGCTTTAGGTGTTCTTGAGGCTCAAGAACATTCATCGACAGTTATCAAGTAGCCATGTTTGACCAAGTGAAAATTTTAATATATAATGTTTCTGGGAAAGCTTAGGGTTAGTACATATGCAGTGCTACAAGTACATAACAATTTCTGGTTCATATCATATCATACAAGTAAGATCTAAGGCTCAGAACATGTTGTCAGAGTTGTTCTTCATTTTCTGGGTTACCCAGAAAATGAAGAACAATTCGTGAGGCCTACTTTGGGCTTCCACTACTTACTGTTCTTGCATCCTTTTTGTGATCTAAAGGTTCTAGTGTGTAGCCAACATGTAAGACAAGAGATCTATTACTTAACATCATTATAACAACGACAAATCAAGCATATAATGTCCGATCAAACCTTGTCAGACAACACATTCAAATGTTTTCTGGGTGACCTAGAAAACAGAAAATGTGTTCGACTTGGCTGGTTTGACCGGCTGCTAAATCCCATATGTTTATCATTTAGGTGATATAAAGGCATGACCATGTATTACATATACCAAACTACGACTTAGATATAACAACAATATCATAACAACAAAACACAGACAGATCCAAGGTCAACAAAAGCTTGTCAGATGCTTGATCACTGTTTCTGGGTTGCCTAGAAATGGTCCGGTCATGGTCGGTCAACGACCTTTGACCAATAATAACTTGCAATCTGTTCAAGCTATGACCTTGATCCAACTTCCAGAGTAAAGATCTCATGACATACTACAAGATTAAACACTTAAGACACCAAATCAATAAACACACTGAGATCTAGAAGGTCTGACATTCCTTGTCAGACCATAAAATAAACTTTTTCCAGATTTTGTAAAAATTTAAATTCGAGCATATAGATGTTATGGATCTACATAATACCAACCCAGATCATCAATTTACACTTTAGATAACATATCTAAACATTCTAACATCAAATCTAACATAGCATATAAGATCAAATTTCTAAGTTAGGTTTTATACCTCTATGAACCAAATCTTGATCCTCTGTTCCTGACCTGATCTTGATGTTCTGGGGACTCACTAAGGGACTGAAATGTTAACTATTTTCGTGGGTTTGGAGAGAGAGAAGCTTGGTGGTGTGTTTGTGAACAATTGGGACAAAATTATGAACTTTCCTCTCTCTCAATCTATATATAATTTGATGCAAGGACCATGGCTGATTATGAGGGCAGGTTTTGGTTGATTAAAGGTTAGTACTAGACCACATGGCTAGCTAAAGTTGGTCACCAACTAAAGTTATGGAAAGTTTTATAAGTTATCTATTAAATAATGCAAGAAGGGCAATTTGGTCATTTAATTTTTACTTTTAGTGGCAAGATTGATAATTCATTCTAACCCTAAGGTTTCCTAAGCTCTAAATCTAGAATTGTGTATTAAGGGAAAAAATGGAAATCTTAGTTTCTAAGAATGTTAATTAGGGTTCCCTAATTAAATTAGGTTTCCTAATCACTTTAGACTTGTAAAGTAGGCTTTATCAAATACTAATTACCATAAGCTTGCTAAAATTAGAAATTAGGGTTTATAACTTAGCAATTAGGGTTTTGATCTAGTAATTAGGGTTTTTAAATATTAATTAGGGTTTACCTAATTAACAGAAAATATAATAATGGTCATTATTTACATAACACATAGCTTAACAAATCTTACAGCCATAATAGACTTCTGTACTATAGCTTATCAGTAATTGTAATGACCCCAAAATTCATACAATTTAATTCTTAACTTCGGTTGTTAATAATACATTCAACCTCTAATTTTACATCATTAAATGATAATACAACCATTGAAATATGCAAAATAATTAAAATTTTCTATTACAATTAAAATTTTCTATTACAAACTATTCTCGTTCCCAGAACTTTCAACCTTTACATTTAAATATCGAAGAATCATTTTTAATACTACATTAGTTTACATTGCAAAACAATATTACAATTCAATAATAATACATTATTCGGAACCTTAAACATGGTTCAAATAATAATAACACAACCAATGTGTATAAATCTTCAAATATCACATCTGATTCATGTCTTTCAGGTAACACATAACTTTACCTTGAATCTTGAACCTACAAAAGTGGTTATTTGCAAGGTTGAGCTCGACAGCCCAGCAAAATCTAGCAGTTCTCATGCATCACATAGCACATAATAGCATGCTCAACATATATCTCATAAACATTGAACTAACATAACATACATGTTACATTTCACATAACAAGTATAAAGATTGAGTTAAAATCAATCAATCAGCATGTTTTACTCAATCAACGTAGTCATAAGTTGACTTTAACATTTCATACATTCAACATATATATAACACATCATGCTCTTTGCAATAAAGATTTAAAACAATCAAATTCACATAGCAAATAGGAACTGAAAGACTTGGCTTGATCGTTGTTTACCAATAACAATTTAACAGCTTACAGTTATCTGCACTTCACGTGCCCAACACAATTATATAATCATGCACATCAACTAATAGTCACATAGCAACGCATAGTAATTGTAACATAAACTTTACTTTACATCTCCTAACCCTTCCTATTATATATACACAATGTTCAATTTTATTATGTTAACTTTCAACTTATATCTCACTGTATTTCATATTCGAAGTTCATTCAAAGGTTTAAGTCTTGCTAGGACTACTTATTGGTTTTATACTAAATCCATTCCATATCTTATAATATTCATTTCAATTGAATTAAAATACTTTTTAAGTTTATTTACACTTGGCACGGCGTTTCGACGTTCATTCGTCACACGCCCGATTCGTCTCTCATATGTGTGCTTAGTATGCTTATACAACTTATCTAACAAATCACTTATTAATGTTAAGCATCATTATATTTACTAATATTCATGTTTTATAACTTAGGACAACATCTTTTATCATCAGGAGCACTACATTTGCATAAGTGCATTCCTGACGCCCACCGATTACCTCCTAATACATATCAGTCCCACAAATGACCATTTTGACCCCTGATCCCGACCTCAAATTGAAAAACATAAAGAATGAAAGTTGTAGGTCTATTCGTCCTCGTTCCATATCATCTTGAATCACCTCAATCGGAGTTCGTATGAAAAGGTAATGGCCATTTTACTACAGGAGCTCAAAACTGTCAGGCCAGCACCACAATTCCAAAGGTTGGGCGCGCAATTTCAAAGCCTTGAGAACACGAATTCCAATATTTGGGCTCGAACTTTTGGCCTATTTTTGGCACTGAGATGCGAAATTTGGCACTGGGGCGCGAAATTTGGCGTTGGGGCTCCGAATTATAGAACACCCAACCACGAAGAACAGAATAACTAAATTCTGGACTAATTACTACTGTTAACATCTAAATTAAGACGTAAAAATTATATAGATTGCTCATAAATATTTAATTATCATACATATACCAAATTTAAATCAATCAAACAATAATTTCAGAAAATTTAAATCCTTGAAACCATGGTTTAAAGCCCAAAACTCCATGTTCATACACTATTTTCATGTTTTAACACATTTAGCGAATTTGATCGCCACGACTTCGCTTTTTAACCAATTAACACGATTTAAACTATGTCGCTTTCGTTTCTTAACGTACTAACACAATCTAACACCAATTTACATATTATAGCACATATAAGACATGAAATTTTGTACTTTCTAAATCCATTTTCAAACATAAACATTGTTTTTTTTTCTTCCTACAAACCCAATTTCATGTGTTTGCTACTCAAACAACACTTATATAAAATGATTGAAAGATTATAAACCCTATCAACATGTATATGTACCAATCCAACATAATTATTTATAGAAATTTCAAAAATAAAAATTAAAATTAGAGTAGGTTATACCTCCAAACCCTAGTTGTAGGCTAGCAAGAGATGGTGACCCTCCCTCAAAACCACTATGATTCTTCCTTCTCAAAAAAATCTCAGTGTTTCTTATTTTCCCCAAACCCTCTCTGTACTTGGCTTAAAAATAAAAGACGCTTAGAAAATAAACTGAAGACTCCCCACGCTCATCGGGTTATGTTAGGCCAAAAGCCATAAAAGTGTGTGTTTGCTACATAAAATTCCCTCATACTAGATTATTTTAATAGCATTATATTATATAGTTACTTTTGTCACACACTTGCCACCAATTTAAATAGCTTATAATTTATAATTATGATAATTATATTCTTATTATAATTATGCTTATAATAAATAATTAAATAATTATATATCTAATTTAATTCATAAATTAGAAACATCACTTTGTTTAATTTATTTATTTCCTTTAAATTAAAAAATTTATTTAATTTAATTATCTTTTTAAATATTAAGCAATTGATTTAATTTAATTATTTCCATAAATTAAATCCATCAAATAAAATTAACATTATTCAATTTAATTTACATTAATCAATTTAGTTACTAAATTAATTCACCACAATTTTATCAACCATTTTTTACCTCAATAAATACATAAATTAAAAATATTTATTTAATTCAATAAATATTTAAAATTAATTACTAAATTCATTTAATTCTTTCAATAGTTAACTTAACTATTAAACCTCACTTTCCCAATATATGAATATATATTTCAACATATATAACACGTATATATTCATACTCAAACTCAAAACATCTCATAATAAGAATTTTAATTATTAAATTCTTATTTTAATAATTTATAAAAAAAAAAAATTCGGGTTGTCACATCTTTCCCCCCTTATAAGGATTCCGTCCTCGGAATCAACGAAACCTCCCTTACTCGATTTTCACCAAATCTCTTTTCAAAATTTATCGTTGAATAACTTCATCGCATTACCTTAATATAGGTTTTATATTTCTTACTCCCACCATTATTCATAATAAATTCTTGTAGGTTTTATTTCATAACATTTACTTAGACTCAATTATATTTGAGTATTACATATTCTTTGACCCGTTCATTACCTTTCCCTAAGGATCATTATCATATACTATATTCTCAAACTCTCGGGACATTACATTCACCCCATCTTTTAAAAATTTCGTCCTTGAAATTTTTGACTTACTTATTTTCATTCACTCCATTTATCAAAATAGATTTTATGTTAATATTTATTTATTCATTAGGTTCTGCAACCAAATTCTTTCTCTAAGGATCTTTCTAAGATCACCATATTCCTCACCTCTTCCTCTTTTAGGAGTTTCACATTTCTCTTCTTCTGGAATTTCATTTCTTTCTTGAAATCATTATGTTTTACTTAGTTTTTCTCATCCTTCCCACTTTCACCTTTCAGAATAATAAGAATCTTCCATAATTGCTCAATAATTAGGAAGCGATATGAATAACAGGAATTTAAAAGATTCCAAATCATGCTGAGGGGTCAAAAGACCTTGAACTACGTCCCTAGGTTATCAAGTATCTCAACTTGAACCTTTAACAGTCATAAGACTATACGGGCCTTGAACTCTTCTCTAGGTTTAACAGTGCTTCACCACCATAAACCATCTTTAACAGAATGTTTAGCAATCACACAGACTGAAAACACTCTCTGCAAGTACTCTAGGTGATCGACTTATCGTACCCCTAAATGTCGTACAACGTATTACATCTTAACATCGTAATTTACTATATCGTTACTTTTTCGAACCATTGTCTCTCGATAACATGTCCCTTTTTCTTTGGGTTATTCACCTTAGCTTTTCAACATCTCAATCCTTTTGAAAACAATTTGGTTTGGCATAACTTCTCAAGAAACGCTTGAATTTTATGAACATCTTTTAATATTCGTCTAGCTGAACCAAATAGCATAGAGTACTACAACAATTCGGACATCAATCGAAATATATATATATACATATATATATTCTCATATCTTGAAGAAATCTCAAAAATATTTTTATGACGTCATGGTACCACACTGTATTTACAGTCCGTTTGAGGATTCCGTCATTTGGTGATTTTATCATACTACATCATACCATAGTGGGCTGACGATCCTTAGATCACATCCAACACTAAGTAATATTGTATTGATGACTCCATCATTTTTATCATCTCTGCACCCGGTTACATGATGCATTGATGATATATAAAAAAATATTTTGATATATTTTAAATCATTTTTGTCTAGTCAAAGAAATTAGCATAGACATACGAATAATAGCACTGTTTTTAAAAATTCTTTGGTTCACTAGTGTAACCCAACATTTTTTTTTCCAAAAATCAAAAGTATAACCATCGGCACGAAGTCAATAAATTTCGAAAATCTAACAAAGCTAGAAGATTTAGAATACCTAATTTTCTCCATCAATTTCAATCTTTACACTAAATATTCTTGTATTTCAACTTATAATCCTCCTATATCCCCAATATAGTTCATTAAACTTACCGCACATTGGAAGTTCAGGAACTTGCCATAATAATATGAGTTTAAGAACTTGTCCTAGTCAGACCATAGGCGTCCATTCTGTGAGGTCCCCGAATCCAAATACTTGAAACCCGAACTCGGTACATCACGATACCATTTCTATGAGCGGAATAATACTAATAATAATAACGATAATATAAAACTTAACTTAAGTTTACATATACATCAGAGTCTTTCTCCCAAGTACGTAACCTTTAAACATTCATTACATGTCATAATATATATATATATATATATATATATATATATCATAGTCTTCATAATCTAATAAAACTATTACAAATATCGCCGCAATTTTATTTGGTTAGCTTTCCTTTTCCTTTGTCTCGGCTTTGAACTTTCGGTCCTTCACACTTAGTCGAAAAAACATTTAAATTAAGCAAGGATGAGCATTTGAGTGCCCAAAGTATTATATATATATATATATATATATATATATATATATATATGCTGAAAGAATTTAAATGTTTTCTTTATAATATCTTCTACAACTAGTCAGTAGTTGTGAAGTAATCTGTACCAATAGTAATTCATAACAACCCTCTTTCAACTTTTGAAATTACGTATTGACTGTATATGGGGTTTCTGTGACATACCATGAACATTATTTTTCATTTTCGAAAAGGTTTAAACAGAAATTCATCTGTAAACCGTCATGACTTACGGGTACGGAGGGTGATCGGCCCTATTGTACCCTGTATTGATCAATACTACATGTACATGAACGATGTTATCGTTATTTCTGTCACTTTGGGCGCATAAAATTTTCCCATTTTCGGGATGTTCATATCTCGTCGGTGTTCATAACAAAGGTCTTATATAATTCAACATATATATATATATCAAATGTGTATCAACATGCGATGAAAAAAATGATGATTGTCCAAGTGGGGACACTTGTATAATCATTTATAGCAATTAACGAATGTAATAAATTTATCCAATTATCATATACTAGCATGTTGATAATCAATGGGCATATATTATATAGGCTTAACAATGCATAATAATAACAATAATTACGAACTTCTCACTTCATCCATTGCATAAAGAAAATGCAAAGTTAGGATACTTGCCTGATGCGCTGCTTACTATTCTCAACTTAGTTTTATCTTTTATGAAATCACCTATCATTAATCAGATCATTTTACTGATTAGTATATCATATCGTAACACATAACACCGCCTATTGCGATTGAAGACATTCCTAATCACATTGCCACACAATCTTATAACAACCATTGAATCACAAATAAACATGTATCTAGCCAATTATCTAAGTCCGTATCAATTTCTCTCAAATATGCTCGGTCTACCGAAACGACTTTTTCGGGTAATAATCGAGTCTAAGACTCTATTCTGTATCACAATATCTGATTAGATAACTTAAATATTAGTCACACTATTTTTCATGGCCTTATAATAATTATTAAATAATTATTATCATTTATCATAATTTTTGAAATATCAGAATCATTATTAAATGATTTAAGTATTAAACAATTCTATTATCATTAATATTTAATCAATATTAAATTATTAATGAAACCATTGCCAAAATATTAAAGTTATGTATAATAACTCAAAATATTTTTAAAGTATTTACAATACCTTTAAATGATTTTTAAAACATTTAAAATCATTATTAAATAATTACCATTAATATTTAAATATTAATGAACTAATTATACAAATATTAAAAGTCAATAATTATAACTTAAAATATTTTTAAATCATTAATATCCTTTTTTTTTTTAAATGATTTTAAATAAATAAAACCATTTTTAAACTATTTATTTAATATAATTATTAAATAAATTTAATATCATTAATCATTAAATAAATATCATTAATATTAAATTATTAATGAAATTATTCTTTAAATATTAAAAGTTATATTTTATAACTTAAAATATCTCTAAACACTTTATTTTTATTTAAAATGATTATTATAATAATAAAATCATTTTTAAACTAAATTATTTAATATAAGTGTTAAATAACTTTATTATCATTAATCATAATTAATTAATGAAATTTACCTTTAAATATTAAAAGTTATATTTTATAACTTAAAATATTTTTAAATACCTTTTTATTATTTAAAATGATTTTTAATATAATAAAATCATTTTTAATTCATTTATTTAATTCATTTAATAAATAACTTAATTATCATTAATATTAATTTATTAATGAAAATTATCACATAATATTAAAAGTTATTAAAATAACTTAAAATATTTTCTTATATCATAATATAATTTTAAATGATTTTTCATGAATTAAAATCATTTTTAAATAATTTATTTAATATTATAATTAAATAAATTAATTACTTTTAATATTCCAAAAATATTAAATATTTATGAAATATATTTAAAATAATTAAAAACTAATTTTCGTAATTTAAAATAATTTTTAATAATTTATTTTGTATTTTTAATAATTTAAAACTAATTTTCTATAATTATTAATTAATTTCCTAAAATATTAATCATTCTGTCATAAGGTTACCTATAGCTTGGCAGTAACCGTCACGCTATAGTGTTCTTCATGTTCATACTTAAACCCAGATCTTCATAGGCGATTCTTGAGTGGCCATGTTTGACCCACTTTAATTCTCTCTCAGATATTGTGGTTTCCGAGAAATACAAAAGCTAGATTTTGTAGACAAAGTTCAAGACTACATGTTCTAATAGACCACATGATCTAACAACCTAACATAAGCTAGATCTAAGCGTGCCCCAAGATGTTTGTCAGAGTCGTTCTTCATTTTCCTGGTTGCCCGAAATGAAGAAACGATTCAGTGACCACTTTGATCGACTATAACGTGCAACACATGAACTGCTTTGTGATATAAAGGGTTCAGTTGTTGTAGCTAGCATGCAAGAGAGTAGATCTATTACATAAAATAGAACTAACATGAATGAGAATCCAAAAGTTATGACTTTCGGTAAACCATGTCACGACATAGCTCATATGTTTTCCGGGTTACCCGTAAAATGTAGAATGTGCTCGACCTTGCTAGTTCGACCATCCATAAAATCCAACCCATTTACTTAAATAAGTGATATTAAGGCATGATGATGTAGTCTAACAAACATACTACAACTTAGATACAAGAACCATAACGATACATCAAACAACTGTCAGATTCAAGCCATTTAAAAACTTGTCAGAGCTTTCTGGGCTCTTTCTGGGTTACCCAGAAATGGCCCAGTCAATGTTGGTCAACGACCTTTGACCGGTTATAACTTATAATCTACAACTGATCTAGGTCTGATTCTTGATCCAGAGCAAAGATCTCATAACCGACTACCATATTCAACACTTATAACACAAAAATCAAACACCTACAGAGATCTACACGACCTGACATTCGTTGTCAGACGCCTCCTTTAAAAATTTCCAGATTTTGAAAATCTTTAATTTCGAGCACTTTAATGTTATGGATTTGATAAATACCAACCCAGATCATCATAATATCTTATAAACAACATATTCTAACACCCAAACATAACATCTAACAACCGAAAATTGGACAGATTTTGAATTAGGGTTTCATACCTTTTATGCTCAATTCTTGATTTCTGGCTATTGATTTGTTGTTGGATTTCGTGGGGCTTGATAATGGGTCTGATATTATCAACAAATTTCGGGGGTGTGGTGCTTGAGAGAGTTGAGTATGGTTTTGTGCAAATTTAGTGAGCAAAAGTGATTTCTCTCCTTTAATCCATTTATATAGCCACAAGATGCATGTATCAGGTTTGAGATTAAGGCTTGTTGTTGTCATCTTTTCTCGAATGGAGTGGTTAAGAGTTGTTGATTTGGTGAACAACTTTTTCCAATTTGTCAAAACCTATTCCTAGCTTCTTTAATGCTAAAAAGGGCATTTTGGTCCTTTGATAATTCATTTTATGGCAAAAGGGTAACTTACCAAACCCTTAGGGTTAGGGTTTGATTTAGGGTTTAGGGTTTGAGCCAATTTGGGTAAACAAAAATCTAGAATTTCCAATTTAGGGTTTGCACACTAAATAAATAACATTAAATAAATAAAATTAAATAACTTTTAGTTTCTAAAATTTTGAAAAATAAATATTGTTAATTAATTAAGTTTGTAATTACATGAACATTAGGGTTTAGACCATATAATTATCATTGACTTTGCTAATTTAGCAATTAGGATTTATTCTTTTGGTAATTAGGGTTACCAAATTACTATTAGGGTTTTCTAAATATTAGGGTTTTAGTTTAGTAATTAGGGTTTAACAATTTAGGGTTTCTAAATTTAATAATTATAATCACAATACTTGTTAATTAATCACATTATACATACTCACCAACAATCTCAAACTCAAATTTCAAATTAGGGTTACTAATTATAGCAATTAGGGTTTCCAGAATTTTAATTAGGGTTTACCTAATTAATACATTAAATACACGACATAATTAATATTACATACTTATAAAACAATCTCGATACTCTAATTTGGATCTCAAATTAGGGTTTAACATTATTATTAGGGTTTGGGTCAAAATACACCGTAATTGACCAACCATTAACAATACTGGACATACTACCGTATATATTCATAGCAATCGAAAATCAAAATATAAGTAATATTATATTATTATTCTCATACCTTGACAATAATCCAAAATTAGGGTTTGATTCCATATCTAATTATTCTTTCATATTTAACCTTAATAATTAAGGTAAAATAATTAACTTAATAATCTGCATAAAAAATTCATATAATAAAATAATGATTATATTTATTCTAAAAATCACTTCATATATTATTTAAATAATATATGATTATATATTCATGGAAAATAAATAAAAAGATTTTTATCTTAAAATTAATTATTATAAAATATACTTTATAATAATCAATAATTCTAAAATAAATTTACTTGAAAATATTCATGTAATAAATATATTTTTATTTACCACATAAATACATATACACATAATCTTGTACAAATCCTCATCCTTAAAAAAAAAAAAAAAAATTATACTTGAAAAATTTAAGATTTATTTATATAGAAAATATCGGGTTGTCACATTCACCTCCTTATTAGGATTCCGTCCCCTAAATCACCACTTAAAAACCTACACATAATCGGGTTCATAGCATACACAATCTTCGAAATAGATCTCGATTAACTCTAATCGAACCGATCTTTAATTAATCACATTAAGCTTGTCTTTTCGATTAAACGGAAATTTGATTTCTAAAAGAACTCAAATTTCTCCTCAAAATTTCTTTATAAAATAATTTACTATAAATAGAAAAAATTTTAATTACGCAAATAAAAGTTATTCGAATATTACCTGGTACTGCATTGCCAGCTGCCACCGTGTCTTGAACCGTCATGTTGAAGACCCTTGATGTTGACTTTGTTGGTTTGTTCGATGATGTCGGTCCCGTGATTGCTAATGTTCCACTACCCTTACCAATATTCACACTACCAGCCTCTACCCTCCTGTTCGGACAATCCTTAACCCTATGCTCCAACGATCCACAAATAAAACAACCACTTTGCTCATTCTAGGATTGGGGGCAAGTGGGAGAGATGTGACCCTCCTGCCCGCACTTATAACACACAAATTTTCCTTTTAAACATTCTCCGGAGTGGTTCTTTCCACATGTCTTGCACTGAACTGCCTGCTTTTTCACTCCCTCTTGCTTCACCTGCACGTTTCCAAAGTAGTTTCCCTTTCTTTTTCCATCAGCACTCCTGCTTCCACTATTAATTCTCACCTTCTCGGCTCCTCGACTCCTTGCTTGCTCTTGTTTTTTCCTTTCCTTGTTGTAGAGGCTCATAGCCTCACTCCCTTCCTCGGCAATTATCGCCTTCTCCATGAGTGCTGCAAATGTTGGGATCTGCAATACCGCCACCTTGTTATAGAGCCAAGGTTTTAATCCCAGCTCCAAATCTCCTAGCCTTCCTAGCCTCTCAGATCGACTTGATGCGAGCAAACCTAGCTAACTCATTAAATTTCATGGCATATTTATGCCACCGACATATCCCCTTGCTTCAACTCCGTAAATTTTACCTCCATTCTAGCCTGCGTACTAGCTGAAAAATAATTCTCGAAAAATAAGGTCTTAAATTTATCCCATGTTACCACACCTGCTCCTGCTCTCACCTGATTCGCTTCCCACCGTAAATTTGCCTCACCCTTCATCATGTAGGTGGCAAAGAGGTCTTTGCCCCTCACCACCCTAGCTATTACAAACGCCTTCTCAATTTCCCTAACCCAAGATTGGGCTTCTACAGGGTCAGTTGTACCTTTGAATTCCGGCGGTCCTACAGCCTTAAAGTCTTTAAAATTCGCCAAGTGATTATCCGGCTGATTTCCTTGTTGCATAGCCTGAGCTACCATATTCGCGAATCAACAGATTGGTCCGCTTGTTGTTGTCCTTCAACGTTGTTGATGAACTCTTCCGCCTCCGATTTCGAGTTTGACGTCTTGGCGGCATTATCTGGTTAAATAAAACCCATAAATCAACTTACATTCTAAACCTTATCATATAAGTTTAAACTTATTAAACTTGTCTCATAACTCAAACTTGGATTCATATTCATTCATTGCTTTCAAAATATTTTACATATCACAAAGACATAGTGCTTAAACATCGACCATCCCATTGTGACTACAAAAGTTCGGGATTTACTTTACCACTTACAAAAAGTTTTATAATAATGCATTACACGTATATACTAAACACACATATTATATTAAACATGCTTACACGACATAACCTATACTACCTATTTACTAAGTCTTCTTTCTTGGACAACTTTTTTTTGATGATGATCTTCTTTTCCACAAACAAAACATACTCCCCGTTTATAGTCAGGACAATACAGAGTGGTATGCCCTTCATAACCGCAAGGATAACATATTCTTTTCCATTTCTTCTTCCCCGATTTTCCTAAATCATGGTCTTCTACCTTCCTTTTTCCTTATCTCTGAGTCGCATTACGAAAGTGTTGCTTGAGGCTCCCATCCGATTGATTTTGAGTTTAAGCTTATCCTGCTTCTTCCATTGTTTCTATTAACGCTTGACGAATTGATCATTAGCGCGCTTTTTCGCCTTCCACAACCCTTCTAGAGAAGATACCTTGTTCCTCAATTCTTGCATCTCCAATGATGCTTGATCACTTCAACTTTAGGGTCTCAATCATTATCCGTCGAATCCACTATTTCCTGATCTCGGTACTATGTTTTCCACGATAACCACCTCGTCTCGAGTTTGTTTCATTGTGAGCTTCTATTTCCGCTT
Organism: Panax ginseng; assembly: GCA_020205605.1. Lineage (NCBI taxonomy): Eukaryota > Viridiplantae > Streptophyta > Magnoliopsida > Apiales > Araliaceae > Panax > Panax ginseng. The sequence continues at coordinate 93,313,967 of CM035134.1, forward strand.
ATTGCTTCGATAAGAGCTTTTCTTTATAATTCGTGGATATCCTAATCCTTTTCACACGACATCTACACACAATTATCCCGATTAGCATATATTATATACACATAGTCAAATAATAGTTTTGTATGAATTATCTTTTATTTTGTTTGACGATGAATTTATTCAATTCATCTCTTTTTAAACTCTATATGAGTTATTTATATTTTCAACGCTTCCCTCTCGTTTCTAAGGTTATAGCCTAAGGTCTAACCCACCTAAGGTTTCTAACCCTATAGCTCGATACCATTCTCAGAGGTCCCTAATCCAGAGACATTGAAACCCGAACTCCGGACATCATCACGATACCATTTCTATGAGCGGAATAATACTAATAATAATAACGATAATATAAAACTTAACTTAAGTTTACATATACATCGAGTCTTTCTCCCAAGTACGTAACCTTTAAACATTCATTACATGTCATAATATATATATATATATATATATATATATATATCATAGTCTTCATAATCTAATAAAACTATTATTACAAATAACGCAATTCTTATTTGGTTAGCTTTCCTTTTCCTTTGTCTCTACCAAACTTTCTCGGTCCTTCACACTTAGTCGAAAAACATTTAAATTAAGCAAGGATGAGCATTTGAGTGCCCAAAGAAGTATTATATATATATATATATATATCTTTGAAAAATTTAAATATTTTCTTTATAATATCTTCTACAACTAGTCAAGAGTTGTGAAGTAACTGCACTAATAGTAATTCATAACAACCTCTTTCAACTTTTGAAATTACGTATTGATCAGATATGGGGTTTCATGACATACCATGAACATTATTTTTCATTTTCAAAAAGGTTTAAACAGAATTCATCTCAGAAACCGTCATGACTTACTTGTACGGAGGGTGATCTACCACAGTACACTTCTCAGATTGATCAATACTACATGTATATGAACGATGTTATCGTTATTTCTGCTCTCATTTTTGGCGCAAAAATTTTCCCATTTTCGGATGTTCATATCTGTCGTGTTTCATAACAAAGGTCTTATATAATTCAACATATATGTATATCAAATGTGTATCAACATGCGATGAAAAACAATGATTGTCCAAGTGGGGACACTTGTATAATCATTTATAGAAGAATTAACGAATGTAATAAATTTATCCGAATTATCATATACTAGCATGTTGATAATCAATGGGCATATATTATATAAAGCTTAATAACTGCATAATAATAACAATAATTCTCGAACTTCTCACTTCTCATCCATTGACAAAGAAAATGCAAAGTTAGGATACTTGCCTCGATGCTACCGCTACTATTCTCAACTTAGTTTTATCTTTTATGAAATCACCTATCATTAATCGATCATTTTACCGATTAGTATATCATATCGTAACATATAACACCGCCTATCATAACAAAGACATTCCTAATCATATTGCCACACAATCTTTAACAACCATTGAATCACAAATAAACATTTATCTAGCCAATTATCTAAGTCCAGATCAATTTCAACGAAAATACGCCGGCTCTACCGACAAATTTTTTTCGGTAATAATCGAGTCTAAGACTCTATTCCGTATCACAATATCCATTAGATAACTTAAATATTAGTCACACTATTTTTCATGGCCTTATAATAATTATTAAATAATTATTATCATTTATCATAATTTTTGAAATATCGTAATCATTATTAAATGATTTAAGTATTAAATAATTCTATTATCATTAATATTTAATCAATATTAAATTATTAATGAAACCATTGCCAAAATATTAAAGGTATGTATAATAACTCAAAATATTTTTAAAGTATTTACAATACCTTTAAATGATTTTTAAAACATTTAAAATCATTATTAAATAATTACCATTAATATTTAAATATTAATGAACTAATTATACAAATATTAAAAGTCAATAATTATAACTTAAAATATTTTTAAATCATTAATATCCTTTTTTTAAATGATTTTTAAATAAATAAAACCATTTTTAAACTATTTATTTAATATAATTATTAAATAAATTTAATATCATTAATCATTAAATAAATATCATTAATATTAAATTATTAATGAAATTATTCTTTAAATATTAAAAGTTATATTTTATAACTTAAAATATCTCTAAACACTTTATTTTTATTTAAAATGATTATTATAATAATAAAATCATTTTTAAACTAAATTATTTAATATAAGTGTTAAATAACTTTATTATCATTAATCATAATTAATTAATGAAATTTACCTTTAAATATTAAAAGTTATATTTTATAACTTAAAATATTTTTAAATACCTTTTTATTATTTAAAATGATTTTTAATATAATAAAATCATTTTTAATTCATTTATTTAATTCATTTAATAAATAACTTAATTATCATTAATATTAATTTATTAATGAAAATTATCACATAATATTAAAAGTTATTAAAATAACTTAAAATATTTTTCTTATATCATAATATAATTTTAAATGATTTTTCATGAATTAAAATCATTTTTAAATAATTTATTTAATATTATAATTAAATAAATTAATTACTTTTAATATTCCAAAATATTAAATATTTATGAAATATATTTAAAATAATTAAAAACTAATTTTCGAATTTAAAATAATTTTTAATAATTTATTTTGTATTTTTAATAATTTAAAACTAATTTTCTATAATTATTAATTAATTTCCTAAAATATTAATCATTTCTGTCAAGCTAAAGGTACCTATAGCTGACGTAACTGTCGCTATAGGTGTTCTTCATGTTCATACTTAAACCCGATCTTCATAAAGTAATTCTTAAGTGGCCATGTTTGACCCACTTTTAATTCTCTGTATATTTGTGTTTTCGAGAAATACAAAAGCTAGATTTTGTAGACAAAGTTCAAGACTACATGTTCTAATAGACCACATGATCTAACAACCTAACATAAGCTAGATCTAAGCGCCCAAGATGTCGTCAGAGTCGTTTCTTCATTTTCTGGTTGCCCGTAAATGAAGAAACAGAATCGAGTGACCACTTTTGATCGACTATAACGTCTGCAACATACGAATTCTTGTGATATAAAGGGTTCAGTCAGTAGCTAGCATGCAAGAGAGTAGATCTATTACATAAAATAGAACTAACATGAACAGAATCCAAAAAGTTATGACTCGGTTAAACCATGTCGATCGACATAGCCATATATGTTTTCCGGGTTACCCGTAAAATGAGAAACAAAGCTCGACCTTGCTAGTTCGACCGTCCCATAAAATCCAACCCATTTACTTAAATAAGTGATATTAAGGCATGATGATGTAGTCTAACAAACATACTACAACTTAGATACAAGAACCATAACGATACATCAAACAACCGCCGATTCAAGCCATTTAAAAACTTGTCGAGCTTTACGGGCTCTTTTCTCGGTTACCCAAAATGGCCCGACCAATGTTGGTCAACGACCTTTGGATTTGTTATAACTTATAATCTACAACCGATCTAGGTCCGATTCTTGATCCAGAGCAAAGATCTCATAACCGACTACCATATTCAACACTTATAACACAAAATCAAACACCTACAGAGATCTACACGACCGACATTCGTTGTCGACGCCTCTTTAAAAATTTTCCAGATTTTGAAAATCTTTAATTTCGAGCACTTTAATGTTATGGATTTGATAAATACCAACCCAGATCATCATAATATCTTATAAACAACATATTCTAACACCCAAACATAACATCTAACAACCGAAAATTGGACAGATTTTGAATTAGGGTTTCATACCTTTTATGCTCAATTCTTGATTTCTGGCTATTGATTTGTTGTTGGATTTCGTGGGGCTTGATAATGGGTCTGATATTATCAACAAATTTCGGGGGTGTGGTGCTTGAGAGAGTTGAGTATGGTTTTGTGCAAATTTAGTGAGCAAAAGTGATTTCTCTCTCCTTTAATCCATTTATATAGCCACAAGATGCATGTATTGGCTGAGATTAAGGCTTGTTGTTGTCATCTTTCTGTCAATGGAGTGGTTAAGAGTTGTTGATTTGGTGAACAACTTTTTCCAATTTGTCAAAACCTATTCCTAGCTTCTTTAATGCTAAAAAGGGCATTTTGGTCCTTTGATAATTCATTTTATGGCAAAAGGGTAACTTACCAAACCCTTAGGGTTAGGGTTTGATTTAGGGTTTAGGGTTTGAGCCAATTTGGGTAAACAAAAATCTAGAATTTCCAATTTAGGGTTTGCACACTAAATAAATAACATTAAATAAATAAAATTAAATAACTTTTAGTTTCTAAAATTTTGAAAAATAAATATTGTTAATTAATTAAGTTTGTAATTACATGAACATTAGGTTTGCACCATATAATTATCATTGACTTTGCTAATTTAGCAATTAGGATTTATTCTTTTTGGTAATTAGGGTTACCAAATTACTATTAGGGTTTTCTAAATATTAGGGTTTTAGTTTAGTAATTAGGGTTTAACAATTTAGGGTTTCTAAATTTAATAATTATAATCACAATACTTGTTAATTAATCACATTATACATACTCACCAACAATCTCAAACTCAAATTTCAAATTAGGGTTACTAATTATAGCAATTAGGGTTTCCGCAATTTTAATTAGGGTTTACCTAATTAATACATTAAATACACGACATAATTAATATTACATACTTATAAAACAATCTCATACTCTAATTTGGATCTCAAATTAGGGTTTAACATTATTACTAGGGTTTGGGTCAAAATACAATCGTAATTGACCAACCATTAACAATACTTTTACATACCGTATATATTCATAAAGATCGAAAAATCAAAATATAAGTAATATTATATTATTATTCTCATACCTTGACAATAATCCAAAATTAGGGTTTGGATTCCATATCCGATTATTCTTTCATATTTAACCTTAATAATTAAGGTAAAATAATTAACTTAATAATCAGTATAAAAATTCATATAATAAAATAATGATTATATTTATTCTAAAAATCACTTCATATATTATTTAAATAATATATGATTATATATTCATGGAAAATAAATAAAAACATTTTTATCTTAAAATTAATTATTATAAAAATATACTTTATAATAATCAATAATTCTAAAATAAATTTACTTGAAAATATTCATGTAATAAATATATTTTTATTTACCACATAAATACATATACACATAATCTTGTACAAATCCTCATCCTTAAACAAAACAAAAAAAAAAAATTATACGCAAAATTTAAGATTTATTTATATAGAAAATATCTAGTTGTCACATTCACCTCCTTTATAAGGATTCCGTCCCCTAATCACCACTTAAAACCTACACATAACGGGTTCATAGCATACACAATCTTCAAGAAATAGATCTCGATTAACTCTAATCGAACCGATCTTTAATTAATCACATTAAGCTTGTCTTTCGATTAAACGGAATTTGATTTCTAAAAGAACTCAAATTTCTCCTCAAAATTTCTTTATAAAAATAATTTACTATAAATAGAAAAATTCTAATTACGCAAATAAAAGTTATTCGAATATTACCTGCATCGCATTGCCAATGCCACCGTGTGTCTTGAACCGTCATGTTGAAGACCCTTGATGTTGACTTTGTTGGTTTGTTCGATGATGTTTCATCCCGCGGATTGCTAATGTTCCACTACCCTTACCAATATTCACACTACCAAATTTCTACCCTCCCTTTTCGGACAATCCTTAACCCTATGCTCCAACGATCCACAAATAAAACAACCACTGCTCATTCTAGGATTGGGGCGGTTGGGAGAGATGTGACCCTCCCGCCTGCACTTATAACACACAAATTTTCCTTTCAAACATTCTCCTGAGTGGTTCTTTCCACATGTCTTGCAGACCGAACTTCCCTGCTTTTCACTCCCTCTCGCTTCACCCGCACGCTTCCAAAGTAGTTTCCTTTCTTTTTCCATCAAGACTCCTCGCTTCCACTATTAATTCTCACCTTCTCGACTCCCCTCGACCTTGCTCTTGTTTTTCCTTTCCTTGTTGTAGAGGCTCATAGCCTCACTCCCTTCCTCTAATTATCGCCTTTCCCATGAGTGCCGCAAATGTTGGGATCTGCAATATCGCCACCTTGTTATAGAGCCAAGGTTTTAATCCCACCAAATCTCCTAGCCTTCCTAGCCTCAGATCGACTTGATGCGAGCAAACCTAGCTAACTCATTAAATTTCACATGATATTTCGCCACCGACATATCCCCTTGCTTCAACTCCAAATTTTACCTCCATTCTAGCTCACAGACTTAAGCCAAAAAATAATTCTCGAAAAATAAGGTCTTAAATCTATCCCATGTTACCACACCGCTCCTCGCCTCACCACCGATTCGCTTCCCACCGTAAATTTGCCTCACCCTTCATCATGTAGGTGGCAAAGAGGTCTTTGCCCCTCACCACCCTAGCTATTACAAACGCCTTCTCAATTTCCCTAACCCAAGATTGGGCTTCTACAGGTCAACAGTACCTTTGAATTCCCATGGTCTCTACCTTAAAGTCTTTAAAATTCGCCAAGTGATTATCCTACCGATTTCCTTGTTGCATATAATGAGCTACCATATTCGCGAATCACCGATTGGTCCGCTTGTTTGTTGTCCTTCAACGTTGTTGATGAGACTCTTCCGCCTCTCCGATTTCGAGTTTGACGCTCATGGCGGCATCTCGTTAAATAAAACCCATAAATCAACTTACATTCTAAACCTTATCATATAAGTTTAAACTTATTAAACTTGTCTCATAACTCAAACTTGGATTCATATTCATTCATTGCTTTCAAAATATTTTATATATCACAAAGACATAGTGCTTTTTAAACATCGATCATCCCATTGTGACTACAAAAGTCTGGATTTACTTTACCACTTACACAAAAAGTTTTATAATAATGCATTACATGTATATACTAAACACACATATTATATTAAACATGTTTACACCCATATAACCTATACTACCTATTTACTAAGTCTTCTTTCTTGGATGCCTTTCTTGCTCGATGATCTTCTTTTCCACAAACAAAACATACTCCCCGCTTTATAGTCGTGGACAATACAGAGTGGTATGCCCTTCATAACCGCAAGGATAACATATTCTTTTCCATTTCTTCTTCCCCGATTTTCCTAAATCATGGTCTTCTACCTTCCTTTTTCCTTTATCTCTGGAGTCGCATTACCGAAGTGTTGCTTGAGGCTCCCATCCGATTGATTTTGAGTTTAAGCTTATCCTCGCTTCTTCCATTGTTTCTATTAACGCTTGACGAATTGATCATTAAGCGCTTTTTCTGCCTTCCACAACCCTTCTAGAGAAGATACCTTGTTCCTCAATTCTTGCATCTCCAATGATGCTTGATCGCCTTCAACTTTAGGGTCTCAATCATTATCCGCCGATCCACTATTTCCTGATCTCGTACTATGTTTTCCACGATAACCACCTCGTCCGAAGTTTGTTTCATCAGGAGCTTCTATTTCCGCTTATCGGCTTCGATAAGAGCTCCTTCTTTATAATTCGTGGATATCCTAATCCTTTTCACCGACATCTACACACAAAGAATTATCCCGATTAGCATATATTATATACACATAGTCAAATAATAGTTTTGTATGAATTATCTTTTATTTTGTTTGACGATGAATTTATTCAATTCATCTCTTTTAAACTCTATATGAGTTATTTATATTTTCAACGCTTCCCTCTCGTTTCTAAGGTTATAGCCTAAGGTCTAACCCACCTAAGGTTTCTAACCCTATAGCTCGATACCATTCTCATGAGGTCCCGAATCCGAGATACTTGAAACCCGAACTCGGTACATCACGATACCATTTCTATGAAATGGAATAATACTAATAATAATAACGATAATATAAAACTTAACTTAAGTTTACATATACATCGTAGTCTTTCTCCCAAGTACGTAACCTTTAAACATTCATTACATGTCATAATATATATATATATATATATATATATATATATATATATATATATCATAGTCTTCATAATCTAATAAAACTATTACAAATATCTTGCCGCAATTTTATTTGGTTAGCTTTCCTTTTCCTTTGTCTCTACTGAACTTTCTCGTCCTTCACACTTAGTCGAAAACATTTAAATTAAGCAAGGATGAGCATTTGAGTGCCCAGCAAGTATTATATATATATATATATATATATGATGAAAGAATTTAAATATTTTCTTTATAATATCTTCTACAACTAGTCAGTAGTTGTGAAGTAATCTGCACTAATAAGTAATTCATAACAACCCTCTTTCAACTTTTGAAATTACGTATTGATTGTATATGGGGTTTCGTGACATACCATGAACATTATTTTTCATTTTCAAAAGGTTTAAACAGAATTCATCTCAGAAACCGTCATGACTTACTTGCACGGAGGGTGATCTACCTGTTGTACCTCAGATTGATCAATACTACATGTACATGAACGATGTTATCGTTATTCCTTCCGTCATCATTTTGGCGCATAAAATTTTCCATTTTCGGGATGTTCATATCTCATTGGTTGTTCATAACAAAGGTCTTATATAATTCAACATATATGTATATCAAATGTGTATCAACATGCGATGAAAAATAATGATTGTCCAAGTGGGGACACTTGTATAATCATTTATAGCAATTAACGAATGTAATAAATTTATCCGAATTATCATATACTAGCATGTTGATAATCAATGGGCATATATTATATAGCTTAATAATCTGTATAATAATAACAATAATTACGAACTTCTCTTCTTCATTCATTGATAAAGAAAATGCAAAGTTAGGATACTTGCCGATGCGCCGCTTACTATTCTCAACTTAGTTTTATCTTTTATGAAATCACCTATCATTAATCGATCATTTTACCGATTAGTATATCATATCGTAACACATATATTAATCGCCTATTGCGATTAAAGACATTCCTAATCATATTGCCACACAATCTTTAACAACCATCAATCACAAATAAACATTTATCTAGCCAATTATCTAAGTCCGATCAATTTCTCGAAACATGTTTATTCACCGACGACTTTTTCGGTAATAATCGAGTCTAAGACTCTATTCTCAGATCACAATATCCGATTAGATAACTTAAATATTAGTCACACTATTTTTCATGGCCTTATAATAATTATTAAATAATTATTATCATTTATCATAATTTTTGAAATATCGTAATCATTATTAAATGATTTAAGTATTAAATAATTCTATTATCATTAATATTTAATCAATATTAAATTATTAATGAAACCATTGCCAAAATATTAAAGGTATGTATAATAACTCAAAATATTTTTAAAGTATTTATAATACCTTTAAATGATTTTTAAAACATTTAAAATCATTATTAAATAATTACCATTAATATTTAAATATTAATGAACTAATTATACAAATATTAAAAGTCAATAATTATAACTTAAAATATTTTTAAATCATTAATATCCTTTTTTTTAAATGATTTTTAAATAAATAAAACCATTTTTAAACTATTTATTTAATATAATTATTAAATAAATTTAATATCATTAATCATTAAATAAATATCATTAATATTAAATTATTAATGAAATTATTCTTTAAATATTAAAAGTTATATTTTATAACTTAAAATATCTCTAAACACTTTATTTTTATTTAAAATGATTATTATAATAATAAAATCATTTTTAAACTAAATTATTTAATATAAGTGTTAAATAACTTTATTATCATTAATCATAATTAATTAATGAAATTTACCTTTAAATATTAAAAGTTATATTTTATAACTTAAAATATTTTTAAATACCTTTTATTATTTAAAATGATTTTAATATAATAAAATCATTTTTAATTCATTTATTTAATTCATTTAATAAATAACTTAATTATCATTAATATTAATTTATTAATGAAAATTATCACATAATATTAAAAGTTATTAAAATAACTTAAAATATTTTTCTTATATCATAATATAATTTTAAATGATTTTTCATGAATTAAAATCATTTTTAAATAATTTATTTAATATTATAATTAAATAAATTAATTACTTTTAATATTCCAAAAATATTAAATATTTATGAAATATATTTAAAATAATTAAAAACTAATTTTCGAAATTTAAAATAATTTTTAATAATTTATTTTGTATTTTTAATAATTTAAAACTAATTTTCTATAATTATTAATTAATTTCCTAAAATATTAATCATGTTCTGTCATTAAAGGTTTACCTATAGCTTACGTAACTGTCGCTATAGGTGTTCTTTCATGTTCATACTTAAACCTGTATCTTCATAGGCGATTCTTAGTGGCCATGTTTGACCCACTTTAATTCTCTCAGATATTGTGTTTCCGAGAAATACAAAAGCTAGATTTTGTAGACAAAGTTCAAGACTACATGTTCTAATAGACCACATGATCTAACAACCTAACATAAGCTAGATCTAAGCGCCCAAGATGTCATGAGAGTCGTTTTCTTCATTTTCCGGTTGCCCAGAAATGAAGAACGATTCGAGTGACCACTTTTCGATCGACTATAACGTCAAACACATGAACTGCTCTTGTGATATAAAGGGTTCAGTTGTAGAAGCTAGCATGCAAGAGAGTAGATCTATTACATAAAATAGAACTAACATGAACAGAATCCAAAAGATGACTCTAATTAAAACCATGTCAATGACATATTCATATATGTTTTCCGGGTTACCCGAAAAAAGAGAAAACGTGCTCGACCTTGCTAGTTTGACCGTCCATAAAATCCAACCCATTTACGAAATAAGTGATATTAAGGCATGATGATGTAGTCTAACAAACATACTACAACTTAGATACAAGAACCATAACGATACATCAAACAACTGTCAGATTCAAGCCATTTAAAAACTTGTCAGAGCTTTCTCGGGCTCTTTCTGGGTTACCCAGAAATGGCCCAGTCAATGTTGGTCAACGACCTTTGACGGTATAACTTATAATCTACAACTGATCTAGGTCTGATTCTTGATCCAGAGCAAAGATCTCATAACCGACTACCATATTCAACACTTATAACACAAAAATCAAACACCTACAGAGATCTACACGACCTGACATTCGTTGTCAGACGCCTCCTTTAAAAATTTCCAGATTTTGAAAATCTTTAATTTCGAGCACTTTAATGTTATGGATTTGATAAATACCAACCCGATCATCATAATATCTTATAAACAACATATTCTAACACCCAAACATAACATCTAACAACCAAAATTGGATGATTTTGAATTAGGGTTTCATACCTTTTATGCTCAATTCTTGATTTCTCGCTATTGATTTGTTGTTGGATTTCGTGGGGCTTGATAATGGGTCCGATATTATCAACAAATTTCGGGGTGTGGTGCTTGAGAGAGTTGAGTATGGTTTTGTGCAAATTTAGTGAGCAAAAAGTGATTTCTCTCTCCTTTAATCCATTTATATAGCCACAAGATGCATGTATTGGGTTGAGATTAAGGCTTGTTGTTGTCATCTTTCATCGATGGAGTGGTTAAGAGTTGTTGATTTGGTGAACAACTTTTTCCAATTTGTCAAAACCTATTCCTAGCTTCTTTAATGCTAAAAGGGCATTTTGGTCCTTTGATAATTCATTTTATGGCAAAAGGTAACTTACCAAACCCTTAGGGTTAGGGTTTGATTTAGGGTTTAGGGTTTGAGCCAATTTGGGTAAACAAAAATCTAGAATTTCCAATTTAGGGTTTGCACACTAAATAAATAACATTAAATAAATAAAATTAAATAACTTTTAGTTTCTAAAATTTTGAAAAATAAATATTGTTAATTAATTAAGTTTGTAATTACATGAACATTAGGGTTTAGACCATATAATTATCATCGACTTTGCTAATTTAGCAATTAGGATTTATTCTTTTGGTAATTAGGGTTACCAAATTACTATTAGGTTTTCTAAATATTAGGGTTTTAGTTTAGTAATTAGGGTTTAACAATTTAGGGTTTCTAAATTTAATAATTATAATCACAATACTTGTTAATTAATCACATTATACATACTCACCAACAATCTCAAACTCAAATTTCAAATTAGGGTTACTAATTATAGCAATTAGGGTTTCCAGAATTTTAATTAGGGTTTACCTAATTAATACATTAAATACACGACATAATTAATATTACATACTTATAAAACAATCTCATACTCTAATTTGGATCTCAAATTAGGGTTTAACATTATTACTAGGGTTTGGGTCAAAATACAATCAGTAATTGACCAACCATTAACAATACTGGACATACCGTATATATTCATAAAGAATCGAAAATCAAAATATAAGTAATATTATATTATTATTCTCATACCTTGACAATAATCCAAAATTAGGGTTTGGATTCCATATCTGATTATTCTTTCATATTTAACCTTAATAATTAAGGTAAAATAATTAACTTAATAATCTGTACAAAAATTCATATAATAAAATAATGATTATATTTATTCTAAAAATCACTTCATATATTATTTAAATAATATATGATTATATATTCATGGAAAATAAATAAAAACATTTTTATCTTAAAATTAATTATTATAAAAATATACTTTATAATAATCAATAATTCTAAAATAAATTTACTTGAAAATATTCATGTAATAAATATATTTTTATTTACCACATAAATACATATACACATAATCTTGTACAAATCCTCATCCTTAAACAAAAAAAAAAAATTATACGCAAAATTTAAGATTTATTTATATAGAAAATATCGGGTTGTCACACATTCGCTGAGGGGTTCAAAACATACTATATTATTGTGAGTCACGAACTTACCGTATGCATTAGTTTTAAGAACTGCACCTAATCCTAATAATATCTGACTAATCTTAATAGTTTCTAACTATCAAATATACACATGAGAAAAGAATCACATTTCCGCCACATATACATTGATAGGACGACACCAACATTCCAATGATTATCAATGTAATAAACTGAGTGCAAGCACAAAACCCTCGCCCATACAAAGGTTTGAACAACTCAGCCATCACATGAGTCCTCAATTGAAATCTCACCTAACTCTATCTTACTCTTAACAACTTACCCTTAACTCGCTCAATACGAATTCCTCGTATCACATTATCTATAACTCCTCGTGAGTTATCTCGTACTATTTTATAGCACATCAACTTCATAGCATCAAGCTATAATTATTGAAACATCGCAGACCAACTTTCTTTTATAACTTAAACAGATCACGTTGTGATCTTATTCTATAATCATCTCCCTTAAAATTCTTTTCTTAACTCATGATCGTTTTGTTTTACGATCATCTTTATTTCCTTTTTCATCATTTACGATTTCGTTTATGCTTTTAATCTTACAGGCTTTGTCTATTTATCATTATTCATTATCTTGGCTATTGGAGTTAGGCAACTCTCATATCTTATCTTTATATCTCTTCAAGATTCTTCTTTGAATTCTCTTATTTATATAACAATTCTTCCTTTAAGAATTTCTAACTTCATTTACATTGCTCAACATTTCCTTTGAGTTCCACATTTTTATCATACGTATCCAGTTTCTATACTTGGTACACATCGAGTGTCTAATAGTTTCAATATGGTACACTGAGTGGTTTCCCACAAACAACCAACAAACTAGGTTCCGAGTTGCTAGTTCGTATATACCTCCGGTCTATGAAGGAATCGTTTAGCCCAGATACCATACATCAACCATTAAAGAGTACAATTGTACCATACTTAAATATAACTTTTTGATTCTTAACTTCTTTATCATCCTCTTCTTATAGATATTGTCTATTTATTATCACCTTACATTCTTATTATTGGAGTTGAGTAACCCCACATTCATATTCCTTATAACTCTGTGAGATTCTTCTTTGAATCCTTTCACGCATGTTTTAATCCCTTCTATATAAATTTCTTAAATTACTTCTTATTGTTCCAACTCTATTTGAGCTTATTCTTTCATTATCTTCACCTTCCTTCTCTAAGGTTATAGCCTACGGTACTCCTACCTAAGGTTTATAACCTACAGCTTTGATACCAACTGTAACGACCCCAAAATTCATACAATTTAATTCTCAACTTTGGTCATTAATAATACATTCAACCTCTAATTTTACATCATTAAACGATAATACAGCCGTTGAAATTTGCGAAATAATTAAAATTTTCTATTACAAACTATTCTTGTTCCCAGAACTTTCAACCTTTACATCTAAATATCTAAGAATCATTTTTAATACTACAATAGTTTACATTGCAAAACAATATTACAATTCAACAATAATACATTATTCGGAACCTTAAACATGGTTCAAATAATAATAACACAACCAAAGTGTATAAATCTTCAAATATCATATCCCGATTCATGTCTTTTCGGGTAACACATAACTTTACCTTGAATCTTGAACTCAAAAAAGTGGTTATTTGCAAGGTTGAGCTCGACAGCCCAGCAAAATCTAGCAGTTCTCATGCATCACATAGCACATAATAGCATGCTCAACATATATCTCATAAACATTGAACTAACATAACATACATGTTACATTTCACATAACAAGTATAAAGATTGAGTTCCGTACTCAATCAACATGTTTTACTCAATCAACGTAGTCATAAGTTGACTTTAACATTTCATACATTCAACATATATATAACACATCATGCTCTTTGCAATAAAGATTTAAAACAATCAAATTCACATAGCAAATAGGAACTGAAAGACTTGGCTTGATCGTTGTTTACCAATAACAGTTTAACAGCTTACAGTTATCTGCACTTCACGTGCCCTACACAATTATATAATCATGCACATCAACTATTAGTCACATAGCAACGCATAGTAATTGTAACATAAACTTTACTTTATATCTCCTAACCCTTCCTATTATATATACACAATGTTCAATTTTATTATGTTAACTTTCAACTTATATCTCACTGTATTTCATATTCGAAGTTCATTCAAAGGTTTAAGTCTTGCTAGGACTACTTATTGGTTTTATATTAAATCCATTCCATATCTTATAATATTCATTTCAATTGAATTAAAATACTTTTTAAGTTTATTTACACTTGGCACGGCGTTTCGACGTTCATTCGTCACACGCCCGATTCGTCTCTCATATGTGTGCTTAGTATGCTTATACAACTTATCTAACAAATCACTTATTAATGTTAAGCATCATTATATTTACTAATATTCATGTTTTATAACTTAGGACAACATCTTTTATCGTCAGGAGCACTACATTTGCATAAGTACATTCCTGACGCCCACCGATTACCTCCTAATACATATCAGTCCCACAAATGACCATTTTGACCCCTGATCCCGACCTCAAATTGAAAAACATAAAGAATGAAAGTTGTAGGTCTATTCGTCCTCGTTCCATATCATCTTGAATCACCTCAATCGGAGTTCGTATGAAAAGGTAATGGCCATTTTACTACAGGAGCTCAAAACTGTCCGACCCAGACCACAATTCCAAATACTGGGTGCGAGACGATGGTATTTGAAGCGCAAAATTTGGGCCTATTTTTGGCGCTGAGACGCAAAATTTGGCGCTGGGTCGCGAAATTTGGTGTTGGGGCTCCGAATTACAGATCACCCAACCACGAAGAACATAATAACTAAATTCTGGACTAATTACTACTGTTAACATCTAAATTAAGACGTAAAAATTATATAGATTGCTCATAAATATTTACTTATCATACATATACCAAATTTAAATCAATCAAACAATAATTTCAAAAAATTTAAATCCTTGAAACCATGGTTTAAAGCCCAAAACTCCATGTTCATACACTATTTTCATGTTTTAACACATTTAGCGAATTCGATCGCCACGACTTTGCTTTTTAACCAATTAACACGATTTAAACTATGCCGCTTTCGTTTCTTAACGTACTAACACAATCCAACACCAATTTACAGATTATAGCACATATAAGACATGAAATTTTGTACTTTCTAAATCCATTTTCAAACATAAACACTGTTATTTTTATTTTTTTTCTTCCTACAAACCCAATTTCATGTGTTTGCTACTTAAACAACCCTTATATAAAATGATTGAAAGATTATAAACCCTACCAACATGTATATGTACCAATCCAACATAATTATTAATAAAAATTTCAAAAACAAGAATTAAAATTAGAGTAGGTTATACCTCTAAACCCTAGTTGTAGGCTAGCAAGAGATGGTGACCCTCCCTCAAAACCACCATGATTCTTCCTTCTCAAAAAAATCTCTGTGTTTCTTATTTTCCCCAAACCCTCTCTCAGACTTGGCTTAAAAATAAAAAGACGCTTAGAAAATAAATCAAGACTCCCACGCTCATCGGTTATGTTAGGCCAAAAGCCATAAGTAATGTGTTTGGCTACATAAAATTCCCTCATACTAGATTATTTTAATAGCATTATATTATATAGTTACTTTTGTCACACCTCGCCACCAATTTAAATAGCTTATAATTTATAATTATGATAATTATATTCTTATTATAATTATGCTTATAATAAATAATTAAATAATTATATATCTAATTTAATTCATAAATTAGAAACATCACTTTGTTTAATTTATTTATTTCCTTTAAATTAAACAATTCATTTAATTTAATTATCTTTTTAAATATTAAGCAATTGATTTAATTTAATTATTTCCATAAATTAAATCCATCAAATAAAATTAACATTATTCAATTTAATTTACATTAATCAATTTAGTTACTAAATTAATTCACCACAATTTTATCAACCATTTATTTACCTCAATAAATACATAAATTAAAAATATTTATTTAATTCAATAAATATTTAAAATTAATTACTAAATTCATTTAATTCCTTCAATAGTTAACTCAACTATTAAAATTCACTTTCCCAATATATGAATATATATTTCTCTTCACACCAGATCATATATTTCAACATATATAACACGTATATATACATACTCAAACTCAAAACATCTCATAATAAGAATTTTAATTATTAAATTCTTATTTTAATAATTTATAAATAAATAAAAAATCGGGTTGTCACAGTAATGCTAGGGTTTTGCATTATTTTACTATAAATATTTCACACATTAACATTTCACACATATCAAACATGTTTATATTACTGAAATATAAATAATATTATATTATTATTCTCATTCCTTATTCAAAATTCAGACTTAGGGTTTTGAATTCATATCTGACATAACCTTCATGGATACCATTATTAATTAAGTTAAAATAATTAACTTAATTAATATAATAAATACATATCATAAAATCCATATCATATACACAATAATCATATTTTCATGAAAAATAAATAATAAATATTCTATTACAAGATTAATTTATTATAAAAATATAATCTACTATGATCAATAATTCTAAAAAGAACTTAGTTACATCTAATAAATAATTTTATTTATCAGATATATACATATACTTTACTTTGCACATATTCCCACCCTTATATATATATAAAAAAATTATTCGCAAAATTTCTTATTGAAAATATTGGGTTATTACCGATTCTGTATGTACGTGTATATGTAGACTAGTGTAGTTCTTTAAGCAGAAAAGCCAAATCTGTAATTTGTTTGCTTAATCCGCCAAACTCCTCATGAGAGACAGAAGCAGGATTAGACTGGTCAGATGAAGACATAATTGGTTGTAGGCTCGTGGCCTTCTTGGACTTTAATCGGGTAACAGGCCCAATTGTTTGCCTATAAAAACTTATGTAGTTTAGTCTTAGGGAATGTATAAATGTTTACATGCTATCACAATGTGTCCGTTTTAGGAGTATTATCCTGCAAAACGGGTGTCAGTTGATAGCATGCCAAGCTTTAATATGCATGTACACATATTCTTCATATTTTCCATTGCATAGAGATTGACATGGAATGAAATTACAAGTAATTATTTTTACAAGTAATTGAAAAATGGAAAGCATGAAGAGACTTTCCTCCGCATTTGGTTTATCAGAAGCTGACCTATCTTAGGTTACTCTCGCGACTTTTTGGCATAAAGGTTCCCAGATCATCGCAATTTACTTGACGGGAAGTTAATCTGGTCTTTCAACTAGAGCGAATTTGGGTGGTGCCTTTCTTGATCCTCGTTGGACTTAGTCTCCCTACGAGTCCAGTAATCAAACATCGATTGGATACCCTCCTAGTGGAGGAACCACACAACATACATTCACATGCAACGTGTCTCACCGTTATGGGAATGATGACATGTGCGAAGCACTAATATCGTATGCAGATATAGTGTAAAGCATTAAGTGCTGTAAGTAAATGCATTCGTACACATTCATCAAAAAATGTAAATGCAACATCCACACACAAGCATATAACAGTTTTGAAAAGCTTGTAATAGCATCTTAAGTCCTCTTACTGATATATCCCCAGAAGAGTCGCCACCTGTCGACGTCGGGATTTTTACTGCCCCTCTTCTGTTCTTGTCTTTTGGTGTTCTCATGTTAGGTGAGATTTATTTGAAAAAACAAGTTGTGAAAAGGTCCAACATTTATATGTCGACGATTAGACTGTAAGAGTCGTCAGTTGGTATTTTTAAATGGTTGTACCAACTCAACTGAGAAAAGGTTTGCACATTGACCACGTGATGTGACACTGCTAAAATGCTCTGTCAAACAGAGATTCATTAGGGTCCGGGGACTTACTTATGCGGAGGGAAGGTGTTAGGCACCACCCGACATCCGTGTTACCACGGTGACGACCACTTTTCAATTAAACTGTTATATGAATGTGTGTGGGGGGTCAATGTGAAATTATTTAGAAATAGTGTTATGCCTCGTTCGCACCTATATACAAATGGTTTGAATTTGTGTAAAAATTCAGTTTTAACAAGATATAGCAATGATATTTTGTAAAAGAGGTTTTTCAAACCCTGTGCTAAATAGTAATTGAGGCCTTTGATACTTCCATTTTATTAAATGTTTGGCTTGATTACTTTTATTTTCGAGATGCGAAGCATCTTGAGATCTGACATCTTGAGATCTGAAGCATCTTGAAAATAATATATAGCGATCTTAGAACTCCTTGTGGGCATGAGAGTCATCTAAGGAAATTCAGGCACCGTGAATAATGTACAAGTTGTTTACAGCCGAAAATGTCCATCACTAGAACCGAATCTAGATTCAGAAGACTGAATCTGTGATCACATGATTCCTAGGCTCACATGATGTAGCAGTTTGTATGAAAGTTGTAAGCTGTTATACATATATAAGCTGTAAATATATATATACAAACTGTCAACCACCACGAAGCGAACTTCATGGGGGAATATAAATGTAAATATATAAAAGCGGTAAATATATATATAAAGAGAAACGATCAACCACCACGAAGTACCTCCATGGGGGATCGAAAATGTAAATATATAAAAGAGGTAAATATATATATATATATAGAGAGAGAGAGAGAGAGAGAGACGATCAACCACCACGAAGTACCTCCATGGGGGATCAGAAATGTAAATAAAGCAATAAATGCGATCAACCACCACGGAGTAAACTCCAGGTGGGACGAAATGTAAATAAAGCAGTAAAAACAATCAACCGCCGCGAAGTAAACTCCAGGCGGGACGAAATATAATATATATATATAAGAAATAAACGCTCCAGACGTGAGTCCAGGCTTAATCGAAGCATAACTCGATAATGTTAGTACATATATATATATATATATATATATATACAAAAAGAAATAAAAGCCACGGATCGAAGTCCGGGCATACACACACTACACGACTCTCAATGTGAAGAACAGTGTGTGCAAAATGTGGAGAAAAGGCTTTCCAAGGTGTAAGAAGTCTTACAGTGCACTGCCAAAGAAGACTTCTATAGCTTTAAATGGATGAACACTCAGTTCCCACCGGTAAAAATATAACAATATATGAAATCACAAGTGTTTAAAATGATAAAGCACTCAGTTTATAGTGTGTAAAGAACAAATTGGATAGGGCTTCCTCGTCGTTTTCTCTTACAAAATGGCCACCCTAAGCCCTTAATTTATAAAGGGGAAGTCAGCAGTACACCTACGGTAGCCGCAAAATGCACTACGCAGCTTGCACAGGGTTCCCCGAGCTCATGCAGTCCCACTATCTCAAATGCGTATACGCGCGTGCAACTTGATGTTCGTTCGAACTTTCAGAACTTTAATTCGGGCCACCGATTGAGGTGTGTAAGACTTGTTACGGAGTGCTGTTATCGAGAGTTACACAAATGACATGGGATCAGAGGTTGTGAGAAGTCAGGAAGATGGGACCATGCCCTTAGTCTTCAAGCTTCAAATTCAATCCGGTGTGTTGTCTTGTGTAGTAGTCACTCGGGATTGCAGTTATTTGGTTTTTATGGGACACTGTTATGGAGAATGTATGTTGAAATGTGTTGAGACGGCACGCATGTGGGATCCAGGTGGAAAAATGATGATTTTTCCCCACACCGGGGTTATCTCCGATTTGGGCTGATAAAGCAGTCGTTACTCAGGGTTATCTCTGAGATTAGGCTGCTGCAAGTATTAGATGTCCTCAGGGTTATCTCCAAGTTTGGGACTGAGTGCCTCGGGGTTATCTCTGAGGTTGAAGCTGATTGTTGGGTTGAAATAAGCTTTTCTGGGGTTTGTTGGGTAAAATCTAATTACGCACAGCACGCAAGTATACGTGATCGACAAGTAATATAATAGTAAGTAGAGTATCGTTCCCACATAGAAAACTTAGTAAGAATTTAACTTCACAATTATCAATTTCTTATTAATCCTAATTTTATTAAACTATCCAAAACAATGATTAAAATTATAAAAACTAAATTATTAATAAATATAAAATCACAAAATAATCACAAACCTTAAAAACTGAAATTTTAAACAATTATTGGAGAATTAGGCTTACGGCTTCACCCTAAGCTTCACCCTGATTTTTACACCTTTATTCCAGTTTAATTCACTATCCCAGTTTATTAATCAAGAACACGAATGTAGCACTAGCCACCTCCCAATGTACTAATACAGTATTAACTCAAATCAGCAAATTAGATAGAAACAAGTTAAACACCTTAATCAACTAACACACTATATCTCTATGTGAATTATAATTAAAGAAGGTTTTAAGTTTAAGTCCTTTATCCAATTACATGCGATGTCAAGCATATCTCTACCTTAACATACATCAAGATTTTGTTCATTCACAAAATTCAAGAACATATGCTATATTAACTAAGTCTAGACTCGTACTTCGTCTCTCGAATTCATACAAGTCCACAAAGAACTTTTGATCAGGTAATTCATAAATTCAAGCTCAAATTAATATAGATAAATTGGATAACAGCTTATTAAACTGGAAATCAAAGCTACATAATCATCGTTTCACTTAAAGATCCATCATAAGCCTAAAAAGTAAATTAGTTCATCATTAATAAATTAAATACTGAATAAATAAAAGATAACATCCTTTCAATTACAAATATAAGACTAAGAAGAAGAATAATGCAGAACACCCTTCACTTTAGCCTTAATTCGCAATCAATATGAACGTTCCTTCGAAATCTTCACTTCAGTGCTCGATATGAAAATATGTATGTAATCTCTGTAAGTTGTCTTGTGTCTCTTTGATTTCGTTGTTTGTTACTCAATATAAATCAAACACACGAGTTTTAGTCAAAGTCCCATGTCAATTAGAGTCCAAATGCTATCCAAGTGCTCAAAATCCTCATTCCAGCAGAGTTTGCAACAAGCTAGGAGTGTCAGATTTACGCACTGCACTTACCTTTGCCGAAGGTGTATCGTGTGAAATGGCCCGACCAGCCAATTTGCCAGAGGCTACTGCTAAATAATTTTGAAGACCCCATACCGGTAGTGTAAAAACTAAATAGGCCCTCCCCATGAGGTAACCTTCAAGAACCGACTTTTGTTGATCTTCGTACTTGCTCCAATAACGCTCCAAATGAATCCTTTGTTCACTCATTAACCACACCAACCATCCTACACACGAAATAACAAGAAACAAGTAAAAACAAATATGAAAACAAGGAATTAACAACAATTAAGCTCGAATTAGACATCAATTCGTGGATATAAAATCCACTTATCAAGGTTGTCTCCGGAACTGCAACTGTACTTCTTGGTGTTATTTCTGAGGTTGAAACTGAAACTCCCGGTGATGTTTCTGGGATTGAATATCTCGGGGTTATCTCTGAGATGGAAAAGGATTCTCTGGTGGGATTTTCAGAACTGGAATTATCTTGTCCTCCAGGGTTATCTCTAAAAGACGATTATGCCCTCCTGCAGTGTTAGTAACAGGAATGAAAATTTTGAGTGTCTACAGTCGAGGTTGCTTTAGAATCTATTCTACGATCATTGTCTGTCCTGGTCCTTGTGATGAACTTGACTAAGCATTCCTTCTCGGTTAAGGTTGCTCAGGAAGGGCCAACCTCTTAGATTGAACTAAGGGTCAAGTTTGTCCCTAAGGCGCTTTCCAGATGAAAAACTTTAGAAGTGATTAGCACTGATATCTCATTTGACCTTTTCTCCTGGGGAGTTCATCTACCAAATTTAGACATTTACATTGGTTGTAATCGTGGTGTCCTCTTGCTCTTACACTATGATCAGATGTTTGATCGTAGGAGCTCCATAATTTGGGTTGGGTGGTTGATAAGGTTATCAGTAGTACATTTTGGGATGTTCCTACTAACTTTAGATCTTCATTTGGTTCATCAGCCACAAAGTTTTAGGACTTTATAACTGGTACATTGCTTCATAGTGTAGTTCTGATACTTTTAGTGCTTCTTTTTCTTAACAGATCACTGCTCCACCATAGTTGATACTATCTTCTTAGAGAGGTGTGAGTTTTTCTTCATCATGTGCATCAGAAGGCAGTCTTAAATATCTCCTTCTAACTGGACTCATTTCCACCATTTACACCTTCTTGGATAAAAAAAATACCTTCAGGACTGATCACTTTATGATAGTTGTCAAAACTATAAATGTAGTCTTCTTTATCTAGAACCTGAATAGGTGTTTCTAGCAGGCTTGTAGATCTTCCTTAAGCTCTTTGACCGATTGCACTTGTGGAGTTCTGCTTCTGTGATAAGTTATTCATTATCAATGCTCAATGATCCTCTGATGTGAACTTCCTCGAGGGTTCTTCTCAGATGATATTCTTTGGATGATTTAGCATATAAGACTCTTTTTATCTTAGGGTGAATGGCCTACTTCCATATATAGATCAGCAACCATGTGAGCTTCATTCATGTTAGCTTAGCAAGTCTTCAAGGACAGGATTTGACAAATAAAGATTTAGTCAGAAATATTTGTGAAATGTCTTATGCCTTCTACTGGTTGAATCTTCTTGACTAGAGTCATCTGCTTCAGCATTCCTTAGTGTGGTCGGTTAGACCAAGTACCTGCAGGTTAGATAAATTTCTATTTTTGGTACCCCTGGTTAAATGGGTCCTGCCAGGTTAGCTTTCAAAATCCCTGTTCCACATATATTTGAATTTTCATCATATTGATCACCAACAATCATATTTATGCATGTATCCAATTTAGATATGACATTTTAAGATGCATGATGATGAGTGTGTATAAGATTAACCAATTTAATAAAAAAAACTCTTTTTCTTTGATGGTTTCATCATTTGCTTAGTTATGTTCACAGGGTTTAAATGTTCACAGAGTGAGAATCAACTCTATCACTTATTTGTATCTAGTTGATTCATGGAGGTGATAAGTTTCTATGAATCTTCAAGATACTCTTGTAGAACTGATCATACTCTATGTTTTATCAAAAACTTAGAGCATAGGTTTGTACATACATACTAACCCATCAGCAAAGATTACTCCTATTAAGATTAATTAGACCTTGATATGCTTATGACCTATTTTAGACTTCTTTCAAGATGTTATCTTCAACCTAAAACTTAGATGGAGAGAAAGTTTGTTAGCATTTGAGTTTCCAATCTCAGTTTACTTTCTCTCTTCCCCTTTTTAGGTAGAGTATGGTCTCTTGATAGAATACTGTTATAGTGCATAAGGTGGTGCAACATGATGTACACATTTATACTAATGAGTAACCTTACCTTTACATTGTCAGTTTCTTGACAGTCATTTATCTTGATATACTGAGGTTAGGCATTGATGTGCATAATTTTTCCTTTAATTCTGACAACTTGTTGCTCCAGTTGTCCTTTGATAAATCAGTTATAGTCTTGAAGATGTAGGCTTAGAGAATCTTGACATCATTAGTTCTTTGACAACCTTGAGTCCTCAAGGTTCTCATTTAGTTGTTGGTTGACCAAATATAGATTTGAGAGATTCTTCTTTCTTCTCTGAATGAGTACTTCTTAGTACATATGGCCTTACCATCTTTCAGTCTGGTGGATACTTGACTCTTTGTTGTTGATGCCTATTGAGCTCCCATATCTGCTCTTCAGACTACAAGATTAACTATAGGCAAGGATTAGTCTTGTTGTTATGACATTTAAGAACATGGACCAATCTGAGTAGCTTCAGGTGTATATACACATTTACTTGTACACAATATTTCCAACTTGTGAGCTCATCTGGACTTACAAGTGACTTACTACTAAACTAAGTTTAGAATAATGTTTGTGCCTAGGATCAGACTCAAAGCGATTAGCTTTTGAATATAGCATGAGAACCTGCTTTGATACCAATTGTTAGTTCTTAGTAGGCACACAATAGATCTAGAAGGGGGGTTGAATAGATCCTTTTTATTTTCAAATACTTTTCCAGATTATTTTTTGTTGATAACGAATCAACATATGACAAACATAAGAATCTTTTCAAGCACAGCGGAATATGTAAAAGATCCCCTTCATTGATATATTCATGAATATACATACATTGTTCATAGAGTTAGTTAAGTTGTAAGCAGTTAATACATACATAGCATTTATAGAAGTTAGGTACATAAAGTAAATGATAGAAAGTAAATGATAGAATGTAAAAGACACAAGGGATTTTAAGTTGTTCAGAGACTTAAGCTCCTAATCCACTTTTCTGCTTTAACTAACAGGAATTCCACTAACGAAGGGTAGCACCCTAAATCACTAAGATTCCTTCAAGGCCAACAGTCTTGGAATTTCAGTTCACTAAGAACTCTTCAAGCCCAGCGGGCTTTGAACTCCTTTAGTTCCCTAGGAACTCTTCAAGTCCAGCAGGCTTGGAACTTCATTTAGTCCCTCCGGACAAGAACCCTTCAGGCCCTGGCTTCTTATTGTTATGGTTGTTGTTGGTGGTGGTGCCTTGCTACTAAGATATCTTTCAGCTTGAACATCTTTTATACTTAGCAGATTGGCATAGTCCTCTTGCATTTTGCTTCGAGTCTGGACCACATCTTCTCTGGTGCAGCTGATCTTCACTCTTTTATGCTCATCTTCATCTGATGTCAACTGTGTGTTGACGTCGGGATTTTTAGTTATCCCTTTTCGTTACTTGTTCTTTGGTGTTCTCATTGTTATGTGAGATTTGTTCAAAAAAACAAGCGAAAAAGGTCTGACAAGTGTAATGTCGACGATGGACTGTTAAGAGTCACCAGTTGGTGTTTTTAACTGGTTACACCAACGCAACCGAAAATAGTTTGCACATTGACCCAGTGATGTGACTACTAAACGAGTCTATGAAATCGAGATTTATTTGGGTTTGGGGGCTTGATTATGCGGAGGGAAGGTGTTAGGCACCCCCCGACATCCGTGTTGCCACGATGACCGCCACTTTTCAAGAAACTATTATATGAATGTGTGTGTGTGTGTGTGTAATTATCTGGAAGTAGTGCGAGGCCTCATTCGCACCTATATACAAAGGGTTTGAATTTATAGAAAAATTCAGTTTTAAGCAAGATATAGCAATGATGTTTTATAAAAAAGGTTTTTCAAACCCTGTGCTCAAATAGGAATTGAGACCTTTTCATACTTCCATTTTATTATTAAATGTTAAACTTTTCTTTTTATTTTATTTTTTTGAGATGCGAGGCATCTTGAGAAAATAATATCTGAAATCTTGAACTCCTCATGGGCATGATGTGACCATCCAAGGAAATTCGCACAATCAGAAATAATGTACAAGCTGCTTACAGCTGAAAATGTCCATCACGGGAACCGAATCTAGATTCAGTAGACTTAATCTGTGATCACATGATTCTTAGGCTCACATGATGCCGCAGTTTATATGAAAAGTAGAAAGCAGTTATATATATAAAAGCAGTAAATATATATATATATATATGGACATGATCAACCACCACGAAGCAACTCCATGGGGGATCAGAAAAGTAAATAAAGCAGAAAATGCGATCAACCGCCAAGAAGTAAACTCCAAGCGGGACTAAATGTAAATAAAATAGTAAAGACGATCAACCGCCACGAAGTAAACTCCAGGCGGGACTAAATGTAAATAAAAGCGAAGAAAAGGCCTCAAGTAAACTCCGGTTCGGCGAAATGTAGATATATATATATATATATATATATAAAAGCGGTAAACGCACCAGATATAAAATCCAGGCTCATCGGATATGTCCGACAAAAATTATATATATATATATATATATATAGAAGCAATAAATGCTCCGGATGTAAAATCCAGGCTCATCAGACAGTCGGATGTAAAATCCAGGCTCATCAGACAGAGTCTGACAACAGTTTATATATAAGTATATATATATAAGCAAGTAAACGCTCCAGACATAAGTCTAGGCTCAATCGAGGCATAGCTCGATAATGTTAGTCCATATATAAATATATACATATATAAGTATATATACAGACAAAAATGAAAACCACGGACCAAAGTCCGGGTATACGCACACAACACGACTCTCAATGTGTAGAATAGTGTGTGCAAAGTGAAGAGAAAGGCTTTATAGAGTGTGAGAAGGCTTACAGTGGGCTGCCAATGCAGGCCTCTATAACTCTAGATGGATAAACACTCAGCTCCCGCTGGTAAAAATATAGCTATATGCGAGCTAACAGGTGTTTAAAATGAGGAAACACTCAATATGGGGTGTGTATAGAGTAAATTGGATAGGGCTTCCTCGCCTCTCTTTTTTTTAAATGGCCACCCCAAACCCTCTATTTATAGAGGGGGGAGCCGCAGTGTACTGCAGAATCAGCATGCACTGCTGGCGACCACAGATGCACTTCTTGTTTGCCGGGGTGCCCCGACTCATGGTCCTGTCGTCTCAAAGTACGTGCACTGTAATGTCCGCTCAAACTTACAGAACTTCAATCCGAGCATTCGAACAAGGTATATAAGACCTTCTTCTGACAGCTTGTATCAAGAGTTATGCAATGACATGGGATTAGAGGTTGTACGAAGTCAGGAAGAGGGGACCATGCCCATGGTCTTCAAGCTTCAAATTCTATCCGGTGTGCTGTCATGCGTAATAGTCACTCGGGATTTGAACTCCTTGGTTCTTATAGGACATTGTTGTATGTATGCATGTATGTATGTATGTATGAAGTGTTGAGATGACGCGCAGGTGTTGAGGTGGAAAGATGACATTTGACTCCTCACCGGGGTTATCTCCGGTTTGAGTTTAAAGCAGATGTTGCTCAGGGTTACATCTGAGATTGGACTGCTGCAAGTGTTTGAATGCCGCAAGGTCATCTATAAGTGTTCCTGTCTACCAGGTGTTAGTTCCGGGTTTGAGGAATGAGTGCATCAGCAGGAGGTCTGAGATTGAAGTTGATCGCATGCATTTGAAACAATCATTTCTGGAGTTATCGCCGGAATTGCAACAGCATTCCTTGGGGTTACCTCCAAGGACAAAACTCGGGGTTATCTCCAAGGTTGGAAATGATACTCCCGGTGTGTGTTCCGGGGTTGAGACTGAACTTCCGGTAGTATCCAGAATAGATATGAGTTGTCTTCTATGGTTATCTCTGAAAGACGAATCTGCCCTCCTATAATGTTAGTAACAGGTATGCAAAAAATTTTGAGTGTCTACAGATGCCCCTCTTTATCATATTCATGCAATGCAAGGCATGGATAGGATAAAGAATCCTAGACACTTGAAATGCAACAAGATAAACATGATGTTATGTGCAGCAACATGATGCAAATGTATGATGCATGAATGAAAATGATTGTCGATTCCCTGTTAATCCTGTTCGGATGACAATCAGTGATGTCTTAGACATGCGATCCAAGTATTCAAGGATGTTGACGTTGGGTCTATCACCAAAGTCCTGAATCCTAGACACAGACTTCTATTCCATAGAGGTGCCTCTTGTGTACAAGAGATCTGTGGGGAGAAAGCTTTGTCTATTTGAGGGTGTGTATAACATATCCCACCATCCTATCAGAGTTACTGCCAACAGTATGTATTTGTTAGGGTTGCCTGACCTTTGTTGATGTATGTATCACCGGATAGATCCCTGTTGGGAAAACTGTCAAGGCTGCTTGACCTTCATTGATGTGTGTATCAATGGCTGCATCTCGTTGTGACCCACCGGGGATATTTTGTCATAGATAAGATACTTCGATGGGTTTACTTGCCACCGGCTTAGATAACGTCAAGGTTGCTTGACCTTCATTGATGTGTGTTTAAATGGTTGAGAAATGCGCTGTAACCCCCGTTGGGGATACGTAGATGTTTGAAATTTCTGCATTGTGACCCCCACCGGGGATACGTAGATGTTCATAGCTTCGGCGTTGTAACCCCTGTCGGGGATACGTCATCAGTTCGTAACTTTAGTGTTGTAATGATGAATGGAATTTATACCCACGAATCGGATACTTTATGACTTAAAGAATTGCCTGAATTCGTAGTTTTTATACGGTTTTATATGATATTTGTGTTATTGTGCTTAACTGATGAAGTGCAGGGCTCTACAGTACTTTTCCAGCTTTAAAAGGGCAAAATGGTCATTACTCTCACACTCGTGACGCAGCGCCAATGCCAAGCTTATTTCGTCGCATCGCAGCCACCACCCCCCTTTGATGACATCAACCTCAAGGTCAGCGGCACCATCGTTCTCTATGATCTCATGTTTGCAACATGAGCTCGTGTCCATGTTACTAATGTGGCGTCGCAGCGCCACCTAAAGCTTGGTGGCCCGCGCCGCGACGCTACCTCTGGTTTCCACACAGCCAGCGCCTCTGTTTGACCTAGCAAAAGGAAGGAAGCAGGATATAAAAGGAAAGAGAGGCTGCATTATAGAGAGATAACATAGAAGAGGGAGAAAGATGAGAACTAGAGAGAAAAATAGCTTAGATTAGTTATATTTTGTAATTTCTCTTTCTTTCTCTTAGATAGTTGTTTGTAAATATAGTTAGCTTAGATTAGGGAGAAAATTAGGTTTTCTTTGGAGCATCAAGAGCAGTGAGCTACACGGACTGGAGAGCTTGATTCGAGCAGAATAGTAGAGATTGAAGGGCCTTGACAGAGTTTCTTCTTATCTATTTATTTTCTCTTGTTTTGTAATCCATAAATGTTATCTTTATTGCTACTTGTATTTTATTCAATAGCTATGAACTGAATATTTTCTTTAAGGTTATAATGGAACCATTTGTTATTTAAATTGACTGTCTTATCTCTTTGGTTGGCACCATATGATTTGGTTCGATATATTTATGCTTAATGATTCTCACTAGGACATTAGTGATGATTTTGGTAATTTACATGATATCGACAGAAGAATTGTAGATTTACACCTGAATATATTGACATGTGATTGTGGGTTTCGACTGTATAAGTTGTGCGTATAATAGACATATATTTGTGCACCGCGTGCGACTTAATAGAGAGCTTTAGCTTAAATCCTTGTTCTGATCAATTCACATAGACATATGTAGGATTATATCTATCTTGGGCATTCTTTTCTATTTTATTCCCTATCGGGTGGATCTGAAAGGATATGTTCGTACATACCTCGACAGAGGTGTATGAGCACTTGTGTGTTCTCGGTCGACCAATTGTCGTGACCATTTAGGCCATAGAGAGAAGGGTAGCTAGTTTGATGAAACATAGCACGCCAGGTGTTCGACAGATTGCCTGAGTGGGGTGAAGTTGTAACCTTAGCATGTTATTCCTTAGATTACCATTCGCTATCCATTTATTTGCTTTGATAATTAGTTATGCTTAGATTAATCACTCTTTCATTTATTTCTGTTCGAATAAGACTTTAGCAAGATAAAGTCGGTATTTGGTAAATATTAGTGATAGTTCCTCGTGGGTACGACACTCTACTTATCACTGTATTACTTGTTAGACCGTGTATACTTGCGCGTGTTTAGTGATCGGTTATCTGACCAACAAGTTTTTTGTAATTTCTTGGGAACCTATTATTCTAATATTGTCCAATATTGATTTCAATCAATTTAGTCTTACTTTGAACGTATATATATTTATTTCTTTTATTTGTTTGATCTTCCTTTCTTTTGTTTTTAAGTTTACAGATTATGGACGATCAATGTTTTCAATGGCCTTATGAGTTGACGACGCCACCAAGATCGGAAGAAGGACTCGAGAAATTGCTAGTTCAAATTTCCAATGCCTTGAGGTTTTCTGACAATCTTGAGTGTCGATCCACTTTCGAATGCCCTCTTGTCGAGATTGAGTGACTTTGAACCGATCTCCTATCATCCAAACTGCCAGGGTTATCCAAACTCTTGGGACTACAATCAAGAGCAATATCATGATACAAATCATGCCTCTCAACTTGAATATCAGTCTCCGCCGCACTATGAGTGGACATCTCAGCCGAACGAGAACTTTGCTGAGACCTCAACACGTGAAGAAGAGAACCAACTTGAAGAGCTTCTCACCATCTTTATCGAAAAAAATGAGATTCGGATGGCAAGCCAAGAAGCCGCATTGCACAGCCTTGAGATTTAATTGGGGCAACTCGTCAATGCCATCACAAAACCACTGCAAGGCAATCTTCCAGTCTTAATTGATCTCGATGATGAAGCGATAGAGTATTGCACGGTGGATACGAAAGAAAAATGCAATGAGTCTCGCATAGTTGTTGAGGGAGATGTCATAGTGCCAACTAACCAATTGGTGGAGTCTGAAGTTGAAGTCTAACGGAGAAACAGTGGTTGTATTGTCATTGCTGATTTATAGTCAGAAACCACGCTCCCGACTGTGAAAACCCTCGAGGGCCCGATTGAGCATTAAGAATGCTTTCAACTTAATGAAACAGGTGAATTAGTGGATAATTCCAGTGGTGAGCGATTCTATGTGTCTCTTGATGACTGGATTGATGAAGGATAGAAGAATGACCTTTTCATGTCGCATATTCATCAATTCTTTTAAATTTTTTTCCGACAAAAGTGATTGGCCATTCTTCTATCCTTCATCCATCTAGTCATCAAGCGGCACATAGAATCGCTCGCCACTGAAATTATCCACTAATTCGCCTGTTTCATTAAGTTGAAAGCGTTCTTCATGCTCAATCGGGCCCTCGAGGGTTTTCACAGTCGAGAGTGTGGT
Source organism: Panax ginseng (assembly GCA_020205605.1). Lineage (NCBI taxonomy): Eukaryota > Viridiplantae > Streptophyta > Magnoliopsida > Apiales > Araliaceae > Panax > Panax ginseng. The sequence continues at coordinate 93,345,525 of CM035134.1, forward strand.
TTCTGACTGTAAATCAGCAATGACAATACAACCACTGTTTCTCCGTTTGACTTCAACTTCAGACTCCACCGATTGGTTAGTTGGCACAATGACATCTCCCTCAACAACTGTGAGAGACTCATTGCATTTTTCTTGCGTATCCACCGTGCAATACTCTATCGCTTAATCATCGAGATCAATTAAGACCGAAAGATTGCCTTGCGGTGGTTTTGTGATGGCATTGATGAGTTGCCCTAATTGATTCTCAAGGTTGTGCAATGCGGCTTCATAGCTTGCCATCCGAATCTCATTTTTTTCGATAAAGATGGTGAGAAGCTCGCTCGGCTCTCTTCTTCACGGTTGAGGTCTCAAAGAAAGTTCTCGCTCTACCGAGATGTCCACTCATAGTGCTACGAGACCGATATTCAAGTTGAGAGGCATGATTCGATCATGATATTTCTCTCGATCAGAGTTCCAAGAGTTTGATAACCCCGCGCATTGGATGATAGGAGATCGGTTCAAAGTCACCGATTCGACAATAGGTATTCTCGAGTGGATCGACACTCAAGATTGTCAAAAACCTCAAGGCATTGGAAATTTGAACTTGCAATTTCTAGTCCTTCTTCCGAGCTTGGTGGCTGCCCACTATAAGGCCATTGATCGTCCATAATTTGTAAACTTAAAATAAAAAAGAAAGGAAGATCAAACAAATAAAAGAAATAAATATATATACGTTCAAAGTAAGACTAAATTGATTGAAATCAATATTGAACAATATTAGAAAAACAGTTCCCCGGCAACGGTGCCATGTAACCCCCGTCGGAGATATGTCTAGGGTTGTGACCCTGCACCGACGGCATTGTACCTTTTGTGAGGTATTGCCGAGCGTGATTTGTAAAAGTTGAGGCCAATGGTATAGTATACTTGGTATGCAGGCGAATACCAATGAGTGAGATGTGGAGCCAGAGTTTGGCCCGTGAAAACCAGAATTTCAGGCTATTTGGCTCAATCGTGTAACGTTTTAATTCTTGATTTGGCCTTTTCAGCTTGTGAAACCTCCTTTGCAACTCTAACTGAAATGAGCCGGAGGTGTGGGACCAATGTAGGGGTGCCGCAGGTACACCTGCAGCAGCCGTGGGTGGACCTGCGGCTAACCGTGGCTATGTAAAGCCTACAGGTTGCTTTCATAAGTCATTTTCAAGCTGCGCTACGAAGGAAATCTGAGAGCTCTTCTTCAGACCTGCTGAGTTCGGGCAACTTTCTGCATATTCTACCACCGTACAAGCGTTCTTCATTGTCTTGGTAACATATGCATGTATTCTTTTCCAGTTTCTATCCGTTAGAAAATGACTTATCACATAAAATACATTTAGACACATAGTGGTGAATATGCATACTGATATGACTTTATAAAAAATATTCAACATAGTAAATGTTAGTATTAAACCATGCTGAACATAATGATGTGAAAAAATTTTACTTTTGAAATAGTCAAATTGGCACCTTTTACTGTCATTTCTTATCCTATTTGAGGACAAATGAGTAAAGGTGGAAAAGTAAAATAACCCTGGTAATTAGATTACACTTACAGATTTTTTACTGTGATGTATTAAATGCATTTAGGATATATATGACTGTTGGTAGGTGTGCTACTGAATGGCCACCGATTCATGCCTGTGTGCATGTGGATAGTCCCATTTACAAAGGGGGCTATGGCAAAAAAATTTCAAAACGTAGGCATTGGGTAGTCATGCATTTTAATTTTAACTCTATTGTAGATGTATGTTAAAACAACGCATGCATGCATGTAATCATAAAATGCATTTTGAAAAGCTCCAGGTAAGAATTTACCACACCCTTTCTGAGGTGATTTGGAGACTTGTTGTCCAGATATTATGGATCCGGATCAGCCGAGTAGTTCCCGCAGGACCACTTCTAGTGTACGGAGGAGGGCTTCTGAAGTGCCTCGACCTCATTCTGCTAGATAACCTCGTCATTTGGTGGAGGCGGTGATACGTCCTATCCGGGTTGAAGTGTCGGATGTCGAGGATGAGGAGGAGGATGTATCGGTTGAGGTTCCTGCTCCTGCTGCACGTGTTCCCCGTAGGGATTTGCCAGGTATTTAAGTGGAGAACCCAGATCTTCTGGGTGACTTGAGTTGGCATCCTTCAGTTTACCTGCACGCAAACGAGGTATGAAGTTAGATCTTAATCTTCCTTATTTCGTATTGATGAGGAGTAAAGGGTTCTGATGTTGATCTGCATTTGATATAGGTTCCCGACTTTACACAGCCTCGAGGGAACTGGTTCAGCATCCACTCTATGTATCAGGCTTTGTATGATGACTATTGAGGAATTTTACATGGCTGGGGATTCAGGACGTTCTTTTCCATTCTTCCCCATCATTGTCCCTAGGGTTACCTCAGGGCATTGTCTGAGTGGTGGTTTCACCAAACTCAGTCACTTCACTTGCTGGATTGTGAGGTGATGATGACGCCGATGGATTGGCGGTTTATCACAGGTATAGAGTTTGGAGGGGATCCAGTGCCTTGTATAGCGGATATCACCCCTACTACCGTCAAATCCTTGTTGGGAGTTCCGGTGGAGGAGCTCAATGGTAGGACTGTACGTACCGGTCCTTTGAGCGTAGATGCTATGAGCGGGCTGTTGAGTGAGCCTATACTCGATGATGTGAGAGTCAGGGATCGCATTCTTTGGCGATAGTTCCTGATGATCATTAGGGGCTGCTTCATAGCAGATAACTCTTCTACGGTGTCCTTCGCTTTGATCAGCGCCACTAGACACGTGGACCGTATAGGAGACTATGATTGGGGTTCCTACACCTTTGCCTACTTCCTCAAGGAAATGCGCATACGATCGCAGGCCTTGACCGAGGCTTGGTTAGGATTCTACCAATTTCTACTGGTGAGTATTTCTCTTGTCTTTTCCCATGTACAAGTTAAGAGCGTTGACTAACAGCAGATGTTCGCCTTTGTGTTGGCAGTTTTGGGCCTATGAGAGGCTTCCATGTTTGCGTTATATGAGCGTGCTAGGTTTAGTCACCTATCCACGAGGACGGAGATGGCATCATTCCATACTGGCGAAGGTCCCTGTTGCTGAGGGTTTCACTCATTGCCGCCTACAACTGGAGTTGTTGATAGCGGATGTCATCACATGGGTTCCCTATTCTGGGGAGCACTTGAGTGTTGGATTTGAGGATGGATACCCGACTGGGGTCGAGTACGTGATTTCCACCCATAGGATTCCTCTCTTCACAGATGGTGGATGGGAGCTCTATTTAGGAGAGTGTGCTATCAGGAGCACTACAAGAGAGATTCGCATGCCGATCTTGCCTCATGCCAGGCGTTATTGGCCTGTTTCACAGTCACCCGTCATTGATATCCTATTGTTGGGGGTTGACGGTTTCACACTGTTAGAGGGTCCCTGCACTCAGGAGATGTTCCAGCATTGGTGGTTCCCTCGTACCATTGGAGCTCAGACCCGCGCCACACAGCTTATGGGGGATATGGTTCCAGGATCCGTGATAATGACGGATTGGCTAGCCTGTGTTAGAGATCCGACTCATGTGACACAAATTGAAAGTTTGACCATGTGATAATGGACCGGGCATATGTGATAATGGACCGGGCACATTTCTTTATCCGGTACTTGGGTAGAGATCCTTCAAAGGCAGACACTTTTGATCCTTTCAGCTCTGGCTCTGGCCCCTCAAGTGACCCATATGGCTTTTTCGGTGCAGATCCTCCCTTGTATAGGCCTGACATCCCTGTAGATAGAGATCCAGTGACTCGGGAGGGGTTACATCAGATGGACAGGATTAACGATGTAGACATCGATACCATTGACTTCTTCTGATGTATATTTCTCGTTATCTCTTTTGATAGGCCTCTATTAGATGTTGGGTAGCTTCGCCCCATTCTCGCTATATCTTTTGATAGGCCTCTGTTAGTTGATGGGTAGCTTCGCCCCATTTCCCTGTATTTTAGCTATACAGAGATGTATTAGATGATGATATACTTAGGAATGTATGTACAGTTTTTCCATTCCCTATATCATATTGCCATCTATTGTATCATGCATGTTATTATGTTATGCATATGTATGTATGTCCAGAGATATTCAGCATTGACCTTTGGATGGTCTTATGACACGGCCGTCTGAGATGTCTTCTTCTTCACGATTAGTCAGTATTGATCATACCCCACCATTTTTGGTGGCATCGGGTATGCGATCGTAGTATGATAGCATGTCACCATCAGACAGGGTGACTATAGATCATTTGTTGTAACATACTATGACCTTGTTGATGTTTTAGGTTCCTACAGGATTCATAGAGGGTATGCTAGAGCACTGGGTATCGGAGAGGCAGGTTTTCCGATTTGGGACCCAAGAGTTGACTCCTACTCTGGAGGAGAATGCACGGTTGACAATGCTACTGTTGGACAGACCTTGCATGAACATGGCGATCAGAGACATGAGTAGGCAGTTCATGACCCTCACCGGATTGAGGCGCAGGGTGGTACATGATGAGATTACATCTGGCCATATAATATCCCAGCGTTTTCTGTTTGACAGATTTGGCACTGAGGATAGTTATGCACGGTATTCCGAGGATTTTACCACACTGGAGGATCATTGGCATTTGGCCAGAGTGGATGTACTACTGTTATGCATACTGTCATATGTCTTCATGCCATGGTATATGGATGAGTTGGACATTGGGGTCATTATGGCGGTGAGAGCTCTCACGGAGAGTCACACCATCATAACGATGATTATGGCAGAGACTCTGAGGTCGGCCACATATTACTGCACTTATCCGGCAGGAGTGTTCATAGGTAGCTCGGTCATGTTGTACGTATGGTTTATGTCACACTTGAGATCGATTGGCACTTTTTGACAGCATGGGTATTGTTTCACCCATGATATAGCCATGTCGTACTCCTTTCAGCCTGCGGAGTGTATAGATGCTGCATCTTGGTCAGCTTTCCTGGCAGGGATTGGAGATCCATTTGCTATACTGCCGTGTACAGGGCTTAGTTCATCCTACAGCTTCATTACTCATGCTTCGGGCATGGATTATCTTCCTCTAACTGGTTTGAGAGGCCGTGATGTGTCAGTTTGACCAATTTCAGGATTTCCATCCATTTGAGGGGGTAGTGAGTCAGCACTTCGCTTCACACCGTTTATCAACAGAGGACAGATCCAGGTTGTATACCTATTGGGATCAGCGAGAGCTAGTTGAGTTTTCTGTCAGTCATCCAGGTTATTCTGCAGAGTATTCAGCATGGATGGAGACAGAAACTGCATCGGCTGTGGTAGTATCCACAGTGCAGGATATTGATTCCGATGATGAGGAGCCTACGAAGGAGGCTGACATTCCCATCGATGGGGACTTGACTGATGGGTTACCAGCATTTGTGATGGATTCTCCCACCCCGAGTGCCACTGTTATTCAGCATTTAGCATAGTGTTTGGAGCAGAGCCTACATCTGATGACCTATGAGAGAGATCGGGCTAGGGCCTCGATGTTGACAGCTTTTGATGGGAGAGACGCCGCTCTATTAGAGAGGGATGAGGCTAGATCAGCCAGGGATGCATTGATTGTGGAACGGGATGCCACCCTATCTGCTAGGGATGTGGCCATTGTAGACAGTACTTCCGTGATATCCTATACGACTGGCATCCTTGCCGATATGAGTGCATATATTGATGAGCATCATGCCACCATGTAGTTAGCCTCGGATCTGCTAGCTCGTGTAGATACCATTGGGCAGGAGCTTGCAGCTTTACCTCCTTCTTCAGAGAGGGATGCTATGTTAGATCTGATAGACTGTATACACACAGATTCGTAGATAGCTTTGTATCTTTCCTGCACAGACTAGCTTAGCCATTTTGTCACGTACAACACAAATGTATATATCAAACAGTATTATATATGGCAGAGAAATATATTTTGATTTACTTCTGTGACGCCCCCAAAATAGGTATACATCAACCATCTTGAGTCGCCAAATACATGGTACAGAAATCAAATACAAACTTCTTTAATACAACTGTCGTGTAAAAAATACGACAAAACATAGCTGAGAGTTTAAACAAGAATATTGCCTTCTATACAATATCTACACTCAAGGAAGTCCTCATTACATTTATTGTCACACTATTTTATAGAATAGTGAGGACTACTAAAACAACCATCTGGACCGTCAATCCGTTCCCCGACTCATCCCAGCTATATTCTAATTTCCTGAAGAGAAACAATGAAAGAAAGGGTGAGCTCAACTAGCCCAAGAAGAAATATTATGACTAAGATAATGCGAAATAAATTATCCTTAGCCTTCAACAAAGATAACAACCGATAGAATATAATAGACAACAAGTTTTAGATCAACAACTGCAGCGGAATAAACAATCCATTAGAAGAGTCAAGTAGAGCATAAAATCTACTATCTTCTATGATTTAAAAAGTTTTTCATCAACTTTATCACTGAGACTAAGCTTAATAAATAAAATCGAATCATCCCTACATCACGGCCAAGGATATTTATGTAATCATCAATGGTCGTGATTATACCGAATAATCCCTGGTCATAATCATACCAACAACTATCCATCAATGAACTACAGGCTAATGAGGACTTTCACCACATCATTCGTCACATTACGGTCATGATTATACCAAATAATCCCTGGTCATAATCATACCAAGTCCATCTATGCACGTAAGCCAAAGATGACTTTCATCACAATATAAGAATGAGGATAATGACAATGACATAATAATTCAATAAAACAAGTTCAAGGATAAATTTTAAAGATTTATAATCTAATTTATCCAAAAATAAATAACGTCCAAATTGTCAACATGATACTGCTTTGTGGAGTAAAATTTAAGAATGCTCAGAAGAATATTTTCATAAAAAGATACTGGATGAAGCACAAATATCAAGGATATTCTACTAATTTCATGGAGTATAGAAGCCAAAACTTTAACCAAATGAGTATAATAGAATATATGAAACTGCAAATGGATTTTCACCCGCCATGCAGTAATCCACGTAGACAGATCATTTCCACAATTTAATAAGGAATGAATACGAAGAATCATTCACCATGCATAAGGTAGTCCACATAGAAAGGTTATTCCAACATAATAATAAAGAATGGAATAATATAAGAATTCACCATGCATGCGGTAGTCCACGTAGACAGGTTATTCAAACAGAATAATAAAGAATGGAATAATAAAAGAATTCACCAGGCATGCGTAATCTGCACAGATAGGTTATTCCAACAGAATAATAAAGAATGGAATAACAGAAGAATTCACCAGGCATGTGTAATCTACACAGACAGGTTATTCCAACAGAATAATAAAGAAATAGAATAACAGAAGAATTTACCGGGCATACGTAGTCCACATAGACAAGTTATTCCAACAGAATAATAAAGAAATGGGATAACAAAAGGATTCACCAGGCATGCGTAGTCCGCACAGACAGGTTATTCCAACAGAATAATAAAGAATGGAATAACAGAAGAATTCACCAGGCATGCGATAGACCGCATAGACAGGTTATTCCAACAGAATAATAAAGAATGGAATAACAACCCTTACGAGTATTGAAAGAAATAACTCTCTTCATGAATACAAAAGAAATAATACCCCTTACCTTAGAAGAAAACTGGATACTGGAATACTGAGGTAGCAGACTTCTCTTCTTCTTTCTCTCTATAATTTCTCTATAATAATTACTCTTGTGAGACTTAGTGAATTGGTGAGAAATGAAGCAAGAATGAGCTTCTATTTATAGGAAAATATAGTTTCAATAATTGCACATTTTGGGGCTCGAAATATTACAGTATAATATCTTCATCTTTTTCTTCATTTTTAATTTAGTCCTGCAAGTATTATCAAACTTGCACCACCTCCCCTAATAGTAAATAATGTGAATCAATAGTAAATCATGTGACTCAATAATTCTAAACATGTTAAAAAATTAATTATAGTATAGTACCTTCATCTATACCTCCATTTTTAATTTAGTCATGCAAGTATTATCAATCTTGCACCAACTCCCCTAATAGTAAATCATGTGAATCAATAGTTTCTATACATGTGAAAAAATTAATTATAGTATAGTACCTTCATCTATACCTCCATTTTTAATTTAGTCATGCAAGTATTATCAATCTTGCACCAACTCCCCTAATAGTAAATCATGTGAATCAATAGTACACACATGTGAACACATAGTTATAAGCATATGAATTAATAGCAATTAATTGCTCATTTATTCAGTGAATTACCCGATTGATCAATATAACTTCCAGACATCAATTATCATCAAAATAAATGTCAATTTCCACTAACACTAATAATTCTCACACAATGGAATTATCAATTTCATCTTTAATCAACACGAACTTATTCATCATTAATATTTTAACTCATAATATTTAATAACCAGGTCGTTCCCAGGAAAGAGGGGGCTTTCCAATAAGGATTTCTCCTTATTGGCGCGCAATTAGGTGACCAAACCTCTCCTTGATAGAACTTCTAGACATTGTCAATATTGCAAATAATAATATGAATAACTTTATCGTCTCAATTATTGATTTTATAATATAACATATTATGCAGATGATACTGTGACAATAATTGAATCAATAATATGGGAGATATGATGCAGCAATTACTATAGCAATAATTGAGTATAACTAAGTGACTTCTTACGTAAGCATCAATAATCAATACCGCGTGCTAATATGCAACCACGCGTATTATTGTACTTTTACTACCGGGTAGTTCAACAGTTTTAACGGTAACACTTTTGCCGTTATTTTTATAAAAAGATAATTCTGTCATTTTCTTACTACAACAATACTTCCGTTTTCAGGTCCACCAATGATTGTGTCATCGTACGGATATTTCCCGACAAAAAAAATATTCCCCGACCAAACGAATATTTATAACAACTTACATACTTTGCAAAATTTTCACATATCACCCTTAACTTTAACCTTTTATCAATTTAACCATTTACGAAAAACAAATAATAATTATAAGAAAATTGAATACTTTCATTTCATAAAATTCGGGGTCTTAGAACTTCCCTTTTAGCTGTGCCTTGATACTTGCTTGATAGTTACCAGTTTCTTCAGGACTTGTGATCTTGATGCATTCTGAACTTGTCCTTGATGTGTGGACATTAGGCCATCGCAGGATCTCTTAGAACTGATCATTGATCTATATGTATCCCTACCATCTTTGGTGTCTTGGGACTGGTTTCTGTATGGAAATATGGAGAGGAGTGTGGCTTTTCCTCTCTGAGATTGACCGCACCACAAATGGTCGTCGGTACTTCTATTTGTGAGAATCCTAGTTAATTCCATCTCTTATGGATGGGTGTTACTCTTTGAGGCACAACCGCAGCTTAGATGGTCACCTAATCTCCTATTGGTGAGGAGAGGTTGGGTAATTACATCCCTTTGGTCTAAAGCCGATGAAATGTGGTGGATTAAAGTTTGATCCCAGTACCATGTGACAAGTATTTTTGTTCTGGTAGGGGTTAGACTGAACCATAAATGGCTGCATACGTACTCCAATTGAAGAGGAGATCAAGTCTGTATAGTTCGAACCTGGTGTAAGAGGTTCAACACTGAATGTAAAAGGCAGATGGGTGTAGAAGTTTTATTGATGAAGAAAGGTGTAGAAATGTTTTTGTTGTTTTTGTTTTTGTAAAGAAAGGGTAGAAATGTTTTTGTTGTTTTTTGTTTATTGTGATCGGGCCATATAGAATATGGTTGCCTACGTACTCCCGTGTATCAGGGAGATCAGGCGACGTAGTTAAGCCCTCGGAACAATTAATGACCCTAAGAGAAGTGTGAATCCCATGTGCGAAGCTATCTTTGCGGGGAGAAAAAGTTTGATCCCATGATGGGGACAAATTGCGGTGTGGGAAAAAGTTTGATCCCATCTTCAGGACAAACTGCAAGCGTAGAAAAGTTTAATCCCATCTTCAGGATAAACTGCATGTATGAAAGGTTCAATCCCATCTTCAGGATAACCGAAATTATATGAACTATTTCAAATGAGGTAAAACCAGGCTGCTGGTTTGAAGTGTGACGCCCCCAAAATAGGTATACATCACCCATCTTGAGTCGCCAAATATAAGGTACAAAATTCAAATACAACTTAATTATACAACAGTCGTGTAAAATACGACAAAACATATGCTATGAGTTTTAATACAAATATTGTGATCTAGACAATATCAACACTCAACTGAGTCCTCATTACATTTATTATCACACTATTTAACAGAATAGTGAGGACTATTAATGCTATTATCTAGACTGTCACTCCGTTCCCCGACTAGTCCCTGCTACGTTCTCATTTCCTGAAGAGAACAATGAAAGTAAAAGGGTGAGCTCAACTAGCCCAGTAAGAAATATTATGACTAAGATAATACAGAATAAATTATTGTTAGCCTTCAATAGTGTTAAACTAATACAATATAACAAACATCAAGTTTAACTACAGCGGAACAAGCAATCCATTAAAAGAGTCAAGTAGAGAATAAAATCTACTATCTTTTATGATTTAAAAGGTTTTCACCACTTTTATCGCTGGGACTCAGCTTAATAAATAATCCACATCATCCCTGCACTACATCCAAGGATATTCATTAGTATCACAACCACAAATTATCCATGCACTACGGGCCAAGGATATTTGTGTATTCATCAATGGTCATGATCTTGCCAACAACTGTCCATCGATGCACTACGAGCCAATGAGGACTTTTACCACATCATTTGTAACATTACGGTCATGATTATACCGATTAATTCCTGGTCATAATCATACCAAGTCAGTCTATGCACTACAGGCCACAGATGACTTTCAACATACTATAAACATGAGGATGATGACAATGATATAAGAATTCAATAAAACAAGTTCAAGAATTAATTTATCCAGGAACTAATAACGTCCAAATTATCAACATGATACTTCTTTGTAGAGTAAAATTCAAGAATGCTCGAAAGAATATTTCCATGAAAAGATCTTTGGATGAAGCGCAAATATCAAGGATATTCCACTAATTTCATGGAGTATAAAGTCAAAACTTTAACCAATTTGAGTATAATAAAGAATGGAATAACAAAAGAAATCACCATACATGCGATAGAATCGCATGCATAAAAGTTATTCCAATGCGAATAATAAATAACGGAACCGGTCATGCGTAAACTCACAATTTGGATATTCCAACAGAATAATAAATAACGAAACCAGGTCAGGTGAAATTCGCACCAACAGGATGTTTCAACATAATAATAAATAACGGAACCAGGTCATACATAAACGCACAGACAGGATGTTCCAACATAATAATAAAGAATGGAATAACAGAAGAATTTCACCATGTATACGGTACTTCACATATACAGGTTATTCCAACAAAATAATAAGGAATGGAATAACAAAAGAATTTCACCATGTATGCGGTACTTCGCATATACAGGTTATTCCAACATAATAATAAAGAATGGAATAACAGAAGAATTTCACCAAGTATAGGGTAGTTCACGTATACTGGTTATTCCAACAAAATAATAAAGAATGGAATAACAAAAGTTCTCTTCATGAATACGTAAGAAATAATACCCCTTACAAGTACAACAAATAATATCTCTTACCTTATAAAGAAGAGTACTCCGACGGGTAGGGCGGGGATATACTTGAAGAAAACTTTCACTACGCTCAAAGCTTTCTTAAACTCTAAAGAAATACGCTCAAGATTATAGAAAAAGAATTCTCTCTACAGTTTCTCTCTCTAGAGTTTTAGTGAATTAAGTAAGAAATAATGAAGTAATGAGCTTATTTATAGAAGAATGGATGAATAAGTAACTAATTCTGAATGAGTCCAGATTGATTTACTTTTAAGCAGACGGTCCAGTTGGTTTACTATAAAATATTCTAATAAAACAAAATTTTTTAAATAAAATATAATATATTCTATTTATAATCTAATAAAACGAATAACTTTATAAAAGTATTATGTTTTATATAAAAAGATTTTATTATGAAAATACTATCGCAGCACTTATGCAAACACTATGCATAATAGAATATAATATATTCTAATTATTGTCTAATAAAACAAATAACTTTATAAAAGTATTATGTTTTATATAAAAAGATTTTACTATACAAAATACTATGCGAGCCTTATGCAAACACTATGCATAATAAAATATAATATATTCTAATTATTGTCTAATAAATCAAATAACTTTATAAAAGTATTACATTTTATATAAAAAGATTTTACTATGCAAAATACTATGCATAATAGAATATAATATATTCTATTTATAGTCTAATAAAACGAATAACTTTATAAAAGTATTTTGTTTTATATAAAAAGCTTTTCTGTTTATTACATTAATAATACTAATAAAATAAAACTTCATCATCATTATTATAATTCACACTATTAATCGACCAGGTCGTTCCCAAGAAAGAGGGGGCTTTCGAATAAGGATTTCTCCTATTGGCGCCTTGATTAGGTGACCAAACCTCTCCTTGGCAGAACTTCTAGACATCGTTAATATTGCAAATAATAATATTAATAACTTTGTTATCTCAATTATTGATTTAATAATATATAAAATATCGACAATAATTGAATTAAATAACGTGAGATACTATGCAACAATTACTTAAGCAATAATTGAACAAAACTGAGTGACTTCTCACGTAAGCATCAATAATCAATACTGTGTACTACTATGCACCCACGCGTATTCATGTACTTTTAACTCCGGGTGTTTCAACAGTTAACTGTAAAACTTCCGCCGTTATTTTCATTTTCTCAATCCGACAATAATTTCGTTGTGGGGTCCACCAATGATTGTGTCGTCGTACGAATATTTCCTGTTAAAACGAATATTCCCCAACCAATCGAATATTATATAACAACTTGCGTACTTTAAAAAATTTATAAATATTACCCACAACTATAACATTAGATCAAATCCACACCATAATATTCAAAAAAAAATATTTCGAGAAATTTAAATCTTTATTCATAAACTTTGGGGTCTCACAATCTCCCCTCCTTATGAAATTTCGCCCTCGAAATTTACGTACGTACCTGGTATGCCGAAGAGGTGTGGATACCTTGACTTTATTTCATATTCCAACTCTTGAGGTATAACCTTGAATACCTTAATCGTCGAAAACATTACACGTTGCATACGTGCATGCCCAATGTCCTCCGATTGCCTCTGAATGCACATCAGTCCCTAAAATAGCCATTTTAGGCCTTGATACCGACCTCAAATCTCAAAATATAAAGAATGAAAGTTATAGGTCTACTCGTTATCTTTCTGAATCATCCTGAATAACCTCAATTGGAGTTCGTATGAAAAGTTTATGCCCAATTTACTAAAGGACGTTCGGACAGATTTTGGCTTAATACTTGACCACCGCCTAGGCGCCCAGATTTGGCCTTGGGCAAGCGCCTAGGCACCCAAGAGCAAAATCTAAGCATCGAGCCTAGCACCTAGGTGCTCAATCCTTGACACTTAGCTCCAATTTTCCAGATTTTGCAACTTTTGATGCACAAACTTCAAATCTTCATAATTTCTTCATCCGTTATCGGAATTAGTCCATTTTCGAGGCTATGGAAAGCTTGTAACATGCTCTATAAAAACCCCAAGATTTCATAATTTTTTAGAATCATTAATTATTCTAAAATTTGGCTCCAAAGTCCCCCAAGACTAAGTTTTTACTAACAACGATATGTGAAAAACGTTATGAATACGCGACATACTTGGCGGTAAAACGAGTCTATAGGCCACAGTTCCTACTCGATCGAGGATTTCAAATGGGCCAATTTAATCGATGGTTAAGATAACGCCTTCTTGAACCTTCTTCTTCATATTCATCAGATTCGGGTGTGCAACTTGAGCGGCTTTAACTTTATCGATTAAAGTAGATTCTACTCGTATATTCGTTATCTTCATGTGGGTCCCTAGAGTCTTTAACTCTATCTTCATCATTTGTAAGTTATACGAAATGGGTTTTTATGTTAACAACATCGACTCTAAATAACGCATACGATCTTCTACTCAACGAATCAGCTACCACGTTCGCTCTTCCACGATGATATTGAATGGTACGATCGTAATCTTCAACAGCTCGAGCCAATGTCTTTGGGGCATTATACGTTCGTTTTGGTTGAAGAAATATTTAAGGGTTTTAGAAATGGATTTTGTACTAGGGTCAATACAAAATTCAATTTCACGCTCTAGGGGTAGGCTAGGAAGTCTTCAAGAATATGTCAGAAAATTTATTAACATAGAAATATCATTCAAACTGTGACTCTCATCCAAGACTTGGATAGCACGCCACATTGATACCTATCAACTTGTCATCGTCATTCACGACGTCGCCTACAGAAAGTCTGGCTTTGGTGCATTCCGCACAAGGAAGTCAACAACGAAAGGATTGGGGCTCTTTACTTATGGCTTGATATGACAATGATTGAATTTAGTGGTTTGGTTGCTTGAATTCGCATAACAGGTTGGTTAGGAATATGAAAGCTAACAACCTTACAAAAAGCATGATGAGTAGTTAACTAATTGATTTCTAAAATCACATCAAAGGCAAGTATTTTCAAAGAGATAAGATCGACAGGTAACATGAAAGTGTCGATTTGAATCAAACAAAATTTATAAATAGTGAAGGTAACGAAGGTTTCTACTAACAAAGTTTCAACCAATAAGTCAAAGTCTAACTTCGCTGGGGTCAAATTTAAACGTTGAGCGCAAACAAGAGAGATAAAAGAATGGGTAGAACTGATATCTAATAAGGTATAGACTTCTCAAGAATTTATAATTAACTAACCCGTGCTAACTTCGTTCGGGTCTCTCGCTTTTTGAGAAGTCACGAAAAACGCTCTTCCTTTGTTTTGTCCGTATCCGCCTTTGGTGCCCCCATCCTATCTAAACTTATCTTCGATGAACGACAAAATCAGGTTAGGTGACCTTCTCTTCCACAATTATAACATGCTTTGGACGATATCGCGCAGTTTGGACTGATGTGTCCCTCCCCTCCACATTTGAAACATATGATAAGTGGTCGTTCTCCTTCCTTAACAACGGGTGCTGGTGCTGACGTCTTTCCATCATTGTTGAATCTCCTCTTCTTGAAATGTCCATTCTTATTATTTTGGCCATGATTACCACCAAAGTGGTTACCATTTCTGGCATGCTAATTCCCTCCACGCTTATTGTCACCGCTTTGATGACTGCTATCACTGGTATTATCATTTTGTCGGTTGCTCTCTTTTGGTTGGGTTGACTCATTATTGCGCTCCAATAACTGAGCCCTATTAACAACATCTGAATACAAACATAGTTTATAAGAGATAAGATGTTGACGTATCTCAAGTTTCAAACCTCTTAGAAACATTCGCGTCATTCTCTCCTCATTATCAACCAAATGGGACGCTAACCGGGACAACTCAACAAATTTGGCTTCGTACTGCGATACGGTCATGTTGTTTTGCTCTAGCTTGATGAACTCCACCTCTTTCATGTGATGAATACTTTCGGGAAAGTACTTGTCGTTGAACAATTCTTGGAACTTCTCCCAAGTCATCTTCAATCTGGCGGTTTGAGTACGCTTCTGATTCCCACCAAGAATCCTCTCTATAAAATGAAGATGGCAAAGGGAACCTTTTGCTCCTTGGAGCATCCCAAGACATCAAATATCTTGCAGATCTGCTTTATCCACGTCTGCGCCTTAAGCGGTTTGGCTTTCCAGAAAACTCCGGTGGTCCCAGTTCCTTGAACTGCTTAGCAGTGATCGACCGTGGGTTGCCATTATTTCCACCTATATTTTGAACAAGAGTCTCTCTTACCTGATGTTGCATGAATTGCATAAAGCCTCTGAACTTCCCATCGTTCATCATTTGATTGATGTTGTTATTTACCTGAGGATTATTGTCTTCCTGTTGCACATTATCTTAGGTATTAATATGTGGTGACTCAACGGTCTCATGTGTTTCATTGTTTATCTCAATATTTTCGGATGCCATTTTCAAATACTGCCACAAAATAAGGGTTAATTGACATATCACATATTATCCCTATACTCTGACCGACCAATTAAATACCAAATAAACTTAGGTAGGTCATACTAGCAAAGGAATTCTCCGTCTCTCCCCTCCTAGTTCTTGTCTCACATCTCAGCCAGGGATCATATCCCTAAGCTTTGATACCAACTGTGACGCCCCCAAAATAGGTATACATCACTCATCTTAAGTCGCCAAATACATGGAACAAAATTCAAATACAACTTAATTATACAACAATCGTGTAAAATACGACAAAACATATGCTGTGAGTTTTAATACAAATATTGTCATCTAGACAATATCCACACTCAACTGAGTCCCATTAGATTTATTATCACACTATTTAACAAAATAGTGAGGACTACTAATGCTATTATACGGACCGCTCACTCCGGTTCCCCGAGCTAGCCCACCTACGTTCTCATTTCAAAGAGAACAATGAAAGTAAAAGGGTGAGCTCAACTAGCCCAAAGAAGAAATATTATGACTAAGATAATACTGAGAATAAATTATCGTTAGCCTTCAGCAGTGTTAAACTGATACAATATAACAAACATCAAGTTTAACTGCAGCGGAACAAGCAATCCATTAAAATAGTCAAGTAGAGAATAAAATCTACTATCTTTTATGATTTAAAAGGTTTTTTATCACTGGGACTCAACTTAATAAATAATCCACATCATCCCTGCACTACGGCCAAGGATATTCATTAGTATCACAACCACAAATTATCTATGCACTACGGGCCAAGGATATTCGTGTATTCATCAATGGTCATGATCATACCAACAACTGTCCATTAATGCACTACGGGCCAATGAGGACTTTTACCACATCATTTGTAACATTACGGTCATGATTATACCAATTAATTCCTGGTCATAATCATCCCAAGTCCATCTATGCACTACAGGCTACAGATGACTTTCAATATACTATAAACATGAGGATGATGACAATGATATAAGAATTCAATAAAACAAGTTCAAGAATTAATTTATCCAGTAATTAATAACGTCCAAATTGTCAACATGATACTTCTTTGTAGAGTAAAATTCAAGAATGCTCAGAAGAATATTTCCATGAAAAGATGCTAGATGAAGCACAAATATCAAGGATATTCCGCTAATTTCATGGAGTATAGAAGTCAAAACTTTAACCTACTGAGTATAATAAAGAATGGAATAACAAAAGAAATCACCATGCATGCGATAGATCGCATGCATAAAAGTTATTCCAATGAGAATAATAAATAACGGAACCAAAATTCATGCGTAAAACCGGCGGGCGTGATATTCCAACATAATAACAAATAACGGAACCAGGTCAGGAGAAATTTGCACCGACAGGATGTTCCAACAGAATAATAAATAATGGAACCAGGTCATGCGTAAATGCACAGACAGGATGTTCCAACAGAATAATAAAGAATGGAATAACAGAAGAATATCACCATATATGTGGTACTTCACATATACAGGTTATTCCAACAGAATAATAAGGAATGGAATAATAGAAGAATTTCAACATGTACGCGGTACTTCGCATATACAAGTTATTCCAACATAATAATAAAGAATAGAATAACAGAAGAATTTCACCAAGTATAGGGTAGTTCACGTATACTGGTTATTCCAACAAAATAATAAAGAATGGAATAACAGAAGTTCTCTTCATGAATACGTAAGAAATAATACCCCTTACAAGTACAACAAATAATATCCCTTACCTTATAAAGAAGAGTACTCTGACGGGTAGGGCGGGAATATACTTGAAGAAAACTTGCACTACGCTCAAAGATTTCTTAAACTCTAAAGAAATACGCTCTCAAGATTATAGAAGAAGAATTCTCTCTACAGTTTCTCTCTCTAGAGTTTCAGTGAATTCGTAAGAAATAATGAAGGAATGAGCTTCTATTTATAGAAGAATGGACTGAATAGTAACTAATTCCTGAACGATACAAATTGATTTACTTTTAAACGGACGGTCCAGATTGGTTTACTATAAAATATTCTAATAAAACAAAATCATTTAAATAAAATATAATATATTCTATTTATAATCTAATAAAACGAATAACTTTATAAAAGTATTCTGTTTTATATAAAAAGATTTTACTATGGAAATACTATGCAGACAATTATGCAAAACAAGATGCATAATAGAATATAATATATTCTAATTATTGTCTAATAAAATAAATAACTTTATATAAGTATTCTATTTTATATAAAAGGATTTTACTATGTAAAATACTATGCGTGCACTATCATGCAAATACTATGCATAATAAAATATAATATATTCTAATTATTGTCTAATAAAACAAATAACTTTATAAAAGTATTCTGTTTTATATAAAAAAATTTTACTATGCAAAACACTATGCATAATAGAATATAATATATTCTATTTATAGTCTAATAAAACGAATAACTTTATAAAAGTATTTTTTTATATAAAAAGCTTTTCTATTTTATTACATTAATAATACTAATAAAATAAAACTTCATCATCATTATTATAATTCACACTATTAATCGACCAGGTCGTTCCCAAAAAAGAGGGGGCTTTCCAATAAGGATTTCTCCTATTATGCGCCGCAATTAGGTGACCAAACCTCTCCTCGCGTAACTTCTAGACATCGTTAATATTGCAAATAATAATATTAATAACTTTGTTATCTCAATTATTGATTTAATAATATATAAAATATCAACAATAATTGAATCAAATAACGTGAGATACTATGCAACAATTACTGAAGCAATAATTGAACAAAACTGAGTGACTTCTTACGTAAGCATCAATAATCAATATCGTGTGCTACTATGCACCCACGCGTATTCCTGTACTTTTAACATCGGGTGTTTCAACAGTTAACGGTAAAACTTCTGCCGTTATTTTCATAAAATATTTTTGTCGTTTTCTCAATTCGACAATAATTCTGTTGTGGGGTCCACCAATGATTATGCCGTCTTACGAATATTCCCTATTAAAATGAATATTCCTCGACCAATCGAATATTATATAACAACTTGCGTAATTTGCAAAATTTATAAATATTACCCACAACTATAATATTATATCAAATCCACACCATAATATTCAAAAAAAATATTTCTAGAAATTTAAATCTTTATTCATAAACTTTGGGGTCTCACATGAAGTGTATGTTTCCCTGAGGGGCATAAAAGTATGTAAAAGAGAGGGTTCAAAATCGAAATGACTGGTGATTGGATGATCCATACCAGGATGTTTGCTTGATGACATCCTCAGACATAGTACCATTTCACAGTGTCCGAGTTGATAAGTTGTGGAAATTCATCGCCGTTCATTTCCTGTAGTCTGAGAGCACCTCCTGTCAATACCTCCTTGACAACAAATGGGCCTTCCCAGCTAGGAGAAAATTTTCCCTTAGATTGATCTTGGTTATCAATGATCTTTTTCAAAACTAAGTCATGTTGTTTGAACTGTTGTAGCCGAACTTTCTTGTTATAGGATCTGGCGATCCTTTGCTGACATAACTGACCATGGAAGATAGTCGCGGTTCTCCTTTTGTCTATTAGAGACAATTGGTGATACCTTTCTTGTATCCATTGGTCTTCATCTAGATGAGCATCCATCAACACTCTGAGGGATTCCATTTCCACCTTTATGGGGAGCACTGCTTCCATCCCATAGGCTAATGAGTAGGGGGTTGCCCCAGTGGAAGTACGCATGGAAGTTATGTAGGCTAATAAAGTCAGAGGCAAGAGGTCAGGCCATCCTTTGTGATTGGCGGACATTTTTTGCATAATCTTCTTGATATTTTTATTAGCCGCTTCAACAGCACCATTCATCTTTGGACGGTAGATGACGGAGTTAAGGTGTTTAATGTGGAATTTACGGCATAACTCTTCCATCATTTTGTTGTTGAGGTTCTTAGCATTGTCTGACACAATGACCTCTGGTTGTCCATATCGACAGACGACATTATTTTTTATGAAAGTAATGATGACTTATTTAGTAACCCTGGGGAAGGAGGCTGCTTCTACCCATTTGGTGAAGTAGTCAATCATGGTGAATATGAATCGATGTCCATTACTAGCTTTGGGCTCGATGGGCCCGATCACGTCCATTTCCCACATTGAGAAGGGCCATGGCAAACTCATATTGTGGAGTTCCCTTGGAGGGGTGTGGATAGCATTCCCATGAATTTGGCATTGATAGTACCTCCTAACGTGATCATCACAGTCATCTTTGAGCATAAGCCAATAATGCCATGTTCTGAGGATTTTCTTGACAAGTAAGGGTCTGCTCATGTGGGGTCTACATACTCCACCATGGATCTCATTCATGAGCCTCTGAGCTTGGTCTTTGTCCAGACATCTGAAGAGACCTAATCTTGCATCTCTCTTGTAGAGTGCATCTCCGCTCAGGTAGAATTTCATAGCAAATCGATGGATCCGCCTCTTTTTAGTCAAGCTCGCCTCAGCGGGTGTAGATCCGTCTCACAGATACTCCTTGATATGCTGATACTAAGGGTTGTGGATGGGAGGTAGCTCATCCGATACTTCTCCAACATAGTTCCCAATAAGCTGGGGCCTTTTGTAGGGCAAATATGATAATTGGCATGTTTTCCTTGTCAGGTATGTGAATCAAGGAGGCCAACGTTGCTAGTGCATCCGCAAAATCATTCCTATTACGCGGAATGTGTAGAAAGGAGATTTCTTCGAACTCCAAAGCCATCTGTAAAACTTGCCAATGGTATGGCAGCAGATGTAGTTCCTTGGTTTGATAGATTCCTATGGATTGTTTGATTACCAATTTGGAATCCCCAAATACAGTTAACTGCCTGATGCCCATTGAACGGGCAAGTTTTAGCCCCATGATACAACCTTCATACTCGGCTATGTTGTTGGTGCTGACAAACTGCAATTTAACGACGACGGGATATTGCTCCCCCGTACCGGATACTAGAATTGCTCCAGCTCCAGAGCCTTCTGTGTTAACAGCTCCATCAAAATATATTTTCCATGTGTGGCATGCATCGTATTGATGGTGTTACTAAATTGTCATTACCCCTTTATCGGGGAAGTATGTTTCTAAGGTTTGTAGTCCCCTGCAAGTGAGGCTGCCAGTTGATCTGCAATTCCTTGACCTTTGACAGACTTTTGCATCACGTAGATGATGTCAAATTACTATAGGATCAACTGCCATTTGGACAGTCGACAATTCAATATGGGCTTACTAAACACATACTTGAGAGGATCCACGTGGGATATGAGATGGGTTGTGTGACCATGGAGGTAATGTTGTAACCTCATGGAAGCCTATGCTAAAGAACAACAAGTTTTCTCAATCAGAGTGTACTTATGTTCACTGATGCTGAATCTTTTGCTGAGATAATAGATAGCTCGTTCTTGGCCTCTATTGTCTTTTTACCATAGCATACAACTCATGGCATTGTCATTAATGGACAGGTACATGAATAGGGGAACATCATCCCTGGGTGGTACCAAAATAGGAGCATTAACCATCTTCTCTTTAATGATAGGGAAGGCTTTCTGACACTCATCGTTCCATTTCATGGAGGATTTCTTCCTTAACAATTTGAAGATGGGCTTACAGGTTACTGTGAGTTAAGAGATAAACCTTCTAATGAAGTTGATTCTTCCCAAAAATCCTCGTATTTCCTTCTCTGTCTGAGGAATGGGCATTTCCTTGATGGCCTGGATTTTGGTGGGATCCAGCTTAATCCCTTTGTGGCTGACTAGAAAACCTAGTAACTTGCATGATTTGACACCAAAGGTGCACTTGGCTGGATTCAACTTCAAATTATACTTATGCAACCTGTTGAAAAGCTTTTTGAGATGGTCTAAGTGGTCTTCCTCCTTTCGGGATTTGATGATGATGTCATCCACGTAGATCTCTATCTCCTTGTGCATTAAATCGTGGAAAAGAGCCATCATAGCTCGCTGATATGTTGCCCCAGCATTGATGAGGTCGAATGACAACCGTCTATAGCAAAAGGTTCCCTAAGGCGTGATGAAAGTAGTTTTCTCATGGTCTTCCTCAACGACTATAATCTGATGGTACCCTGCAAAGGAGTATATGTCGTATTGAGCAGTTTTATCAATGAAAATGTGGATAAAGGGTATAGGAAAGCTATCTTTAAGGCAAGCTTTGTTCAAATCGCGGTAATCCACGCAAACTTGCACCTTTCCTCCTGGTTTAGGCACGGGAACAATGTAGGATATCCACTCCGAATATGTAGACACCATGATAATGCCAGCTTAAAATTGTTTCACAATTTCTTCTTTAACCTTTAAACTCCACTCAGGTTTCAATTGCCTGAGTTTCTGTCTGACTGGTTTGAATCCCTCTTTAATGAGAAGGCGATGAAGAACAATGTTAGTGGAAAACCCCACCATATCTTCATAAGACCATGCAAACACATCCTGGAATTGGGTTAATAGTGCAACCATGTCATTCTGTTGGTTTGGGGTGAGGTCTGAACTAATCTGGATTAGCTTAGGGTTTTCTAAGGTTCCAAGATTGAAAGAAGTGGTTTGGTCAAGGTTGGGTTTAGGTTTGTTTGCGACCCATTCCTTAATCTCCTGGGGTGTCTCAATGTCCTCTTGTATTTCCATCAAGTCTGAATCCAACTTTGCATCAAAGTTACAGTCCTTGTGGAGAGAAGGCACCTCATCGCTAACAAAGTGCAGTACATCTAAATTCAGAGTCCTGAAACAAAATATGCTTTCACTTAATATATGAAACTGTTTAATCATACACAAGTGTTAGCATGTACTGATAAAATAACTGCTAATACTGTATAGAAAAGTAAGCAATTAAAGTTATCTACAGGGCAAAGGGATTTTCTACCCGTTTTACCCTCGTCGGCCAATAAATGGAGTGCTGCTCCAATTGTCGAGGGTAAAGTCCTGATGGACTGCAGTGATGGAGGGATTGTCATTGTCCTCCTTCTCCCGAATGATAACCATGACATCTGAGCAATCATCGTCTGGGGTATATCTGTTTGTATGTTCATCATGGACAATGATGCGTATGCCTGACATCATCAAGGCGATGTCGTGTTTACATTTCTGCTCCCTTTCTTCCACTTCAGGATAAGGAATTAGCACCTCTTTTGCTTTGAATGGTACTGGTTTGGGAAACAGCATAGCCATAACATGGGCTGGCACCTTTGTTGGAGACTGTATCAGCTCATGCAGTGCAGATAGAAAAAATTGTCGTGTGGCGAAAGCTTGAGGAACCTGTTTGTGCTTATGATGATTCCTATGACTGGAACTGGAAGAATAGCCTAGTCCGGCTATCCCAATTTGACTGGACACTTGAATAGGGTGCATAATACCCTACTGATTTTTACCAAGCCCTTGTCTAGGCTGATGACCCAATGACATCATTTCTTGAGTGGCCGACATAACCTCGACAGAAATCTTAGGTACGGGAAGTGGTGCTCCAATAGGATGGTATTATATGTTACTCACTTCCAAGGTATAAAAACTGGCCTGCTCAACTTCTGAGTTGAAGCTGATGATTGGCAGATCTCCTTGTTCAGGACATTCCAGCTCAGCGTTAACAGTGACTAGACTGTTGTTGACAATGTATTTGAGTTGTTGATGTAGTGTAGAAGGGATGGCTCCAGCCATGTGGATCTATGGTCTTCCCAATAGCAGGTTGTATCCTGAATCTATCTGAGGACATGAAAGGATACATTGAATGTATTTGGACCAATCTCAATTAGCAGCTCAATCTCTCCGACAAAATTTCATCGGGATCCATCAAAAGCTTTGATAACCGTATGGCTGCTTTGGATCCGTTTGAGATTGACATTCATCTTTACCAAGGTGGCATAAGGACAGATATTCAGAGATGAACCTCCATCTATCAAAACTCCCGCTAGCATATATCTAGAGGACAAAACTACAATGTGCAATGGCTTACAATGACCAGTCCCTTCGGGCGGTATGTCATCATCAGTGAAGGATATCACATTGTTGTTAAAAATGTGATCAACCATATGTTGAAATTTTTCCACATCCACTGATTTCGGTAAGTAGGCTTCTTCTAAAACCTTCAAAAAGATCTTTTGGTGATCCTCGAAAGAGAAAACCAAGTCCAGTATTGATATCTGATGTGGAGCTTCTCTTAAGCTTAAAACCACCTTGGCTTCATTATGGCCCATAGTGCAGAGGAATTTTTCAATCTTCTCCATGGAATCTTCCCCTTTGCTTTGATGGCGGGTTTCATCACCCTCTAAGGAAGATACAATGGATTTTCCTTCAACATTGTAGCAGTAGTATGAGACGTGGATCCTTCAGCTTCTCCATAATTCCATGGAACTTTGTGTAAGCTGACAACATGATATTATGGTCTGAAAGGTAAAGAAATTGGCTCTAGTGCGGCCACTTTCAAAGGATTGTCAGCTCCTTTGAGTTGAATTACTTGTATGGGAAATGATTTGACAGTCTCATCATCCTTAGTGGATATAACTACTATTGATCCATTCCATTTGGTAGGACATGTATTCCCACTCTCGAGTTGCACAGTGTCATCATCTGCCAGCTGCAGGACACCGCTATCAATAAGATTCTGAATGAGATGGCGGAGTGCCCATCATTCTTCTGTGCTGTGACCGTGAGAATGTGAATGATATTGACATACTCCATTGGAGTTGAACCATCTTGAACTAGGATTGATTGGAGGCAGAAGGGAGGTAATTCTTCCTTCGTTGATCAGCATTTGAAATATCTCCTCCATAGATTGGTCCAAATAGGTTAATTCCCTATGATCGGCAAAATCCCAACGGGATTTAGCATTTGCTCTCTTTGCAACCTTATCCTCCATATCTTCGCTTTCTGAAGGTGATGGTGGAGCATTCATAACAAAAAGAAGGAGATAGGCATGCTCTTGACTGATTAATTGGCGTGTAACTTGATGCTTATGGGTCACCAGTTCTGCTAATTGCTCAATTTGCTTACAAAGAGCTTTCATCTTTCGTTTCATAACAAATTGGAACTTTACGTAATCCCATCTGTCAACACCGTCTTTGATGGTATGGGATGATTCTCGGTTAAAATTGGAACTCTGTCCAGTGCTCCAAATAATCATGTTGACCTCTTCTTCTTTGTGTTGAGGAAGAGGGTTGTCTTGCACATGAGGTTGATCTGGTTTGGTGACCACGATCTCACTGTTGTCTATTAAATCTTGGATCTTGTGTTTCAAGGCCCTACAATCTTGAGTATCATGTCCAGGTGCCCCGGCATGATAAGCACACTTCCGAGTAGCATTAAAACCCCTCTAATTAGGGTTAGCTGGTGGAAGAAGACGTGTGATTTTCTTTTGAGTAGTCAAAAGAGAAAGAATATTCCCGAGTGAGTCCCCTAAGGGTGTGACCGTTTGAGGGCGCTTTGCTTCTCCACTTTTAGGTTATGGAGGGTTTGAAGACTGTGCTTGGAAAGGGGAGTAGTTTCTCCTCTATATAGGCATGTTCTTAATTCCCTTTTGACCTTGTAGTATCAAGGAAACATCCTCCTCTTTCTTTTTATGGACCCTCCGAGGGTTGTTTCCATAAGATCTGGACTATATGTGCTCAACAACTGCTTTAAGAGTGGCTAGGTCTTGAATCTTACCTGACTTCAATCCCATCTCATCCATCTCTCCGTGCTTGATTATTTCAGAGAATGGTTTGCCAATACCAGCTAAAACTCTCTCATAGAAAGGAGCTTCTCAGATATCTATGAAAAGTCATGACCATTTCGATTCTCACATGGGAAGGAATAACTTGAGCAAAGAAGGTGCCTCCACCATTGAGCATACTCTCTGAAAGACTCATTAGACTATTTCTTGACCTTGGTAATCTGCACCTGGCCAGAGCCATCCGAGATTGAAAACTATTGATTGAGTGAGGAAGGCATGAGCTAGCTCTTCCCAACTATGGATCTTTGAGTTGTCTAATCTGGTATACCATGAACGGCTTCTCTAGTCAGACTCTTCTGGAATAACTGCATTCTGAGCTTCTCGTTTTTCGCATAAGATCCAAGTTCTCCAATGAACACCTTCAAATGTGTATAAGGATCCCCTAATCCGTCATACTTTTCAAAATCAGGGGTTTTGAATTTCTCTAGATAATGAACACCAGGAAATATGCAAAGGTCAGCATATGAAACACTTCCATGTGTTCCAATCCCTTTGAGAACATGAATAGTTTCCTCCATTTAGAGGACCTTCTTCCTGATATCACCGGTGTCTGGATCTCCTTTGAGATGGGTGTTTTTAGGGTCTTTATTGGTCGTATCCAACTGAGGTTCTGGAATTGTTTTTTCCAAACCTTGAACCCCTCCTTGTGTAGAGGTTTCTGTATGGGTAGGCATCTTTGTACCCTGAGTAGATTGATGCAATTCTTTTAAAAGAACAGCCAAATTTGTAATTTGTTTACTTAATCCGTCAAATTCTTCTCGAGAAACAGGATTAGACTGGTCAGAAGAAGACATGATTGGATGTAGGCTCGTGGCCTTTTGGATTTTGAGCGGGTAACAGGCCCAATGATTTCCCTACAAAAGACTTATGTAGTTTAGTCTTAGGGATAATGTAAATGTTATCATAATGTGCCCATTTTAGGAATATTGTCCTGTAAAAATGGGTGTTAATTGATAACATGTCGTGTATGCACAAGCGAAAAAGGTCTGACATTGTTATTTGTCTTGCAAAAATGGGTGCCCATTTTAGTTGTCCCTTTTCGTTACTTGTTCTTTGGTGTTCTCATTGTTATGTGAGATTTGTTTGAAAAAATAAGCAAAAAAGGTCTGACATGTGTAATGTCGACGATGGACTGTTAAGAGCCACCAGTTGGTGTTTTTAACTGGTTGCACCAACGCAACCGAAAAAGGTTTGTACATTGACCCAGTGATGTGACACTGCTAAACGGGTCTGTGAAATCGAAATTCATTTGGGTTCGGGGGCTTAATTATGCGGAGGGAAGGTGTTAGGCAACCCCCGACATCCGTGTTGGCACGGTGACCTCCACTTTTCAAGAACTGTTATATGAATGTGTGTGTGAGTGTATGTGTGTGGATCAATGTGCAATTATCTGGAAGTAGTGCGAGGCCTCATTCACACATATATACAAAGGGTTTGAATTTATAGAAAAATTCAGTTTTAAGCAAGATATAGCAATGATGTTTTATAAAAAAGGGTTTTCAAACCCTGTGCTCAAATAGGAATTGAGACCTTTTCATACTTCCATTTTATTATTAAATGTTCGGCTTGTTTGCTTTATTTTCGAGATGCGAGGCATCTTCGAAAAAATAATATACAACAATGCCGAACTCCTCATGGGCATGACAGCCATCCAAGGAAATTCAGACACCGTAAATAATGTACAAGTTGCTTACAGCTGAAAATGTCCATCACGGGAACCAAATCTAGATTCAGTAGACTGAATTTGTGATCACATGATTCCTAGGCTCACATAATGTCGTAGTTTATATGAAAAGTAGTAAGCAGTTATATATATATATATATATAAGCTGTAAATATATATATACAGACATGATCAACCACCAAGAAGCATCTCCATGGTGGATCGAAAATGTAAATATATAAAAGCGGTAAATATATATATATATATATATATATATATGGACATGATCAACCACCACGAAGCAACTCTATGGGGGATCAGAAAAGTAAATAAAGCAGTAAATGAGATCAACCGCCACGAAGTAAACTTTAGGCGGGACTAAATGTAAATAAAGCAGTAAAGACGATCAACCGCCACGAAGTAAACTCCAGACAGGACTAAATGTAAATAAAGCAGTAAAAGGTCTCGAAGTAAACTCCAGTGCCCCATGTAAAATATAAATACATATATATATACAAGCGGTTAACGCACCGGATATAAAATTCAGTGCTCATCGAATATGTCCGATAACAATTATATATATATATATATATATATATATATATATATATATATATATATATATATATATATATATAAAGCAATAAACGCCTCCGGATGTAAAATCCAAGCTCATCATATATGTTTAACAACAATTATATATATAAGTATATATTTATATAAAAGCAAGTAAACGCTCCGGATGTAAAATCCAGGCTCATCAGACAAAGTCTGACAACAGTTTATATATATATATATAAGCAAACAAATGCTCCAGACATAAGTCTAGGCTCAATCGAGGCATAACTCGATATTGTTAGTCCATATATAAATATATACATATATAAGTATATATATACGTATTGCAGAAATGAAAACCACGGAATCAAGTCCTGCATACGCCTACAAAGACTCTCAATGTGTAGAATAGTGTGAGATCCCGAATTTTATGAAATAAAAGTATTCAATTTTTCTATTTTGATAAATAGTTAAATTGATAAAAGGTTAAGGGTCATATTTGAAAAATTTTCAAAGTAAGCAAGTTGTCATAAAATAACCGGTGGTAAAAGAACAGTAATACGCGTGGTTACATAGTAGCACACGGTATTGATTATTGATGCTTATGTGAGAAGTCACTCAGTTATACTCAATTATTGCTATAATAATTGTTGCATCATATCTCTCATATTATTGATTCAATTATTGTCACAATATCATCTGCATAATATGTTATATATTGTTAAATCAATAATTGAGACGACAAAGTTATTCATATTATTATTTACAATATTGACAATGTCTAGAAGTTCTATCAAGGAGAGGTTTGGTCACCTAATTGCACGCCAATAAGGAGAAATCCTTATCGAAAAGCCTCCTCTTTCTTGGGAACGACTTGGTTGTTAAATATTGTGAGTTATAATATTAATGATGAATGTTTTTAAAAATCGAATTTAAGTTCGGAGTTGAATTTGGAGACGCGGACGTGATATTTGAGTCCGGAATGATGAAATTAGTAAAAATAGACTATAAACACAAAATTTTCCGAGGTTGACTTTTTGGTCAAAAAGTCAACAATTGACTTTTTCAGAAAAAGTCAAACTTTGAAATTTTAAAAATAATTTTTTTGATAAAAATAGTTCCATTGTGTTGGGATTATTAATGTTAGTGGAAATCGACATTTATTTCGATAATAATTAATGTCTGGAAGTTATATTGACCAATCGGGTAATTAACAGGATAAATGAGCAATTAATTGCTATTGATTCACATGATTATAACTATTTGTTCACATGTGTGTACTATTGATTCACATTCATTTACTATTAGGGGAGTTGGTGCAAGATTGATAATATTTGCATGATTAAGTTAAAAATGGAGGTGTAGATGGAGGTACTATACTGTAATTCGTATTTTCACATGATTATAACTATTAAGTCACATGAATAAACTATTAATTCATATGATTTACTATTAGGGGAGGTGGTGCAAGTTTGATAATACTTGAAGGACTAAATTAAAAATAAAAGAAAAGTTAAAGGTATTGTTCTATAATATTTCGAGTCCCAAAACGTGCAATTATCAAAACTATATTTTCCTATAAATGGAAGCTCATTCTTCCTTCATTTCTCACCAATTCACTAAAGCTATAGAGCAATTATTATAGAGAGAAATTATAGAGAGAAAGAAGAAGAGAAGTCTGCTACCTCTCTATTCCAGTATCCAGCTTTATTCTAAGGTAAGGGATATTATTATTATAGTAAGGGGTATTATTCTTTTGTATTCATGAAGAGAGTTATTTTATTTCAATACTCGTAAGAGTTGTTATTCCATTTTTTATTATTATGTTAGAATAACTTTGCCTATGCTAAGTACCGCATACATGGTGAAATTCTTCATTATTCCATTCTTTATTATTACATTTGAAATAACTCGTATGCATGCGGTCTATCGCATGCCTGGTGAATTCTGTTGTTATTCCATTCTTTATTATTCTGTTGGAATATCCTGTCTGTGCGGATTACGCATGACCTGGTTCCATTCTTTATTATTCTCATTGGAATTGTTTGAATATCCCATGCATGCGGATTACGCATGACTGGGTTCCATTCTTTATTATTCTGCTGGGAATAACACGTTTGTAAGGCGGTCTATCGCATGCACGGTGAATTCTTACATTATTCCATTCTTTATTATTCTGTTGGAATAACCTGTCTATGTGGATTACCACATGCATGGTGAATGATCCTTCATATTCATTCTTTATTAAATTGTGGAAATGATATGTCTACGTGGATTACGGCATGGCGGGTGAAAATCCATTTGCAGTTTCGTAATTTTTCTGACCCTCAAAAATTCTGAAAAAATTTGAAATGGTAATTTGTTGAGTTTTCTAGATTGTGTTCAAAAATGGCGATTTTGGGATGTATAGATTAGGAGTTATGAATTTTATGGGAAAAGACTATTTTAAAAGTAAACCTTTATAACTCCTTGTGGTTAACTCTAAAATTGGTGAAATTTTTATTGGGAGTACATGTATATAACAGGAGTATACCCTATAAATATTGGAATTTTTGGACAAAAGTACAATTTATGATAAATGTCTAAATATTCGGCAGTTTTGGCCATATGAAAAATAGTAGATGAATTTTAAAAATTTTGAGAAAAATACATGTTTAATATGGGGCTATATTCTGCTAAATCCCAGAAAAGAAAACTTTTTGGGACTGATTTGTTATTTTTCATGAAAATAGTTTAGTTACGAACATATAAATTAAATATGTTATGTGAAATTGAAAAATTGGTAAATAAGATTTCATGGCTTCGAAATCTTATATAAGGTATATGTAGATTTTTGATGATGGATTTGATCATTGGTGATGAAATCTTATGAGTATGGCATTTTTAAATGATTAAATGCATTAATTGGTAAAGTGTAAACAATTAAAATAAATTGTTTATAAGTTTAAGAAGTGATTAAAATATTATTATAATATTAATAATATTAGATTATGAGTTTATTAAGTGATTGATAATATTGGGATAAATTTAAAGTCTTTAATATTTATCCTTGATTTCGTTTGATTAATCCTTATATCATTGTCATCGTCCTCATGCTTATATTGTGATGAAAGTCATCTTTGGCTTATGTGCATAGATGGACTGTTGATTATTGGTTTTATAATTGTATATTTTTGGCTTACGTGCAAAGATGGACTGTTGATTATTGGTATATCTTTGGTTTACGTACAAAGACGGACAAGTGTATGACATGATCACAACCACTGGTGATAATAACGAATATCCTTGGCCTGTAGTGCATGGATAATTCGATGGTGTGATTGGCAGGATCATGACCATTAGTTAACAGTTAAATGTCTTTGGCCGTAGTGCACTGACAGACAATTGATTGGTATGATCATGACCATTGGTTTTATAGTTGAATATCTTTGGCCTGTAGTGCAAAGGTAGACAACTGATTGGTATGATCATTGTTATTACATTTGAATATATTTAGCCTTTGAGGTAAGGATATTGAGTAAATGTTCTATTAAGCCTTTGTGGCAAGGAGAAACTATTGATTTGCATGATTATAAATATGAATTGTGAATTTAACTAAAATCTTTGGTGGTTCAGGTGAAGACAGGTGATGAAAGTTCTTTTTATCTTGGGTATAATAAAGAACTGTTAATGGGTATTACAGCGATAAAGTTGATGAAATTTTTTTTAATCATAGAAGATAGTAGATATCATGCTCTACTTGACTCTTCTAATGGATTGCTTATTCCGCTGCAGTTGTTGATCTAAAACTTGTTGTCTATTGTATTCTATCAGTTGTTATACTGTTGAAGGCTAAGGATAATTTATTCTGCATTATCTTAGTCATAATATTTCTTCTTTGGGATAGTTGAGCTCACCCTTTTCTTTTTCTTTATTCTCTTGAAATGAGAATATAAATTTGGGACGGAGTCGGGGAATGGAGTGATGGTCCCAGATGGTGGCTATAGTAGTCCTCACTATTTTTATAAAATAGTGTGATAATAATTATAACGAGAACTCCATTGAGTGTGGATATTGTCTAGAAGGCAATATTCGTGTTTAAACTCTCAGCTATGTTTTGTCGTATTTTACACGATTGTTGTATAATTAAGTTGTATTTGAATTTATGTAGTGTGATATCTGGCGACTCAAGATGGGTAATGTATACCTGTTTTGGGGGCGTCACAAATAGTGTGTGTGAAGATGAAGAGAAAGGCTTTATAGAGTGTGAGAAGGCTTACAGTGGGTTACCAATGCAGGCTTCTATAACTCTAGATGGATAAACACTCAGCTCCCGCCGATAAAAATATAGCTATATGCGAGCTAACAGGTGTTTAAAATGAAGAAACACTCAATATGGGGTGTGTACAGAGCAAATTGGACAGGGCTTTCTCGCCTCTCTTTTTTTTCAAATGGCCACCCCAAGCCCTCTATTTATAGAGGGGGTCGCAGTGTACTGCTGGGTGCCCAGTGTTGCCTGCCTCTGCAGAGTTCCATTATCTCGGTCATCGTGCACTCGCAATGTCTTGTAATGTCCACTCGAACTTGCAGAACTTCAATTCGAGCATCCGAACGAGGTATATAAGACCTTCTTCGGACCACTTATGTCGAGAGTTACGCAATGACATGGGATTAGAGGTTGTACAAAGTTAGGAAGAGGGGACCATGCCCATGGTCTTCAAGTTTCAAATTCTATCTGGTGTGCTGCCATGCATAATAGTCACTTGGGATTAGAACTCCTTGGTTCTTGTAGGACATTGTTGTATGTATGTATGTATGAAGTGTTGAGATGACGCGTAGGTGCTGAGGTGGCAAGATGACGTTTGACTCCTCACCGAGGTTATCTCCGGTTTGAGTTGAAAGCAGACGCTGCTCAGGGTTACATCTGAGATTGGACTGCTGCAAGTGTTTGAATGCCGTAAGGTCATCTGTAAGTGTGCCTATCTTCCCGGTGTTAGCTCCGGGTCTGAGGAATGAGTGCCTCGACAGGAGGTCTGAGATTGAAGCTGATCGCATGCATTTGAAATAAGCATTTCTGGAGTTATCGTCGGAACTGCAACAGCATTCCTTGGGGTTACCTCCAAGGACGAAACTCGGGGTTATCTCTAAGGTTGGAAATGATACTCCCGGTGTGTGTTCTGGGGTTGGAAATGATACTCTCGGTGTGTGTTCCGGGGTTGAGACTGAACTTCTGTTAGTATCCGGAATAGATATGAGCTGTCTTCCAGGGTTATCTCCAAAAGACGAATTTTCCCTTCTGCAATGTTAGTAACAGGTATGCAGAAAATTTTGAGTGTCTACACTATGCACAATCACCATTTGGGTTTGCTAAGTGTTTGAGCTTTTGGTATTCGTCTGGCACTTACCATTCCCTGATCCCTTCTTGAATGGTTTGCAGATATGGTTCTACATCTGTTCTGTTTCAGCTTTTAGTTCATGCTAATTCATAGAGGGCCTCTCTTGATCTTCTTTGTACTCTTCCACTTTTCTGAATGCTATCTTCTTGGCCTTCTTGGCTCTCAGCTTAGCTGCCATCTTCAGTGGCATTCTCATCTTTGTTGAGTGAAGCTTTAGTTCATTCAAGTCCTTCTTTAAAGCTGCTTTACTTCCACCTTTATAGTATCACTGTCACTGAGACTTGTTATGATTAGCTCTGGTGGAACTCGTAGAGTCAACACTATAGCATTCTAATAACTCAACGATCCTTTAATTCAGCAACTCTTGATCTTTGAAGCTCTTGTTGATTTATACTCCTTCACAACCTTTCCGTTAGAATGTAGCCGTTGGGAGCTATTTGAATTGCTTCGTAGATCTCGAGTTATTTGATGTAGACTGCAGATGTGACATGACAGCTCGTTTATGACTTTTTGACACTGCAGTCTACTATTTCACCTGCCCCGTCAGAGATGTCAGTTTGATGTCTCAGGCAGGTAGTCATCTTTATTTCTTCTTTCTGACTTCTCGATTAGAACATCAGGATATGTCCTTTTGCATCGATGTTCTCAACTAGCAATGTTC
This sequence comes from Panax ginseng, assembly GCA_020205605.1. Lineage (NCBI taxonomy): Eukaryota > Viridiplantae > Streptophyta > Magnoliopsida > Apiales > Araliaceae > Panax > Panax ginseng. The sequence goes on from CM035134.1 coordinate 93,379,652, forward strand.
AAATATTAGTCTTCAGATTGAACCGTTGCCAATGCTTCAATCTTCAGATGACCGAACTCTACGATTCTGATGCATATGTTCTTGGACCTGATCGTAGTGTCTTGTTGAATGTTTCTCATTGACTGGTTGAGACAACACTACGATTCTGAAGAGTGTTCATTGGATCTTCAATATAGAACACTTCTTTCTCCATTTGTGCAGTGCTTCAACACTTCTATTTGCCTTTGACTGATCTCAGGAACTGATAGCTTGACTCCTTGTTCTGGTCTCTTCTGAATAGCAGGACACCTTAGATTTATGGCATGCCCAACTCACTTTCTCCTTGTGATCTCCCGTTCACTTATCATCAATGGACTGACCCATGCTTAATCACTTTAGCCTTGTTCTTCAGAAGCTGGCCAGTATCTCTGTGTAAACTATACCAGTTCCTTCTTTGTTTAGCAAACACTACGATCCTGGTTAACCCCAAGATCATTGTCTTCTGTTCATTTGACAGCTATTGCACTTGCTGACTTTTCCTTAGTCAGTCACTTTTACTGAAGTCTTTTTTTGATCTACTTGTAGAAGGCTTTATCTTGAATGGCTTTACAACTCAATCTGGATGCTGATTGGGTTGGTGCTTAGATCTTCTATTAGCTTACAAGCCATTTGTTGAGTTCTCTCTAGTTTTCTTTAGGTGGAGTGTAACTTTGCAGCTCTGACCAGAGGCTTCATCCTTTGGATATTCTGGGAGTGCTCATTTGTTGAGAATCGTGTTTACTCTGCGATTCTTCCTTGGAGTTGTGAGCACTTCTGTTGAAGTCTTAGTTATGTACTCTACGAATTTGCTTGGGTTCTGTAGACACTACGACTCCGAGATCAGATCTTGACACTTTATGATTTCTGCCTTTAAGCTTGTTGTCTTCATCTGATCTGGCTCGACTACGATCTCTGCCTCTTATTTGATCAGTAGACTCTACGACTCCGAGTGTGATCTACGATTCTTGACTTGGCTTTGACAGATTCTCGGTCGGCTCTTAGACTGGCTGTCTCTACGATTCTGAACGTGACATCCTCAGTAGACTACGGCTCTAAGGAAGTTCTTCTCGACACACTACGATCCTTCCTCGTCTCTCCTAACAGTCTACGAACTCTGAGATCTACTATCTTGCAGACTACGATTTTGCCTTGATAGTTCTCGAGCTCTCCTTGACTCTCCTGACAGACTACGATTTTTGGTGCAGTGCTCGACGATCAGACATGCCTATCTATAACATTATAAGATCAACCTAACAAGTTTGATCTTTCTACATTTATAGTCCTTGTACATCATTTCTTTTTAAGGACTTTACAAAGCTGTTTTGCTTATGTAGGATCAACCTAACACATTTGATCAATTCAATATAAGTCCTTGTACATATGTTACTATTATCTATCAAATGACTTTATAGCTTTTTTTGAGGCAGGCATACTTGCATATTCATTCATTTATATCATAATCAAATCATATATAAATAGGAATAACATTCTCATGTATATTCCTGACAAAATCAAAATCGTTCCCGAAATTGCACCAAAAATCGACCAAACTGCACCGATTAAGTTGCGCCAATGGTTCCGGCATAGACCAATTAAGTTGCACCAATGGTGTGTAAGTTCTTTTTTAACTCCCCTTTTTCAAATTCTCCTTTTTCTTGACTTGTAATTTTTTTTATAATCAAATATTAATTTCTCTTTTATATCTTGAATTAGAGGGTATTTGGCAATGACTTATAAGTTGGACAAACTAAGTTATAAGTCATTTGTTATTATTTAGTGTTTGACAATAACTTAAATTTTAACTTTTTTTGACTTATAAGTCATTATTAAATTTTTTTCATGCTTCATGTGCTATATTTATTATGTATTAGATAAATTTTACTATCGTATATATATACATATTCTTTTCAAAATTTCTTGTCAAACTAAATAAAATACTAAACAAATCTCAATATTAAACTAAATATATATAAAGTAACTATGAATATTTTTATATATAAATATATATGTAAACAAATATTCATATAAATATTTATAAATTTATCTCTAAATATTCATATAAATATTTATAAGAAATATTCATATCTAAATTTTATAATTTTTAGATGAAATATTTATAAATTTATAAATAAATATTTGTTTATAAATTTTAAAGACAAATTTATAAATATATATATATATTTATATATATATATATTAAAATATATATAGTTACGTTATATAAACATTCATAGTTACTTTATATATATTTAGTTTAATGTGGAGATTTAAGATTGGTATATATATAGATGATAATAGAATTTATCTAATACACAAAAAATATAACATAATAAGCAAAAATATCACAACTAGGTTTCAAACCTAAGACCTATGGGTTATTTAGCCATTAAACTACCAGTGAGTCATTCTAATTTATTAGTTAACTAAACTACCGCCATAACTTGTAGCGGTAGACAGTGTAGCACATGAGCAAATGAGGGGCAAATGAGTAATTTCTCATGTCGTTATAGTCTGTAGTGGCAGGGGGAAATCTATTTCAATCTGTGTCATCCAATGTTGCGATCAACGGTATAGATTATGGTTGTTGAAATAGTACCCGTGATAACCGATTGCCAAGCATGTTAGTTTCGAGCCTCCGACCCAAATAAACTCAACCTCATCAAACTTAATTATTATATCTTTGTTTCCAAATATTTCTTATTTCTAGATAAAAGTAGGATATACTTACAAGTACTCCCTCACTCTGAGAATGAAATTGATGATTGGTTTTATGCGAATTTAAAACATCCTTCATAATTTATATTTTTCTCCTTGCAAAATTGAGGTGGTAGAAGGATATTTGACGCCAATTTATGATGAAAATTTGTGAGAAAAAAAGTAATTAATGAAAGAATTATTACTCACTATATGTTATTGTTCAGAGGATTTTTGCGAGAGATAAATTGGTCATATTTTTGCTCTAAATAATTTTTTTAGAATTAATTGTGATGAATATAAATTGTAATATAAATACATTAAATTTTTTATAGCAGAAAATTTACTTTTAATAACACTTTTTAAATAACTTAGAATATCAATTATTTCTTATAATAAACTATAAAATAAATAACTTTACACTACGTTAAAACTAATTTCATACATATGACAAAAAAGAGAGAAAAAAAAAGATAATGTCACTCTTTTGTGGAATAGAGCAAAATGCAAAAAAAAAAAACTCATATATTCTATAGAAAGAGTTAAGTTTGACTTTGTTCTTAAATTTATAATATACTAAAATTCAAATTGTAATGTAATTAATATTTTAATAGAAATTTTATTCTTAACAATAATTTTTAAATAATTTAAAATATTAATTATATTCATTAAAATATTAAGTTACAATAATTTAAATGTTAAAATATTGTAAATTGACAATAAATAAAATTATAATAATTATCACTCTTTTTGTGGAACATATTACAAATGTTAAAATATTACTTTTTTATTCTTCAAAGGTGTTTTATTCAGTGTGTTATAATTAATTTCCGATATCCTAAAATTTAAATTTAAATTTAAATTTATTTTTTTAAATAATAATTTTACATATAATATTACTTCTAAATGAGTTATTTTTTTAAAATGTTATCAAACTCTTTTTTGTAACAGAGCCCCTAAGTTATGTTTGACTTGTGTGTGTGATCTGGAAAGTTTGGGTTTCACCACACTTCTTTAGCCAAAATTCTCATGCTAGGTTTCTTCTCTATCAATTTGGGTTTCTCCTCTCTTCCTTAGCCGTGTTGGTCTGGCGAGACATTCTCAGTCTTGAGCCTTCTTCACACACCGGTGCAAATTTCATCCAACAACCTAATTATGACCAATGCCGAAATAAATGCCTCACAAATCTAAATACTACTGCCGCCTCTGGTGGTTGTTTTGCTTGTGTTTATATAGCGGGCAAGAGAGGGGAAAGAGAATTTGTGCCAATTACGCCACAACTCTTGAATCATCCTCTCTCTTTCGTCGCCTTGGTGCCTAAAGAAGCCGCGTTTTTTGCCGCCGATGAGCAGCTGCCAAATTCGTTATGGCGCCACTCGATAGAATCAAGCTTCTTATGTAGGTTAATTTCCCAAATTTTGGCTTGAATTTTTTGTTCATTGTTGAAGTATTAACTGATTTCGTTACTTTTGTTGCTAATTATTGGGATAAGATGATTATTTCTCTGCTTCCAAGTGGTTAAATTTCTTGAATTTGTGCTCGATTTGTTCTGATTAGGAATGTAGCATCATAATTTCTGTAGTTTTAGAAATGAATTTGTTTTCCACAATAAAAAATTGTTTTATGACTATGTTAGTTAGGGTTCTGCCTATGCACTTGAGTTGAAATGCTTATATTTGAGTTGCTTATATTTGAGGTAGTTGAACTATTTTACTCATGGCATTGTATTTAATCAAATGCTGAGTTTTTAATCTGAATTTTGTTTGATTATTCAATGTTTGTGTTTCTAATGTGGATTGAATCTTGCGCAGTTGTGCTAAGCTAAATTTAATGATTGAATAAATAAATATAAGGCTTTCACTTTTCTGAGGAACTGTTTTTACTAAATTTTATTTAGAAAACTCTTTTTTGTGTTTATATTTGCTTGTCCACCATAACTGAAGATAGCTATGTTAAAGAAACACGAAAAAGATATTGATGTCCAAAGAACAACTTGTGGAAGCCTAGATACAGTCCATCGGTTGTAAAAACATAAAAATCTCGTGTTTGGTCTTATGTGTTTCCTTTTCAAAGCACACTCTATTTATTAACTTTATCACAATAATTTACTCTCCAATTAAGATAACAATTTTTGTTGTTGCTAAATTTAGATTGTATTAAAAAGAAAAAAAATGTACAAAAGGACAAGGGGCATACCCCAAATCTAATATATCATGGCCATCATAGGACATGCCCTATAATGGAAAAGCGATACCCGGATAACAAAGCAAAGGGCAATAACCTAATATAGAACAATGGAAACATACATCAAAAGGAGAAATGCAAAAATTGACAAAAACAAGGCAACACCCAAAGTAGACAAAAAGCAAGCAACAACAAAGAAGCGTGTGATCGGCAAAAAAAATTAATTAACACACCAGTAATTAACAGCAACAACAAATTGTCATTCTTACACTGGTGACAACTGAGACTATAAAACAAGCGCTTATTGGGAGGCAACCCAAGTTTAAGTTTTATTTTTAGTTTTTATTAAGTTTTATATTAGTAGTTTTGAATTTGCATTTATTTAGGATTTAATAAAATTGCTTCTATCATGGTTTTACAGGTTATTCAAGTCAAATTCAAGTGTGGTGCCCAATTTGTTCCATGTGTTTAGCCTATTCTCCAAACTTAGCGGGCAAGGAGGAAGATTGCTATATTTTCAGGGAAGTCCTCTGCTTTAATTTTTTCTATTGTAGCCATTGAGGACAATGTCTAGTTTAAGTTTGGGGGCATTTTAGTGTCGTATTGCATATAGTTAGTTATTTACATTGTAGTTCGTTATGTTTTCTAGTTATTTACATTTAGTTTTTGCATTTAGTTTTTTGTTTTAAAAAAAAAATTTAAAAATCGCAAAAAATAGTAGTTAGTTTACTATGTTTGTTGCGCTTAGTTTATATTTGCATGATTTCAACCTGTTAGATAGTAAAAGTCTATTTTGGCCAATGATGAGGCCGGAGTTAAGTAGATAAGTATAGTATTGAATATTCAGGGCTTTGATGTGATTTCTTGTTATGAATTGAATCTTTTCCTGTTTGAAATCGGTATAATCAAGGTTAGCACGTTAATAACAAATGACTATGTTAACTCGATTAAGTTTAAATTGATACATAATGGATTTCTTAAGTATAATACTAGTGTGAAGGAATGAAAAGACATGAATAAAGTGAGATGACTAAATTTTGATAAAAACTTAAGTCCGGGGAAAATTTTGGGGTATATAAGCTTAAAAAAAAAAACATGTTGAGTCTTGTGGTGGGTTGAGGAGAAACACTCCCCATAAACACAAGCGTGAGATGGAGCGAAAACGCACTCACCAACCATCTATAAAAAAGAGAAAAAAAAAAAAATTTATCGTGGCTAGTTTTGTTTGGGGCCTTTGTTACTTGAGTAGAAATGCTCAAGGGGTATCTTAAAACCTAAGCGCCCTAAGGTCTTATTAGTCCGCAGGAGTCGTTGGTCGAAAGCTCGCTAAGGGGTGACAACATTAGCCTAATGGAATGAGATATTGCACAGTTATGGTTAAAAAAAAAAATAAAAAAGCGGGAAAAGAGCAAAAAGCCCCGTAATGAAAAGTAAAGCATAAGTATCCCGGTTGGACTCTTGAACTTGGTGGATGTTTGACTTTAGTTGGATATAGCTTGTTCGTGAATTTTGTGAATTTGCAATTGTATGATGCCTTCAAAGATATCTATTATGTCTTAAATTTGATTTTATATCGCTTAACATTGTTGTGGAGCACACACGCACTATATCGCTTGATAACAGATCTAAGATTTGATGATTGATTGGGAAATTACTTGATTTGTCTTAATATGATGTATTATCATGTTTACTTGATTTCTCTAAGGCCTATTGAATAGACTTGTTTCGCTATTCTTTGTTGGATTCAGTAGGCATATAGATTAGTTTCATTACATTGCATTGCATAACATTTTGTGTTTTTGCTTGAGGACAAACAAAGATTTAAGTTTGGGGGTATTTGATGAGTGAGTTTTATACCCATGAATTGGATACATTCGGGCATAATTTATTCTTGTTCTTAAGTCTTTTAGGATGTTTTTATGTGTTTGTGTCTATTCATGCATGTTTTATGTTATTTTATAGGAATTGGGACAAAAGTTACATGGATCGATGTTTGGGGTGGCTAGATTAGCGTTTTAACTTGCCATTTACACAAGAGAGTCACTTCAGAGCCAATTTTACTATAGCTCCTGACATTATTTCGAAAACCTCAAAGAATGAAAGTTGTAGATCTACTTCTTCTCTTTCCGGAACATCTTGAATCATCAAAATCAGAGTTCGGACGAAGAAGTTATGGCCATTTTCCCAAAGGACGTCGGAGCAGAAAATGTCAGATTTTGGGCCAGCGTCGGGGTGCCCATTTTTGCCTATGCCCAAATACCGGCGCTAGAGGCGAACTCAAGATCGCTGCCCAGCCAAAGGCACTTGGGGGAAGGGTTTGGTGCGGCCTGGACGCGTTTTGGGCTAATTTTGACACCTTATTGACTCCAAATAGGATTGGGTTTGTTCCTAAGCTCAAAATTAGACTTGTAACCTATAAATACATAATGTAAGGCATAAAATAAGGGGGGATTACATAGCTTAGCCTAGATTAAACACTCCTTTAGATTAGAAAATAACCCTAGTTCTTATTAGTTTTGGAGATTGAAGCAACTTGGAGACCATTGAAGATCAAGAGCAAGAGCAAGAGGGGAGCATCAGATTTGCTGACAATAGATTCTATTCTCTTCTCTCATCTTACTTTTATCTTTTGATGTCTATTCAGTTGTGGATTCTTGGTTTTAATTTATTAATTATGAATTAACTATTTTTGAGATTTCAATTGAACTTTTTATGGCTATGAATTAGTTATTCATTATATTCTAATTATTTATGTTAAAGTGAGTTGTTTATCTTGTCTTGTGCTTATTGCTTAATTATTTGATCAGTAATTACTTTGTTACTCTAGAAGGAATTGGAAGAGGAATTCTAGGGTTAGAACTGGGCATGATATCATGTGACTTAGTTATTTGCATGATGAATAATTAGGTTTGTGAATTGAATGGAAATATCTGTTCGCCGCATGTAACACGTAAGGAATTGGGATTGGAAAGAGTTTAATTCAATTGTTTTGCATAGGAATATAGCAAGATTAATCTGGATTAAATAGAAGGCAATTGATCACTTGGAAAAGGACTTTTGGCATTTGAGATTTCCTGTTAACAATTCAGTAGGCATAATAATTGGGATAATTGGATAATTGATTTATAATTCATAATTGGGGATATTGAAGTCTTAATCTTTATTTATTTGAATTCATTCGTTAAAATCTCAGTTTTAATTAGTTAATTTAGTTTTCTTAATTAGAAAAAACACGATTTGAGATTGTTTAAATAAAATTAGTTTGGTTAAGAATTAGTACTTGGTGATTTTTATTAAATAATTCCTCGTGGGAACGATACTCTACTTTCACTTTATTACTTGTTGACCGTGTATACTTGCACGTATTCATTGATTGCGAAATCGATCAACAACATCTGTTTATAATAGCTTTAAAAAAATTATTCTCCCTTCTACTTTTGGGGTCTATAAAAACTCATGCAGTGTTATTAAATAAATTGGATCATAAAAATTCTTTCAGACTTTAGCATAGAAACATATAGTTTTGTTTATATTTCATAAAGCCTCTTAAGTTAAATGATTTTATAAGAATCACTAGAAAGTGTAATAGGAAGAAAGCAAACTCAGGGCAATTTTCATGCCTTCATGGCACACTTTTTGTATCAGAAAAACGTAAGTACTTATAGGTGGGCCAAGTTTATCTCAGACTCATCTACTTGAACATGTCTTTTGTAAAATTTTATGAGAAAGTTTATGTTTTTCATTTATTTTAAACAATTTTTGTTCAACATAATGATTGATAAGACTTCAAGCTAAAAGATCAGGTATTGTGCAGAATAATGCTTGAATCAGTGTCAATTAGATAATTTTCCATACAGAAAATATTCATTACATGTCTATTTACTTACTAATTACATGTTTAATGTATATTAAGATAGATGTGTATTTATGTTAAGTGATAGGTATGCTTCTAGAGTATAAATAAGCATGTTTTGTATAATAATGAAATTGTAAATAATTGACAGGTATGCTTCTAGAGTATAAATAAGTATGCTTCTAGGGTTATTTTTCTATTTTTAATGGACAAAAAATAATAAGTGACAAGTATGCTTCTAGAGTATAAATAAGTTAAGTGATTGTACCTGTACTTTTCTGTAGTTATCATTCATAAATTTATAGAAAGCTATGCCGACATTGTGTGTATTTTTGCTGAATCTTGTAGGATAATTGCTGAGGAGCATGGACTAAGTGAGGAAGTACTTACATCTTGACACAATTTTATTGGAGGCACCAATTCTGAAATCTTGGTAATGCCTGGTTGATTGAGCAATGTGTTAATGAATTTTGAGTGTACTTCAAATATTTTTTTGAACAATAATGAAGTTGTAAATAAAACTAAGAACAACTCTTATATTGGAAGTATTATGTAGCCTTTTCATTTTACTGGTTGTGTTGTGGCAAATAATACTTTTTTTGCTCAAATGTATTACGTTCTTGATATGTAGAAGCGCTACAAAATTCTCAAGGGAAACCATCAAGAAAAACTAAGCCACAAAATTGGGCCTGACAGAAGCATAGATCTGGACAAAATCCTTGGTGCTTTTTTAGATTCTTTTGATAATCTGTCATGTTGGCGTTGTTTGATACTTGACCTTAACATACGTTCAATTACATGTAAAACGTGACTAATATAACAAAGCATATTAATAATTTTCTTGAATAGTATTCTCATTGCGTATATCCTTCTTAAAGGTAGGTATTTGACTGTCGGGTGCATGGTTGCTCTCAAGGTCTAATTAACTATGGAAGTGTTATCTCTATTTTATTTTTGAAGATACTTTCTCAACAGAGTGAAAAGAAGTCCTATTAATATTCTTTCTTGCAGTTCTTTGTTTTGTCATTGCATGTTGTTATGGACAACCAAGAGGACATACAAGTAATGTAGCATGGCACATTGCAATGATTTTACTTGCCCTATGCCTCATCCTAATCGATCATGGTCACTTTCAGGTATTATTTCTGTTGGAGTTATTAGGGCTGAGCATTCAGTTAATAACCGAACCGAACCACAATTTTGGTTATAACCGATATCCGAACTAACGCTATTTTAGGTACCCGAATAAGCAACCAAATTGTGTACTAACCGAATAACCGAATTGAAAAGAATTAGCAGCAACACAGTTCACTTCCTACAGACAGGCTACAATCCATAAACAATAACACAGTTCTTACAATCCATTAACATAATCCATAAACAACAACACAAGTCCTACAATGACTGACATAAACATAATTTTGCTGCTGACTGACATAAACACAGTTCAGTTCCTACAAATACAATCCATAAACAAATGCTGACTGACTGCTGTTGCTGCCCATTTGCTACAATGACCATTTGCTGCCCATAAATCATAATCCATTTGCTGCTTGAACCTCCTACCACTTGTCCACTTGCTAGCTGCTGCTGTTGCTGTTGAACATTCAAGGGGTAAGACACTGCTCAAGTCACTGCAACAAATCAAAAAGAATAAATATATTAGTACTAACAAATGGCCAAACCAACATTTGCATTAAGAAAACTGATCTCAAGAAGAAAGTTCTCTTTGCCCTATTTGAAGGAAAACTAATCTCCACAAATTATCATAAGAGTCTGCAGCAGAGCAATAAGCCATAATCAAAGTGTCTTATCCTATTGTCTTACATCACCGTATGTTCCGGATTTTGATAATGTTTTTCATTTTTCCATAATTTTGGTCATTTTAAGATTTGTCATTTTAAGATTTCAACATTTGAGATTATTCATGCCTAAGTAAGATCTCTACATCTATCTTTCCATCATTTTGCTTAACATCCCAACCCTGCATTATATGTTTTCAAAAAGTATGAATTGCACAGAAATAACCCATAGAAGACCATAAAATTTTTTGGTACAGATTGTTTAAATTTTTCAATATATACAATAGGTTACTTTAGGAATTATTAATTGTATCAGGTATACCTGTAATAGGCAGCAAACATCTACAAGGTAATTATGTCGGCTGGATTATAAATCTAAAAGGAACCGCTATTTGCTTTTGAGAGAAAAACAACTGCAATGATTCATGATCTTGGCCAAAATGAAAGAGTGTGTATGCAGCAACTTTTTTAGTTCAAACTTCTTTACTTATTTATCTACTGAAAATTTCAGAAATTCTCAGTATCAATACTTGAATAATTAACAACAGTGTGGAACACTGGGCATCAAAGAAAACAGAAAAGGACATAAGAATTTAAGATTAGCACTTACATTACATATACATATATTAAAACAATGCCTAATCGAAGAGGGTTTAAAATTAATCAGTAAAAATAGAACATAGATTTGTTAGATCTAACCAAAATAATTGATATAATTTCAATTCCATGTTTTAATTCACATAACTAAAACATGGAAATAGAATTGAAAAATCAGTAGATCTTAGTAATTATTTTACCTGAGAAGAGAAGTAAAGAGAGAGAGACTTGAATACTTGATGCAGAACAGCAGAAACAAAACCCAAAAGGGTCGACCGGTCGAGGGAGGCGATGCCGTGAGTCCGTGACTGCAGTCGGTCGAAGGAAGGCGATGGCCGTCGGCCGATGGCGATGAGGGACTGAGGGTCGACGGTCGAGCTCGACTGCTCGAGGGAGGCGATGAGGGTTTGAGAATCTGGCCTCTGTGTTGTGTTGGCCTCTGTGATGACTGATGAGGGAGGGACTGAGGGTTTGGGATTAGGGAATTTGAGAGAATGAGAATGAGATTGAGGGTTTGAGTCTTGAGAATTGAGATCAGGCGAATGAGGGCTGAAGGCGATGAGGGTTTGCGAAATGCGAAGTATCAAGTCTGTTCAAGTAAGTCAATAAGACAATAAGTCATATACTCATATTATATTTTTAAGTAGACAACAATGTATTCGGTTTTCGGTTTAACCGAAAAGTGTAAAAATAAAACCCTTATAAAGTAATCAAAACCCGTAATATAATTCGGATATAATCGAATTGTTATAAATAACTGAATTATCAAAAAAATCGGTTAATTTATTACAGTTCGGTTCGGTATTTGGATTATATCCGTTTTTTGCTCACTCCTAGGAGTTATGATTTTTTTAGGGGATAGGCAAAAATCGAAGTTATGATTGTTGTCTTAATTTATATATTATTTATGATAGTAGAAGTTTAGAGTTCTTAGCCATTTGTTTTTTCCATGTCAGTATAATTGTATTAGCCTGAGCCTTACTGTTGGAGCTATTGTCGCCATTTTCTCTGGCAAAGATCTTGTTGGTTCTATTCTGTTCAGTCTTGCTCTCAACCATAAACAGGTTTTTTCATTTCACATGGATACATACACGTTACTAGCTCACTTTTCATTTTTTTTTCTTTCTTAATTGCTTCGGTACTAGTCCACAATTTGTAATAAAATTATTAAATTGTAATAGTTCATCTGTTCAACATTGATACGATGAAAATCACTACTTAAGACACTAATTAAGTTTTAAGTTGTAAGAGAATGAGCTTAATAAACATGGAATGCTATTAGCAGTCACATCCCATTATAGGAAGACATCTGTATGGAGTGACTGTCTTACATTGGAACATAAGTAAATTAACAAGCAAATGACCTTATTCGTTGATGTTTCTCTACTTCTCTATTTTTTCCTGTTATTTCGTGGGTGTATGGATATATATTGTATTATTATGTATATATAATACTGCATTCTTAGATGATATGTTTTTTGTAAACATAGCAGACATCTGGTTAATTGGAATAACAGCACTAGAACTTGCTCATGGCCATGCACCATTTTCCAAATATTCTCCAATGAAGGTTAATCATAGATTCACCATTGTGAACCATCTAATTTATTTTAGAAGTAAACATAATATTGCTTTTTGCACAAGATTATTCAACTATTTTTCATTTTGTACTATTTTTGTAGGTGCTGCTGATGACCTTACAAAATACACCCCCAGGACTTGATTGTGAGATGGACAAGAGATTTTCAAAGGTCTGTAAATTTCTTAATTATATCTTTAAATTCTTTAATTAACCTCTTTATTGGTGTAGTGGCCGATGCTGTTTTAATATTGGCAGAATACTTAGAGGATGAACCATGGTTGAAACTCTTGTGTAAGCTTAAGTATTGTTTCCTATTATAAACATTTCTGTTTTGATTTTTTTTTTATATATGGCACTAATGTTAACCTCTTGATGAGAAATAGTGTTAACTAAGACAGGCTTCGTAATTTTCAGTCGTACGAAGTTTGATTGTAAAGATGATGAATGATCATGTATCAGATGATTTTATTTTATTAATAATATTTTAGTTTTTTTTGTATACATGTCATAATTTTTTATGGGGTTATTAAGACATTTTATATCGCTGCAAATCATAACAAATTTCGTTACACATAAAAAGTAAACGATAACGTATAATGTCGTTGCTAATTGACAATAACTTTTGTTGCTCTCTAAAAACAATCACCTTTGAATAGTATCGTTACTAGTTCATCATAATTATCCATACAAAAACCAACGGCACCGCAAAATTTCGTTGTAAATTAATATATAATTGGTTTATTTTGTACATTTAGCAACAAACATCGTTACCAAAAAGTACACAATTAGCAACGAAAACCAATTAAGGCAACAACTTCTATATTGTTCAGTAACGAAAAACTTCGTTGGCAAATGTGTATCAAATGCAACGAATTTTATCTTCGTTGAAAAATAAAAAGAATCTTTTCATTACCAATTAGGCGTATTTTGCAGCGAAAATTGTTTTTCAGTAACAATTTCTTAATAAATTTGCTACAAAATATTTCGTTGCTAAATGATTTATGATTTTACACGAAAACAAAATTTAGTTGTAAAATATATTACTTTCTGCAACGAAAAAAAAAAATTCGGTGTGTAAAGAGCCTGCCCCGGCGGGCATGTCCTCTGTTAATTGACTTTGCACCCCCACCCCGTCTGGGGTTTTATATAGGAAATAGCCAGCCCCAGCTGGCATATAAGATGTTAATTGACCATTTTAGCTCCAAACTTGCCATAATCTCGCTCTTTTAGTCCAATTTCCAATCCACCACACCTAAACATAAAACCACACTAAACAAGTAAAAAAAAACATAAAAACAAGGAGTTAACACCGTTTAAGCTTGAATTAGACGCTGATTCGTAGGTATAAAACCCACATATCAAAATCCCCCAAACTTAAACCGTGCTAGTCCTCGAGCACGAAACCAAACTTATCATGCTATACAATGCAATGCAATGATATGTAATGCATCTAATCTATATGCCTACAAATTCAACAATTATCATATAATCAAATTTATTCCTTCGGCCTCAGAGAAATCAAGCAAACACGAAAACACTTCATATCAAAACCAATCAATAATTCCTTATCAATCCTCGAGTCTTAAACCGTTATTACTAGTATTGTGTGTGTGTGCTTAACATCCATGCTAACTTATGAAAATTCCAATTTAATACATAACAAGTCTCTTAGAAGGCATCATACAACTTAAACTCAAGAAATTCAAAAACAGATGAGATCCAACTAAAACCAATCAATTACCAATATTAAGGGTACTCATAGGGTATTTATGCTTTATTTTTTTCATTACGAGGGCTTTTTGCACTTATTTCCCATTTTATTCTCTCTTTTTTTTCAATATCTCCCATGACTATTCAATGTCTCATTCCATTAGGCTAACAGTGCTACCTGTTGCCTCCTTTTCAGTTCTAACAAAAGAGCTCTAACTCATGCAAGCATACATGTTGTAGACACTCGAAATTTTCTTTTCCTGTTACTAACTATGCAGGAGGGCAAAATCATCATTTTCACACTTCAGAGGTAACCCTGGAGGACTAGAACATTATTTCTCAACCCCGGAGTTAACCCCGGGAGGTCAAGCCAACCTCAGAGATAACCCTGAGTACATTCAGAGTCAACAACATGACCATCTCAGAGATAACCCTGGGAAAAACCCGCTACAACTGTGCGAAAATCAGAGATAACCCCGGGAGGGGCAAAATGGTCATTTTGTCAACTCAACTTCACTTCAAATCAAATACACTCATGTTAACTCAAATTGATTCAAAATTAGTCCCACAAGACTCATATCTTAACTTCGAAACGAAAACTACGCGAAACAGCTCACCGAATTGCCTGACGAGAACCCGGGAATGCTATTTCGGTCATGGACCCATCTTCCTGGAATCAAAAAGGGCAAATCCCATGTCATTGCATAACTCTAGACAAAAGCAGTCCGAAGATGGTCTTGTACACCTCGTTCGGATGATCGGATTGAAGTTCTGCAAGTTCGAGCGGACATTACATTGCACGAGTGCACGTAATTCTAGATGACGGGACCCGCGGAACCCCCGGCGATTGAGCGTGCCGGCAGTGTAATAGAGGCTACTGCAGTACACTGCGGCGATCGATACTATAAATATGGGGCTTGGGCTAGCCATTTTGGGAGAGAAAATAGCGAGGGAACCCTGTCCAATTGGCTTTGTACACCCCCATATTGAGTGTTTGCTCTTTTTAAACACCTGTTAGCCCACATACAGTTATATATTTACCTGCGGGAGCTGAGTGTTTGTCCACATAGAGTCATAGAAGTCTACTTTGGTAGCCCACTGTAAGCATTCTTACATTCTATAAAGCTTTCTTCTCATATTATCACACACTGTTGTACACGTTGAGAGTAGTGTGAGTGTGTTTGCCCAGACTTCGGTCTGTGGTTTTCATTTCTGTCTGTATATATATACTTATATATATGTATATATTTTTATACGAAATAACATTATCGAGTTATGCCTCGATTGAGCCTGAACTTGATGCAGGCGTTTATTGGATTATATATATATATATAAACTATTGTCGAACTACATCGATGAGCCTGACTTGATGCAGAGCGTTTAATTGCTTATATATATATATATATATATATATATATATATATATATATATATATATATAAGTGTTGTCAAACATATCTCGATGAGCTTTAATTTTACATCCTATATGCGTTTCGCTTTTATATATATATATATATATATGTGTGTGTGTGTGTACATATACATATATATATATATATATATATATATATATATATATATATATTTACATTTACATCGAGCACAGAGTTTACTTACGTGGCCTTTTCTTTTATTTTTACATTTCAATTCGCTTTTAGAGTTTACTTAAGTGGCGGTTGATACGCTTCTTGCTTTATTTATATTTAAATCTCGCCTTTGGAGTTTACTTAAGTGGCGATTGATTACATTATTGCTTTATTTACTTTTCGTCCCACAGAGTTTACTTCGTGGTGGTTGATCATGTCCATATATATATATATATATATATATATATATATATATATATATATATTACCGCTTTTATATATTTATATTTTGATCCCCATGGAGTTGCTTCGTGGTGGTTGATCATGTCTGTATATATATATTTATAGCTTTTATATATATATAATTGCTTACTATTCCATACAAATTGCACTATCATGTGAGCCTAGGAATAATGTGATCACAAGTTCAGTTTACTGAATCAAGATTCAGTTTCCATGATGGACATTTTTAGTCATGGCGACACTGTACATTATTTTACGATTATCTCAATTTCTTTGGATGGTCATCATGCCCATGAGGAGTTCGGCAGATCGTTAGATATTATTTTTCTCGAGAATGCTTCGCATCTCGAAAATAAAAGCAAACAAGCCGAATATTTAATAATAAAATAGAAGTATGAAAAGGTCTCAATTCCTATTGAGCACAGGGTTTGAAAAAACCTCTTTTACAAAAACGTCATTACTATATCTTGGTTAAAACTGAATTTTTCTATAAAATTCAAACCTTGTGTATATAGGTGCAAACGAGGCCTTGCACTACTTTCAAATAATTGCACATTGATCCACACACACACACACATTCATACAACAGTTTCTTGAAAAGTGGCGGTCACCGTGGCAACACGGATGTCGGGGAGTGCCTAACACCTTCCCTCCGCATAATCAAGCCCTCGAACTCAAATGAATCTCGGTTTCACAGATTCGTTTAGCAGTGTCACATCACTAGGTCAATGTGCAAACCTTTTCGGTTGCGTTGGTACAACTAGTTTAATACACCAACTGGCAACTCTTAAACTCAAATCGTCGACATTATACATGTCGAACCTTTTTCACTTGTTTTTTTCAAACAAATCTCACATTAACATGAGAACACCAAAGAACAAGTAACGAAAAGGGACACTCAAAAATCCCGACGTCGACACATGTGTCAACAAGTAATACAGAGTAAGTAGAGTATCAATCCCACAGAGAAAGTTGTCTAATTTAAACCACTATGCATCAATTCAATTACTATATTTATATGCTTAAACTAATGACTATATTGGTGAATTACACCTAATTGCAAATAATGACTAAAACAAGAATAATAAGGTAATGAATCAAATCTGGAAATAACGGGATCCTAACTTCATTCAATACTTCATCTAATTGCCACCATCATGCAAGATTGTTTACATATCACAGAAAAGTAGCCAAGAGCACTAATCTAGTTATAGCCATTTTTAATGTACTATGACCTACTCACACAGTATCCACAAGAGATAGACACCATGTAATCATCAATATAACCAAAATCACTATATGTCTATGTAACACTGCAACCATATTGAATTTAAGCGCAAGCCCTTATTTTAACTCATACGGTGAAATAGTATATGTCTATCTGGTTCACGAAACACACAAGCCATGCAAAACAGCCCCATATACGTATGCTATCATGATTATAATCCATACTCGCATGTTCATTTTCAATTCCATACAAGCACTTAAAACGAAAGGTGATCAAGCATTCATGCATGCAAAACAACCATGATAGAAATTCCTTATGATATGTAAAACAGTCCAGCAACTAAGCATGCAACTAAACTACATATTAAAATCCGTTAGAATCCCATAATGGAGTTTAGTTCATGACTGAACCAAAAGCCATTATGGGATCAAAGCAATACATGGACAATAAACAAACAATTAAAGGAGAGAGATAATAGAATCGATCAAACCCAATTGCTGAATACAATCCACTAATAACGTTCAATTCCACATTAAAATCCAGCAACAAAATAGTACTCTTCCACAATGATTGAAAATCCAACGACAAAATAGAAAATATGAAGGTTAGGCTTCGTTGTACGTTAAAAAATCCCCCAAAGTGTAAACCCTAGTTACCAATATGAAAAATACGTCAAAATTACTGAATCCCCCGTCTAACACCAGTCAGAATCATCTTTGTATTAATTACAACCCGTAAAATTAAAAATTAAAATAAAACAGCTCAGCAGCATCAGTCATCGCACGCGGCCGCGCGCCCCTCCTTTGTAATCCTCGTACGGGCGCGCGTCTTCAAAATCTGGTCCATCTGGATGCTCGCGCGGGCGCGCGTCCTCAAGCCTATATAGTAGCGCAGCTTTTGCTGTCTGCATTCTGGTTTTGCTTCTGATTTTGGTTCTGCAGTATTGCTATTGCTACTGATTTGTTCTGCTGCTCATTCCTTTCATGTTTGGTTTCCTTGCTCCAGTAGATCCTCACGCCATGCATCCATTAGCCTTATGCATCTAATACCACCATATTAGGCCATTTCCTGCACTTTTACACCAAAAGAGTTCTCAATACATGCAATGCGAAATAACATGAAATGCAACTAAAAACACACTAAAATGTACTTGAGATGGGTATAGTTCGCGTGAATTGATATCCAATAAGTAGGTATAAAACCCACTTATCAAATACCCCCAAACTTGAACTATTGCTTGCCATCAAGCAATGCATATTATATAAACAATGAAAATGCAACTACAGTACTATGCAACTAAGCTATTATGCAACTAGTCTCACATTGTTCCAGCTCTAACAGAATTTCAGTCCAAAATGCCTCAGCGAATTATCAAGATTCAAGAATGCAAATTCAAACCAAACTATAGGCATAATGTCATACACTCAGATAATTCATAAATGCTATAGAGATGCTGTGTGTGTGTGTTGTGTTCACCAAAACTTGAATTAAGCAAAGAATACACATGCTAAACTGCTCAAAACAGAAAATTATAGCCTAAATCAAGACTCATGTATACTTATGCAACAAAGACTGTTTCAATATATCAACACAAACTAAGGTTCAATAATGGGCTTAACTGCTTTATTTCCACTCACGAGGGCGATTTTCACACTTTCCCGCGGTGTTTATTACTATATTTTTTTTTCACATGACTGTGCAATGCCTCATTCCATTAGGCAACACTGCTACCCCTTAGCGAGCTTTCAACCAACGACTCCCAGACCATGAAAGACCTTAGGGCACTAGGTGTAGAGACAATCCTCTCGGGCGTACTTACTCAAGTAGCCAGGGCCCCAAAATAAGACTAGCCACGTTATTGCTAATTTTTTTTTTATAAAAAAAATCCATAGCATACCCATGTTTTCCCAAAGTTTGAATATCAGTGTTTTATGCAGTCTAAGTTCACTTTCCACATATTTCTCTTTTTTAAATTACATTTTCTATCGAAAAATGCAATACATAATTCTTATACCTACAAGTGATTGTGAACACTGCCGTGCAAACCGAAAGCATTTAAACAGCAACATGAATTTCATCGTGTAAAACATTATATCTCAGCTCATGTTATCTAATATACTCAAAAATCCTTCAAAATTCACTATCATCATCAGCAAGACAAAATTTCCATAAGGCTAGAACTGTGAGACATGCAAACTAAAAATATACTAACACAAGTAATAATAGCTAAAACTTAAGAACTCCCCTAATGATCAGCCGCACCACCCTCTTCGGGTGGTGAATCTGGTGGTGGATATGGCACTGCTGTCCCGAACTGAGGCCACTCGAGCATCGTTCCTTGTTGGGTAAAAGCCTCGGCCAAGGCCCTCATGAGTCCCATAGCAAACTCTCCGAAATTATCGTACATGGCATCGACTTTTCGCTCCAACCTTCGGAGCTGGCGATCACCATGGGAAGCAGGTGCTTGCGTGGACGGGCCTACCTCATCTATCTGAGAGGGCTGCTGTGGTGGCTCTGGGAAAGTGGGCTGGATAATAAAACCTAGTCCTCTCGGATGCGGTTCACCACCCGTCCAATCCTTGAACTTGGCAATAGTTGCATAAGTGATGTCGTGGCTCGGGTTCTGCAGCTACTCGTTATTCCATGGGACTCCTTGTTGGGTACAAAGCATGGCTGCCACAGACGCGTGGGGAATACTCCCAGTAGTGCTCCCCCGTAAATACCGCAACATGTTTTGATGAATTAGGTGGCCTATGTCAATGTACTTGCCTTTGATGATGCCCCACAAAATGATAGCCCGCTCAGTGGTTATTTCATGCTGGTGAGCTGACGGAATTAATTTGGCACAGATAAACAGATTCCATGCTTTGGAATACCGATTCAAGGCGGATGCTGGAAAAGATTTTGGCTCAGTCGTCCCTGCCTTATAATTCCATTTGGTGCCCGAAATGCACAATCCAGCAATCACTAGTTCCAGATCTGTTTCTAAATGCGCACCTTCTACCCAATTAGCAGACCCAGTCGATGGTGCGTCATTTATTCTGAAGACTACTCTAATCGCTGGAGGACGAAAATCCACTTGAACTCCTCAAACCAGCGTTATCCCTCCTTTTACGTCCTTAGCATTCGCGTAGAACTCTCGAACAACCCCCATGGGAATAGGCATAGGAGTGGCAGCCAAGCCAACCCAGCCTCTTTCTCGTATCATATTCCATAGTTGGCCGTCTTGCTTCTCTGGTTTGAATCCTCGTTCCTTCAAAAATGATTTGGCCACGATTCGATAATATTCTTGCTGAGATTCCAAACTGATAAATTTCCCGTGGTCCATGACATCCTTTTGTTGGTTACTGGAGGAAGATGCTGATGATGAAGAGATGGAGATGGAACATACTCTTTTTGGGCCCATTTGCAGATGATAGAGAGAATACAAATGATTTTCTTGATAATGAATAAGAGTTGTTGATGAGAGTACCCCCAAACTCGTTGCTGCTCAACCCACGCAGAACCCTAGATTTATGCCAGTGGATGAGATTGTGGGTCTGAGCTTTGAATGTGGTGAGAATCGAGGGTATGAACTTTGAGGATACTTGAGGAGTCGTGCGGGTATGGGAGAGCAGAAGAATACGCTTCTATTATGTCAAGTGAGAGACCGAATAAGCCACGACTTGGTTTTAAAACTTTTAAAATTTTCAATCCCTAGTATCGCGCACGACCGCGTGATTTTTCAATGGGTATGTTGCGTGGGCGCGCGAGTGACTTGACCTGTTCGAATTCCTTTCCGCGCGGGCGGGTGAGTTCTCAAGCTTATTCATGAGAGGTCGCGCGATGCAGAGTCCTATACTGCTAACTCTTACTTCCAGTACTGCAAGTCAATGATGAATTCAGGTTAAGGTACCTACATAGACAACAAGACACATTGTTAAGGCATGAAGTACTGAGTACACATGAATGACTATATAAACTTTATACTACATCACACCTCTCAGTGCAAATTTAGCTACCCACTCAATTATACAAAACAGATAAATTATCAAAAATGATAATAAGATGAACTAACTACAGCAACCTAAACTGAATACATAGAAAGAAAATGGAGATAGAAATAATGGGTTGCCTCCCATCAAGCGCTAAGTTATAGTCAATTAGCTTGACTGTCTCTGAAGCTCATGCCGATGAAAGAAGTGAGGTGACTTTCTGTCTATCCACCTCACCACCAAAGTAATGCTTCAATCGCTGTCCATTCACCTTAAAAGGCTTGTCCGGAAACTGATCATATACTTTAATTGCACCATGCGAAAAGACAGTCTTCACTGTAAATGAACCTGACCATCTCGATTTCAGTTTCCCGGGAAAAAGTTTAAGTCTGTAGTTATACAGCAAAACCCTTTGTCCTGGTTCAAATGTCCTCTCCATGATCTTTCGGTCATGCCATTTCTTCACCTTCTCTTTGTACAACTTCGAATTCTCATATACTTGTAATCTGAATTCATCCAACTCATTGAGTTGGAGTAGGCGTTTCTCCCCTGCAGCTTTTAAATCAAAATTGAGCTTCCGTATTGCCCAATATGCCTTATGCTCTATCTCCATAGGAAGATGACAAGCTTTTCTGTACACGAGATGAAAAAGTGACATACCCAACGGAGTCTTGTTTGCAGTCCTATAAGCCCATACTGCATCATCTAACTTTACGACCAGTCCTTCCTCGTGGGATTCACAACTTTTTCAAGGATTCTCTTGACTTCTCGATTTGACACTTCAGCTTGGCCATTCATTTGTGGGTGATACACTGTAGCAATGCGATGGTTCACCCCATATTTAGCCAACAAAGCTGTAAACTGCCTTCGTCACTGATGATAGCTCTTGGAGTCCCAAACCTCGTGAAGATACTTCTGTGTAAAAATCAGAGGACGACCTTGGCATCATTTGTTAGAAGAGCTGCCACTTCTACCTATTTCGAGACATAATCCACTGCGAGCAAGATGTAGAGATTTTCGCAGGAAGAAACGAAAGGCCCCATGAAATCAATCCCCCACATATAAAAAATTTCTACTTCAAAGATCGTATTCAATGCCATTTCATTTCTTTTGGAGATGTTCCCCACTCGCTGACATCTATCACACCGCTGGACAAAACTGTATACATCCTTGAAAATTGTCGGCCAGTAGAATCCTGCTTGTAGTACTCTAGCCGTTGTTCTTTCACCACCATAGTGACCTCCATACACGATGAGTGACAATCTTTGCAGAATCCCTTCTAGTATCGCTTATACCTGAATACACCTTCTTATCACTTGATCAAAACACTATTTAAACAAATAAGGCTCATCCCATATATACCATTTGACATCATGCAGAAATTTCTTCTTTTGATAACCCACCAAGTCAGAAGGTACCATCTTACTCACCAGATAATTCGCGTAATCTGCGAACCATGGCACTTCCCCTTTTACCACAAACAACTGCTCATCTGGAAAGGATTCGTTAATCATAACTTTATCGTTTGCTTCCCTTTCTGGATTCTCTAATCGAGATAAGTGGTCTGCCACTTAGTTTTCAGTGCCCTTTCTGTCCTTGATTTCCAAATCAAATTCCTGCAATAATAAAATCCATCCGATCAACTAGGGTTTTGCATCCTTCTTTGCCACTAAATGTCAAATTATTGCGTGATCCGTATACACTATCACCTTTGTGCCAATCAGATATGCTCAAAATTTATCAAAGGCGTATACCACTGCCAATAACTCTTTCTTTGTAGTGGTGTAGTTCAACTGTGCATCTGTGAGGGTCTTGCTAGCATAATAGATCACATAAAATATCTTTTCCTTCCGCTGCCCCAAAACAGCCCCTACGGTATAATCACTGGCGTCACACATCAGCTTAAATGGCAAAGCCCAATCTGGTGTAGTAATCACTGGTGCTAAAGTTAGTTTCCTCTTTAAGTGCTCAAATGCTAACACACAGGTTTCATCAAAATTAAACTGTGCGTCCTTCTCCAATAAACTGCATAGTGGTTTAGTTATCTTGGAGAAATCCTTGATGAATCTGCGGTAGAAACCTGCATATCCCAGAAAACTTCGAACACCTTTTACTGAAGTAGGTGATGGCAAGTTCTCAATAGTTTCCAGCTTCACCCTATCCACCTCAAGTCCCTTCTTCGAAACCTTGTGTCCCAGTATGATTCCTTCTTGTACCATGAAATGGCATTTTTCCTAGTTCATCACTAAGTTCGTTTCAACACATCTCTTCAAAACCATAACCAGATTCTCAAGGCATAAATCAAATGAGTCCCCGAAGACTGAGAAGTCATCCATAAATACCTCTACATTTTGCTCTACCATGTCTGAAAATATAGCCATCATGCATCTCTGAAAGGTGGCTGGAGCATTGCACAACCCAAAAGACATCCTCCTGAAAGCAAAAGTGCCGTATGGACATGTGAAGGTAGTTTTTTCCTGGTCTTCTGGAGCTATCATGATCTGATTGTAGCCTGAATACCCATCAAGAAGGCAATAGTATTCATGACCTGCTAATCTGTCTAACATCTGATCAATGAATGGGAGTGGAAAATGATCCTTCCTTGTAGCTTTGTTGAGCCTGCGGTAATCCATGCAGACTCTCCACCCCGTTACTGTTCGTGTTGGAATTAACTCATTATTCTCATTAGTCACGACTATCATGCCACCCTTTTTTGGAACACACTGCACTGGGCTCACCCATGAGCTGTCTAAGATCGAATAAATTATTCCTGCATCCAACCATTTCAGGACCTCTTTCTTGACCACTTTTTTCATTATCGGATTAAGCCTTCTTTGTTGCTCAACTGACGGCTTACTACCATCTTCCATCAGGATCTTGTGCATGCAATATGAAGGGCTGATCCCTTTTATATCTGCTATGGTCCATCTAATAGCTGATTTGAACTCTCGAAGCACTCATAGCAGTTTTTCTTCCTGAAAGGATGTTAGTGCAGAAGAAATAATCACAGGTAATTTTGAATCCGTACTTAAGAATGCATACCTGAGATGTTCTGGAAGTGGTTTTAATTCCAGCTCTGGAGGTGTCTCAAGAGATGGCTTTAATTTTACTGAGGGTTCTCCAGCTCTTGTCAATGGCTCGACAGGTGGTATGAATTTCCTGAATTGTGGAGTGGTATCCAGATATTGCACAAGTTCGTCGAATTCCTCGTCCTCCAAATCTGAATCTCATCAATGATATTCCTCAAAGGTTCATAATCCACTAGACTCTGTACTTCATCATTTAGAACCCGATCCACCAAATCAACTAGGAAACATTCTTCTTCATCTGCTGGAAACTTCATGGCTTTGAAGACATTAAAGGTGACCTCTTGATCTTGAACATGCATAGTGAGTTCCCCTTTCTGTACATCTATCAAAGTCTTTCCTGTGGCTAAGAATGGTCTCCCCAATATGATTGGTATATTTTTATCTTCCTTGTAATCTAAAATGATGAAGTCAGCTGGAAAGATGAATTTTTCCACTTTCACTAATACGTCTTCAATAATTCCCCGTGGATATGTGATAGATCTATCAGCTAACTGCAACAAAATGTTTGTCAGCCTTGGAGCCGGTAATCTCAACTGATTGAACAATGACAAAGGCATCAGATTGATACTTGCCCCAAGATCACACAAACATTTATCAAAGTTCATCTTTCTGATCATGCATGGAATTGTGAAATCTATGGATCCTTGACTTTAGAGGTAACCTGTTTGAAGCATCGTGCCCGCACCACCCTCATCGAAGGCCACTGTCTCAAACTCGTCTAATCTCCT
Organism: Panax ginseng; assembly: GCA_020205605.1. Classification (NCBI taxonomy): domain Eukaryota; kingdom Viridiplantae; phylum Streptophyta; class Magnoliopsida; order Apiales; family Araliaceae; genus Panax; species Panax ginseng. The sequence goes on from CM035134.1 coordinate 93,404,940, forward strand.
TTTCCTTAACAATATACCCTTCATGAACTTTGCATAACTTGGCATTTATTCCAATGCCTCGGCGAACGGTATGTTGATCTACAGCTTTTTAAATACCTCCAGAAACTTGCTGAATTGCTTATCTTCCCTCTGTTTATTTAATCTCTGCGGATATGGTACTTGAGGGTGAATTGGTGGTACTGAACTCATAGGCTTCTCAACTGACCTTGCTTTATCTTTCTCTTCATGCTAAACCTCAGAATTTTCCAGATTTTCTTTCTTATCATCCAATCGCTTTCTTTCGTCGTCGTGCATTGCGCTTCCTTAGTACAATTAAGCGTGGTAGCGCATTGTCGATGTCTGTAATATTTTCCCAGACCTCAATGTGATCGCTGCAATTTATCTTCCTTCCGTATTTTTGTGGATTTGTCTCAGTATTACTTGGCAATGAACCACAGGGCTGTTGTTGTTAATGTCTTGACCATTTACCCCATCTGAGTCTCCAAATTCTTAATAGCTACTGCTTGGCTTTTGATCAACACTTCCGTGTTCGCCATGTACTTCAACATCATCTCCTCCATTTCTGATTTCTTTTCTTGTGGAGGTGCAGATGGAGTATGATGCTGTTGTTGTTGAGAGAATCCCGGTGGAAACGGTGGTTTTGATGTAAACTGTGGCTGAGATGACTGTGGCTGAAACTGTTGGTTCGGATGGAAGTGATTCTGCTGATTCCTTTGGTTATTTGACTAACTGAAGTTTGGATGATTTCTATTGTTGGGGTTGTATATATTCTGAAACTGTCCTTGATCTTTCCTGTAATTACTGACATATTGTACCGACTCCGAGCTGATAGCACATTGATCCGTGGAGTGCGACCCTGCACAAATCTCATAGACGAAGGCAACTGTTTTTGTCTTGCTTTATGCCAATGTATCTATTTTCTTTGCCATAGCTTCCATCTGTGCCAACAATTGCATAATAAATGTCCACCTCCACAAACAAACTCACAACCTTAAATTTGTGGCATCCGAGCTGTAGGATTCTGAAAATCATTTGTAGCCATAGTCTCGATAAGTGTATAGGCCTCGTCATAGCTCTTTACCCATAATGCCCCTCCTGCGGATGTGTCTATAATAGGCCTCGACTGCCATCCCAATCCATTGTAAAACGTGTTGATCACCATCCATTCTGGCATACCATGGTGCAGACACTTCCGTAGCATCTCTTTGTATCTCTCCCAAGCCTCGTATAAGGATTCACCCTGTTGTTGTTCGAACTGAGAGATAGTTGTCCTCATCTTTGCCGTCTTAGCCATTGGAAAAAATTTGGCAAAGAACTTTTGTGCTAAGTCCTCCCATGTAGTAATTGATCCAGCAGGCAAAGAATGTAACCAACTCCTTACTTTATCCCTCAAAGAGAATGGGAACAACCTCAGTCTAATAGCATCCTCCGTCACCCCGTTGTATCTGAATGTATCACAAATCTCAATGAAACTCAATAGGTGTTCATTCGGATCATCCGTAATAATATTCCCCCAACATGCATCAATTCTCGCACCATCCTAATAGTGCGGTTTAATCTCGAAAGTATTTGCTGCTATCACCGGTCTGACTATGCTAGACTGAAGTCCATTAATATTCGGCATGGAGTAGTCTTTTAGAGCCCGGTGCTCTTCTCTTTGCTCAATTCTCTGTTCTTCTACCATACTAGCTGTAGTACTTTCTAACTGAGCTTGCAAATTTCTTTGCACACTTGCTTTCCAACCTCTTCCATTAATGTTATCCTACGCTGGTGTTAATTCTTAGTTGGATGATCGCGTGTGCATAAAAATCTACAAGTACCTGAAACCAAAACCAAAACAAAAATAGAAATGAGATAAGATTAGATTTGTCTAAGTCATACAATATAGCTTAAAATTGATGATAATTATTTAAATTTAAACGCTTTTCCCCAGCAACGACGCCAAAAACTTGTTGCCTCTTTTTTTGTTCTAATAAAAGTGCTCTAACTCATGCAAGCATACATGTGTCAACAAGTAATACAGAGTAAGTAGAGTATCGATCCCACAGAGAAAGTTGTCTAATATAAACCACTATGCATCAATTCAAGAATAATAAGGTAATGAATCAAATCTGGAAATAATGGGATCCTAACTTCATTCAATACTTCATCTAATTGCCACCATCATGCAAGATTGTTTACATATCCCAGAAAAGTAGCCAAGAGCACTAATTTAGTCATAGCCATTTTTCAATGTACTATGACTTACTCACACAGTATCCACAAGCGATAGACACCATGTAATCATTAATATAACCAAAATCACTATATGTCTATGTGACATTGCAATCATATTGAATTTAAGCGCAAACCCTTATTTTAACTCATACGGTGAAACAGTATATGTCTATCTGATTCACGAAATACACAAGCTATGCAAAACAGCCCCATATACGTATGCTATCATGATTACAATCCATACTCGCATGTTCATTTACAATTCCATACAAGCACTTAAAACGAATGGTGATAAAGCATTCATGCATGCAAAAAAACCATGATCGAAATTCCTTATGATATGTAAAACAGTCCAGCAACTAAGCATTCAACTAAACTACATATTAAAATCAATTAGAATCCTATAATGGAGTTTAGTTCATGACTGAGCCAAAAGCCATTATGGGATCAAAGCAATACATGGACAATAAACAAACAATTGAAGGAGAGAGATAATAGAATCGATCAAACCCAATTGCTGAATACAATCCACTAATAACTTTCAATTCCACATTAAAATCCAGCAACAAAACAGTAGTCTTCCACAATGATTGAAAATCCAACGACGAAATAGAAAATATAAAGGTTAGGCTTCGTTCTACATTGGAAAATCCCCCAAAGTGTAAACCCTAGTTACCAATATAAAAAATACGTCAAAACTACTGAATCCCCCGTCTGACACCAGTCAGAATCGTCTTTTTATTAATTACAACCCGTAAAATTAAAAATTAAAATAAAATTTCGGCTCGAAGACATCGGTCGCCATTACATGGCAGCGTGTGCCCTCCTTTAATAATCCTCACGCGGGCGCGTGTCTTCAAAATCTGGTCCATCCGGTGCTTTCATGCATGTATGGCGTCCTCAAGCTTTATATAGCCACGCGGTCACATGCTACTTCCTGCGATCTGCATTCTAGTTTTGCTTATGATTCTGGTTCTATAGTATTGCTGCTGCTACTGATTTGTTCTGCTGCTCATTCATTTCATGCTTGGTTTCCTTGCTCCACTAGATCCTCACGCCATGCATCCATTAGCCTTATGCATCTAATACCACCATATTAGGCCATTTCCTACACTTTTATACCAAAAGAGTTCTCAGTACATGCAATGCGAAATAACATGAAATGCAACTAAAAATACACTAAAATGTACTTGAGATGGGCATAGTTCGCGTGAATTGATATCCAATAAGTAGGTATAAAACCCACTTATCACTACCCCTTAGCGAGCTTTCAACCAACGAATCCCAGACCATAAAAGACCTTAGGGCGCTATGTGACACCCCCAAAATAGGTATACATCACCCATTCCGAGTCGCTAAATACATGGTACATAATACAAATACAAACTTAAATATACAACATGAGCTGTGAGTTTTAATACAAATATTATCTTCTAGACAATATTGAAACTCAAAATAAGTCCTCAATACATTTATTATCACACTATTTCACATAATAGTGAGGACTACTAATGCAAACATCTAGACCATCACTTCATTCCTCGACTAGTCCCAACTATATTATCATTTCTTGAAGAGAACAATGAAAGCAAAGGATGAGCTCAACTAGCCTAGTAAGAAATATTATGACAAAGATAATGCAGAATAAATTATCGTTAGCCTTCAATAATGTTAAACTGATAAAATACAATAGACATCAAGTTTAACTGCAGCAGAATAAGCAATCCATTATAAGAGTCAAACAGAGCATGATATATACTATCTTCTATGATTTAAAAGAATTTATCATCTATTTTATCGCCGAGACTCAGCTTAATAAATAATCCACATCATCGAATCACCCCTGTATTACGGCCAAAGATATTCATTAGTATCACGACCACAAATTATCCATGCACTACGGGCCAAGGACATTCGTGTTTTCATTAATGGTCATGATCATGCTAACATTTGTCCATCAATTCAATGATGCACTACGAGCCAATGAGGACTTTTACCACATCATTTGTAACATTATGGTTATGAATATACCGAATAATCCCTGGTCATAATCATACCAGGTCTATCTATGCACTACGGGCCACATATGACTTTCATCATAATATAAGCATGAGGATGATGACAATGATATAAGAATTTAATTAAATAAAAGTAAAGGATAAATATTAAAGATTTTAACAATATAATTTATCTAGAATTCAATAATGTCCAAATTGTCAACATGATACTTCTTTGTGGAATAAAATTCAAGAATAATATTGTATCAAAAATGAGTTGGACAGAAAAGAAATCAATTTTTATCATGAATAGTGCCCCGGGTGAATAGTACCTGAGTGAATAGTACCCCGTGAATAGTACTTCGGGAATAGTAACCCCGTGAATAGTACTCCAGCATGAAAAAGTTAAAACTTATCAAGAATGCTTAGAATAATATTTTTATGAAAAGATACTGGATGAAGCACAAATATCAAGGATATTCTACTAATTTCATGGAGTATTGAAGCCAAAACTTTGACAAAATGAGTGTAGAATTTGAAATCTTAAACAAAATAATATTACTTACATACTACATAATATGGAAGAAAATATTATTTCATATGAATACTGAACAAAAATAATATCCCTTACCATAAAAAGAAGAGTATTCTGACTGGTAGGGCGGGGATATTCTTGAAGAAAACTTGCACTGTTTTCTACGCTCGAAGCTTCCTTAAACTCTAAAGAAATACGCTCAATATTATAGAAGAAGAATTCTCTGATTCTGGTGTGATTTTAAATTCTAACTAAGCATCCTATTTATAGGAGTATGGAAGGATACTATTTAGAAAAATTTTCACTGATCAACAGTGACAAACTTTCAGGATTCCCCCCCCCCCCCCATTTTTTTCTTCCAACGTGGGCCCCACGTGTTCCCCTCCCACCAACATTTCACCATCACAGGAGGGTCCATTATATATATACTGAATAACTTTCTACCAATTATTTTAAAAAATGGGTAAATGGGGGGTCAATAAAATAAGCAAAATTTACATCAAATATTTCATAAAAATACCCTCAATATTTTTAACAACATTTATTCATCAATATTATTATTCGCAATATTTAACAACGGATCATTCACGGAAAAATGGGGGGCTTTCAATAAGGATTTCTCCTATTGGTAGCGCGATTAGGTGACCAAACCTCTCCTCGATGAACTTTCTGACATCGTCGATATTACAAATAATAATATGAATAACTGTAAAATGTCTTAATTATTGATTTAATAGTATATAAAATATCGACAATAATTGAATCAAATAACGTGAGATACTACGCAGCAATTACTGTTGCAATAATTGAATAAAACTGAGTGACTTCTCACGTAAGCATCAATAATCAATACTGTGTGCTACAATGCAACCACGCGTATTACTATACTTTTAACACCAGGTATTTCAACAGTTAATGGTAAAACTTTCGCCGTTATTTTTATGAAAAGTTATTTTTGTTGTTTTCTCACTCCGACAATAATTCCGCTGTGGGGTCCACCAATGATTATGCCATCGTATGAATATTCCCTGTTAAAACGAATATTCCCCGACCAATCGAATATTTTATGACAACGTTCATACTTTTCAAAATTTATAAATACTACCCACAACTATAACATTATATCAAATCAACACCATAATATTAAAAATATATTTCGAGAAAAATTAATCTTTATTCATAAAAGTTGGGGTCTTACAACCTCCCTTCTTATGAAATTTAGCCCTCGAAATTTGGGTACGTACCTGGTATGTCGAAGAGGTGAGGATACCTTGATTTCATTTCAGATTCTAACTCCAGGTCATTTCCTCAACATCGTGGTTTCTTGACAAAACTTTGACTTGAGGTATAACCTTGGAGCATAGAATATGTTCCTTCTTATCCAAGATTTTAACAGGAACCTCTTCATACGTTAAATCTGTGACAACCCGAGAATTTAAAAATTTTTTAAAATCATAATTGATTGATCTAAAGTTCAATATTAGGACCTAGACTGAAAATAAGTGTATGGAATTGACATTACTGTAAAGGAATATTAAGGATTTCAAAATTCTGTGAAGGAATTTGGTGGATTTAAATTTTTTTGGTGAAGACGTACAAGGTTAAGTGTATATGTTTGGTGTATACTAATATATATGTGAATATGTGCTACTAAAGAATGTTAGTATGTAAGATTATACTAACCTAAGAGATAAATTTTATTATCTCAAGTTATTAATTATTTTAAACCTAATTGAGACATGTCTCATTGGGTTATGAGATTGAATGCATAAAAGCAAACATTTTAAATTCCAACTCTGATAGAATGGAAACCCTAAGTAACTAATTAGGATAAAATAAAATTAAGGTTTTTGGTCATATTAGTTTACCTGGCCCAAACAATTAAATTGGAAGCCCAAAAGAATTAAAAGAATGACACAAGCTTAGCCCAATTGAAGAGGGGTATTTTGCTCATTTGTTTAAGCTTAATTTGGCATAAAAAATAAATCTATAAGGGGAGATAAAGAGGTGAATAGCCAGCCCCTAAGGGGGCATAATGGGGAGACAAATTTTATTTTAGTAGCTTGTCCCAATTTTTGGTTATAAGCTACCAACTCCAAGCTATGTGTCACTTGGTAATTAGCCCAACACTTTTATTCACATATGTAAGTAATCAAAGGCTAGCAAGCAATCTAATGGGTAGATACATTCCTTGGATTCTTACACTAAATAAAAATCCAATTCTTCACTTCTCTCTCTCTCTCATTTTCTCTCTCACTTTCCAAGTTGCTAAGAAAAGAAAAACAAAATAATAGAGAGAGAAAGGGGACTGCCAAAATCTGCAGCCATAGAGAGTCTAGTTGGGGTCTTGGATCTTTATACAACTTAAACTCATAAGCTATTTTGAAGGATCAAGAAGGTTTGCAAGAAGAAAAATGTAAGAAATTGAAAATTTTCAATTTTTTTGCTCTCTTTTGTTAGATCTTTATGAACCAAGCAACTTTTGTTTTGGATATTTAAAAACTCATGATTTAGATGGGTATTGTTATTTTATATGTGTATCAAAGTATTTTTGAAATCAAAAGTTAGATCCAAAGTGAGAAAATCACGTTTTATACCAAAAGGTTTAAGGAAAAGCTTTCCTTTGTATGATATATATATATATATATATATATATATATATATATATATATATATATATATATATATTATATTAGATTCTTTGGGTTCATGTGGTAAATGGTTTAAAACATGTTAGCATGCTACATACATGAATTAAGGGCAAAACCCCTTTGGAATCACTCAAATATGTTAAGAAATGAGCGAGTTATGTATTAAATCCCAAACTACCATAACTGTTGAACACATGCTACTGATCAGTCACTTCTGTCCATTTTTTTGGGACAAAAACGGATGTTTGATATATGGAAACTATAGTTCGGGAAAGTATGAATCCAATGATACCTATTGGACCTAAATCCGATTTGTAGATTTCGTTTTATAAGTGTTTCCGTTAAGAACCCCGAATCTGGAAAATGAACCAACTGTTGACGAAAACCATGCTGACCAGTCACTTTGGGTCTTATTTCTGGGATATAGATAGATTAGAATTTGGTGTTTGATAACTGAAAATTGTAGTTCAAGAAGATACGGATCCAACGAGTCAGATTGGGCCTCAATCGGAGTTGTGGATCTTGTAATACAAGTGTTTCTGTAAAAGACTCCAAAATAGTTGTGTCTTTTGAGGAAAACATACTATTTTTGGACAGTCAAGGGTAGGGGTAGTTTCATCATTTTTCGTACATTCAAAAATTCTAGAAATATTTGGGAGGATAATATGATAAGTTTTCTAACATCTCCAAGTGGAATCACTGAAAAAGGAGTTGTAGATTTCCGTATGGATTATTTTTAACAAAGCACGAAAAACTGCAAAATGACAAAAAACTACTGTCCAAAATTTTGTAAGGGCTGTTTCGGCTACTTAAACTGTGAAATAAATTCCGGCCTTTTGGGACATGAAAATATATGGTATAAAGTACCTTCTGTCCAAAAATGAGCTCATTCCGACTTAAAATGACCAAGTTATGACCATTTTAATTTTTGTAATTTTCCAATGAAAATGGCTATAACTGGAGTTCTATAACTCCGATGGCCACAAAATTTAAACTGGAGGCTCACTTTAACACGTAAAAGATTGTGTTAAGAGATGGGAATTTCTAGAGTTAAGCATGATAGAGCTAATTTCTTAAGCTAAGTACTAAAACTGATTTTTGAAAAAAATACTAAAGGGAGTTGAAAAATTATGAAAAAAAAAATACTTTTTGTGTATTGAATATATGTATATATGTTTGGAAAAAGGATACAAAAATAATAAATTGGGTATTTTCATGAAAAGGATAATGAATCCAGCTTGCTGAATTGAAAAATCTGATGGATCCATCTTGCTGAATTGAAAATATGTTGAATCCAGCTTGCTGGATTTGAATCCAGTTTGCTGGATTGTAGTTTGATATGTTGGAATGACCATCTAGATGCTGGATTTGGAATCCAGGTTGCTGGATTGGTATTTGATTTATTAGATGTTAAAGAAGAACTTATAATATATAATATTAAAGTATTTAAATCTTATAAATATGATAGTAATGATTGAAAAATCATGATAAATGATAATTATTATGTAAAAATTATTATAAGACTTGGAAAATATTTTGACTGATAATATAATTATCTAAGATAATTGTGAAGTGTTTAGGCATAGTTTAATTGAACTTAAACTCGATAATTTCCTACTAGACCGTCGGGATGTTAGAATTGTGTTGGGTTTAACTCAAACTGAAATAGTTTGACTTGATACTGAATCATAGGTAGTTTATGGACTGATATGATTATATGATAATATGTTTAGGTTATTTTATAACTATGTATAACAGTATTATACTGTGATGATATTATTCTAATATTTGTAAATCAATATTATTTATAATATGTCTTCAGGCAAAGCTAAATAAATTGTGTTACTGTAATCGACCGAACAGGCAAGTTTTCCTTAACTCGATCTCAAGTTGTTTCATTCAAATATACTTATGGTTAATCATTGCTGATTGCCATGTCTAAGAATTGTTAAATTGTACTCTGTACATATTGCATGTATTAATCAGGTATGAAAGGCTGATCACCTTCATTACCATTCAGTTCAGATATAATATATTTGTTCATGTTAAATGTTCTTCAGCTATGCAAGTTTGTTCATACTAGTTCTCAACTATATTGAAGAATTATAACCAGCTTATTATTTAAATTCTTTCAATCATGATATATCCTTAAATAAATTTATACTTGATGGGCAACCTTATGCTCACCCTTGCTATATCATGATAAACATTGCAGATTAAGATGAATACGTCGGATACAAGGAAAGGTTAAAGACAGTTCTAGCTTTAAGTTTATGTGTGCAGTTAAATTTGTATAGTATGATAATAATGTTTGTTAGATAGGATATGAATTGTGTATAAGTTAAGGTTACTTGACCTTGGGGAAAAAGTGTATAAAGTTTAATGTATAAACAATTTATGTTTATATCTTTCGCAATAGTTATAGAAATAGTATACCAGATCCATGGTGATTTGGGACCTGGATTTGGGGCTACTACAAAATCTTCTGCTATTTCGTTCGGTTCTAACTCAATAATGTGGTTTGGGTCTTCCACATATTTACGTAACATGGATATGTGAAAAACGTTATGAACACGAGACATACTTAGAGGTAAAATGAGTCTATAGGCCACAGTTCCTACTCGGTCAAGGATTTCAAATGGGCCAATGAATCAAGGATTGAGCTTTTCTCTCTTTTCAAATCTCGTAATTCCCTTCGATGGAGCAACACGGAACAACACATGTTCTCTAACATTGAATTCTACGTCCTTCCGATGAAGATAAACATAACTCTTTTGTCGATCTTGTGAGGTTTTTATACGTTGCCGAATCATTTGAATCTTTTTCGTAGTCATGCGTACCAATTTCGGTCCTAACAACATTGCTTCACCCACCTCGTCCTAGCATACTCGACACTTTCTTCCATATAACGCCTCAAATGGAGCCATGCCAATACTTGCTTGATAACTATTTTTGTAAGAGAATTTCACTAATGGCAAGAACTTGTCCCAACTTCCTTTGATGTCAAGGACACAAAGTCTTAATAGATCTTCAAGATTTTGAATAGTCCTCTCTGATTGCTCGTCCGTTTAAGGATGATACGCCGAACTAAATAATAAATCCGTGCCCATAGCTTTTTGCAAACTAAATCAAAATCGTAAAGTGAATCTCGGGTCGCGATCAGAAACTATGGATACTGGCATACCATGAAGTCTTACAATCTCATTTATGTATATACGAGTAAGACGTTCAAGTGTATAAGTTTCTCGTATAGGTAAGAAATGAGCAGAATTGGTTAATCTATCAACAATGACTCAAATTGCATCAATTCCTTGAGAAACCTTAGGAAGACCAGTAACGAAATCCATGGTAATGTGCTCCCACTTCCATTCTAGAATTTCAAGTGGTTGCAATGGACCTTTTGGCACTTGATGCTCCGCGTTAACTCGTTGGCAAGTTAAAAACCTTGAGATAAATTCTGCTATCTCTCTCTTCATATTGCTCTACCAAAATGTATGTCGAAGATTATAATACATTTTGGTACTCCCAGGATGGATTGCAAACAATGTGTTGTGCGCCTCCATAATGATTTTATACTTTAAATCAGAATCGTTAGGAACACAAAGTCTAGAGTTGACTCGTAGTATTCCTTCTTCATCAATTCTTGTTTCCGGGATAACACCTTCTTGTATTTTCTTCCTCATACACATCAGTTCCAGGTCTGTAACTTGAGCAGCTTTAACTTTATCGATTAAAGTCGGTTCTACTCGTATATTTGTCATCATCACGTAGGTCCCTGGAGTCTTTAACTCTATCTCCATCCTTTGCAAGTCATATAAAATGGGCCTTTGCGTTGACAATATTGTACTCGTACCCGCATATGATCTTCTACTCAATGCGTCAGCTACCACGTTCATTTTTCCAGGATGGTATTGAATAGTATGATCATAATCTTTCAACAGTTCGACCCAACGTCGTTGTCTCATGTTAAGTTTCTTTTGTGTGAAGAAATATTTGAGGCTTTTATGATCTGTATAGATCTCCACTTTCTCCCCATACAGGTAATGCCTCCAATTTTTAAATGTGAAGACAACAATTGCCAACTCTAGATCATTAGTAGGATAATTTCTCTCATATTCTTTGAGTTATCGAGAGGCATATGTGAGACCCCAAATTTTATGAATAAAGATTTAAATTTCTCGAAAGATATAGAGCAAATATTATAGAGAGAAATTATAGAGAGAAAGAAGAAGAGAAGTCTGCTATCCCTCTATTCCAGTATCCAACTTTATTCTAAGCTAAGGGATATTATTTGTTGTACTCGTAAGGGGTATTATTTCTTTCGTATTCATGAAGAGAGCTATTGTTATTCCATCCCTTATTATTCTCGTTGAATAACTTTGTATATCTGAATCTATATACATGGTGAAATTCTTCATTATTCCATTCTTTATTATTATGTTGGAATAGCTTTTGTTTATACAAGTACGCTGCGTACATGGTGAAATTCTTCTATTATTCCGTTCTTTATTATTACATTTGGAATATCCGTCTGCATGCGTTTACGTCGAACTGGTTCCATTATTTATTATTCTGCACGGAATATCCTATCTGTAACGTTCTGGCGGACCGAATCCCATTATTTATTATTCTATCGGAATATCACATACTTGATGCGTTTACGCATGACCTGGTTCCATTATTTATTATTCTGTTGGGAAGAACCTGTCTGTGAGATCTATCGCATGCATGGTGAATTCTCCTGTTATTCCATTCTTTATTATTCTTTTGGAATAACCTGTCTATGTGGATTACCACATGCATGGTGAATGATCCTTTGTATTCATTCCTTATTAAATTGTGGAAATGACCTGTTTACGTGGATTATGATAAAAGTCATAATAAAAGCATCGGACTGATGAAAATCATGGGTATATGTAGTATTAGTAAGTGTTATGATGAGTTATGTTGGTTATTATGTGAAAACATGAAAGTTTCTTAGAAATCACAAAGGGTTGAAAATCAGATTTTGGTGAAAATAGAACATGAAATTCAATTGACCATATCTCCTATTATATTTCGAATTTTTGAGTGTGGTCAAGTTCTAGAGTTAGATCTATGATTTTTCTAACTTATCCAAGTGGAATCACCGAAAAAGGTGTTGTAGATTTTAAATGTGGGTGATTTTAGTAAAGGAGTCAAAAAGCGCAAAAGTACTAAATAGCTCTTTGCCTGAGAAATTTAAAAAGGGCATTTTCGGCCACTTAGTTTGTGAGAAAAATTCTGGCCTTTTGGGACATGGAAATATATGGTACAAAGTACCTCCTATCCAAAAATGAGCTCATTCCGACTTAAAATGAGCAAGTTATGACTATTTCAATATTTAGGTTTTTTCGACGAAAAATGCTATAACCGGAGTTCTATAACTCTGAAGGCCATGAAATTTAAACTGGAAGCTCGCGTTAACTTGTGTAAGATCCTGCCAAGATTTGGAAATTTCTGGAGTAAAACTTGAGGTAGCTAATTTCTTAAGGAATTAATTAGAAATTGATTTTTGAAAAATAGTAAATGAATTTTAAAAATTCCGAGAAAAATATATGTTCAATATGGGACTATATTTGCTAAATCCCAGAAAAGAAATATTTTTGGGACTAATTTGGTATTTTTCATGAAAATAATCTAGTTATGAGTAAATTAGTTAAATATGTTATGTGAAGTAACAAAATTGGAAAATAGGATTTTATGGCTTGGGAATCCTATATAGGGTATATGCAGATTTTTGATAAGGTATTTGATCATTGGTGATGAAATCTTATGAGTATGACATTTTTGAATGATTAAATGCATTATTTGGTAAAGTGTAAACAATTGAAATAAATTGTTTATAAGTTTAAGAAGTGATTAAAATATTGTTATGATATTAATAATATTAGATTATGAATTTATTATGTGATTGATAATATTTGGATAAATTTAAAGTCTTTAATATTTATCCTTGTTTTCGTTTGATTAATGGTTATATCATTGTCATCATTCTCATGCTTATATTGTGTTGAAAGTCATCTTTGGCTTACGTGCATAAATGGACTTGGTGTGATTATGACCAAGGATTATTTGGTATAATCATGACCGTAATGTGACGAATGATGTAGTAAAAATCCTCAGTGGCCTGTAGTGCATTGATGGACAATTTTTGGTATGATTATGACCAGGGATTATTCGGTATAATCATGACCATTGATGATTTAAAGAATATCCTTGGCCCCTAGTGCAGGGATGATTCGATGATGTGGTTTATTTATTAAGCTGAGTCTCAGCGATAAAAATTGATGAAAATATTTTAAATCATAGAAGTTAGTAGATATCATGCTTTACTTGACTCTTCTAATGGATTGCTTGTTCCGCTGCAGTTAAACTTGATGTTTGTTATATTTTATCAGTTTAACATTGTTGAAGACTAATGATAATTTATTCTGTATTATCGTAGTCATAATATTTCTTATTGGGCTAGTTGAGCTCACCCTTTCTTTCACTGTTCTCTTTAGGAAATGAGAATATAGCTGGGACGAGTCGGGAAGCGGAGTGACAAATCCAGATGATAACATTAGTAGTCCTCACTATTCTGTTAAATAGTGTGATAATAAATGTAATGAGGACTGAATTTGAGTTTGTATACTGTCTATGAGGACTCCATTGAGAGTGGATATTGTGTAGAAGGCAATATTCTTGATTAAACTCTCAGTTTATGTTTTGTCGTATTTTACACGACAGTTGTATAATTAAGTTGCATTTGATTTATGTACCATTTATCTGGCGACCCAAGATGGGTGATGTATGCCTGTTTTGGGGGCGTCACAACATAGGCTATGACTTTCCCATGTTGCATGAGAACACATCCTAGCCCTTTGCCCGAAGCATCACTGTAGATGACAAATCCCTCCGAGCCATATGGTATTGTCTGAACAGGTGCTGAAATGAGTCTCCTCTTGAGTTCTTGAAAACTCTTCTCATATTCCTCGCTCCAACCAAATTTTGTATCTTTCTGAGTTAGCTGAGTTAATGGAGTAGCGATTCGAGAAAATCCTTCCATGAATCTCCGATAATAACCAACTAAGCCCAGAAAGCTACGTACTTCGGTCACTGACTTAGGTTGCTCCCATCTTTGTATTGCTTCAATCTTAGTTGGGTCAATAGATATTCCGTGATTTGATATCACGTGCCCAAGGAATTCAACTTCCTCAAGACAGAACTCACATTTCTTCAACTTGGCATATAGCTTGTTTTCACGAAGCTTTTGCAGTATCAGCCTCAAGTGTTGCTCATGATCTTCACAGCTTTTGGAGTAATTGAGACTGTCATCAATAAAGACGACCACAAAATGATCCAAATATTCCTTGAATACTCGGTTCATCATATCCATGAAGGCAGCATGAGCATTAGTCAATCCAAAAGACATAACTAGGAATTTATAATGCCCGCATGACGGGTTCTTAAAGCGATCTTTGGAATGTCATCGGTTTAATCTTTAAACGATCTTTGTCGAAATGAAGATCAATCTTTGAAAAGAATTTGGTGCCTTGCAACTGGTCAAACAGGTCATCAATACGAGGCAACAGGTACCTATTTTTGATGGTGATGTGATTCAACTCCCGATAATCAATAGAAAGTCGCATACTCCCATCTTTCTTCTTTACGAATATAAAAGGAGAACCCCAAGAAGACGTACTAGGATGAATAAAACCAATGTCTAACAACTCCTGTAGTTGGGTCTTTAACTCCTGAAGTTCAATAGAAGCCATTCGATATGGGGCTTTGGAAATGGGTTTTGTACTGGGTTCAAGGTCGATACAAAATTTAATTTCATGCTCTAGGGGCAGGCCAGGAAGTTCTTCAGGAAATACGTAGAAATTTATTAATAATAGAAATATCATTCAAAACTGACGTATTTTTGTTTAAATCCATGACATGAGCTAAGAAAGCTTGACATCCATTTTTCAATAAACGAATAACTTTATGGCTTGAGATGGCAGTGATTGATTTTAATGGTTTGGTTGCTTGAATTCACATAATAGGTTGGTTAGGAATATGAAAGCTAACAACCTTACGAAAACAATCAAGTTTTCCATGATGAGTAGTTAACTAATTAATCCCTAGAATTACGTCAAATGCAAGTAATTTCAATGAAATAAGATCGACATGTAATGTTAGGGTACCAATTTGAACCAAACAAGACTTATAAATAGTGGATGTAATGAAGGTTTCTCCTAACGGAGTTTCAACAGATAAGTCAAAGTATAATTTCTCTGGAGTCAAATTTAAACGTTGAGCGCAAGTAGGAGAAATAAAAGAATGGGTAGAATTAGTATCAAATAAGGTATAGACTTCACTAGAGTTTATGATTAGCTTACCCGTGATGACCTCGTTTAGGTTCCTTGCTTTCTGAGAGGTCATGACAAACGCTCTCCCTTGAACTACTGGTTTTGACTTGTCTGGAACGACATTTGGTGTCACCATTCCAACTGGACTTGGCTTTGCTGCACGACAAAATCGAGCTAAGTGACCTTATCTTCCACAATTGTAACACATTTTGGACTGCTGCATGCAATTTGGACTGATGTGTCCCTCCCCTCTGCATTTGAAGTATATGATAGGTGGTCGTTCTCCTTCCTTAACAACGGGTGTTGGTGTTGATGTCTTTCCATCATTATAGAATCTCCTTTTCTTGAAATGTCCACTTTAATTGTCTTAGCCATGATTAACACCGAAGTGGTTACCATTTTTGGCATGTTGATTCCCTCCACGTTTGTTGTTACCGCTTCGATGACTGCTACCACTGGTATTATCAATTTGTCGGCTACTCTCTCTTAGTTGGGTTGACTCATTATCGCGCTCCAATAACTGAGCCCTATTTACAATATCTGAATATAAACACAGTTTGTGAGAGATAAGGTATTGACGTATCTCGAGTTTCAAACCTCTTAGAAACATCCGCGTCATTCTCTCCTCATTATCAACTAAGTGGGACGCAAACCGGGACAACTCGATAAACTTAGCTTCGTACTACGACACGGTCATATTATTTTGCTCCAACTTGATGAACTCTACCTCCTTCATGTGCCGAATACTTTTGGGAAAGTACTTGTCGTTGAATAGTTCTTGGAACTTCTCCCAAGATATCTTCAGTACGGCAGGTTGAGTACGCTTTATAGATTCTCACCAGTAATCTGCCTCTCCTCGCAACATGAAAGTAGCAAAGGGAACCTTGTGCTCCTCGGAGCATCCCAAGACATCAAATATCTTGGTGATCTGCTTTAACCACGTCTCCGCCTTAAGTGGTTTTGGCTCTCCCAAACACTCCGGTGGTCCCAGCTCTTTGAACTGCTTAGCGGTGACCGTCTAAGAGTTGCCAGTATTTCCACTTGCATTTTGGACAAGAGACTCTCTCGCCTGATGTTGCATGAATTGCAGAAAGCCCCTAAACATTCTATCGTTCATCATTTGGTCGGTGTTGTTGTTTGCATGAGGATTATTGCCTTCCTGATGTACATTTTCCTGATTATTGATCGTTGGTGATTCAACGGTCTCATGTGCTCCATTGCTATTCTCAACATTCTCGGATGTCATTTTCAAATACTGCCACAAAACAAGGGTTAATTGACATGCAACATATTATCCCTATATTATAATCGACCAATTAAATAACAATTAAACTTAGGTAGGTCATACTAGCGAAGGAATTACCCGTCTCTCCCCTCCTAGTTCTAGTCTCACATTTTAGCCAGGGATCATATCCCTAAGCTTTGATACCAACTATGACGGCCCCAAAATAGGTATACATCACCCATTCTGAGTCGTCAAATACATGGTACAAAATACAAATACAAACTTAAATATACAACATGAGCTGTGTGTTTTAAAACAAATATTGTCTTTTAGACATTATTCAAACTCAAAATAAGTCCTCAATACATTTATTATCACACTATTTCACAGAATAGTGAGGACTACTAATGCAAACATCTAGACCGTCACTCCATTCCCTGACTAGTCCCAGCTATATTCTCATTTCCTGAACAGAACAATGAAAGCAAAGGGTGAGCTCAACTAGCCCAGTAAGAAATATTATGACAAAGATAATGCAGAATAAATTATCGTTAGCCTTCAACTGTGTTAAACTGATAAAATACAATAGACATCAAGTTTAACTGCAGCAGAATAATCAATCCATTAGAAGAGTCAAGTAGAGCATGATATCTACTATCTTCTATGATGTAAAAGAATTTATCATTAATTTTATCGCTGAGACTCAGTTTAATAAATAATCCATATCATCGAATCACCCCTGCACTACGGCCAAGGATATTCATTAGTATCACGACCACAAATTATCCATGCACTACGGGCTAAGTATATTCGTGTTTTCATTAATGGTCATGATCATGCCAACAACTATCCATCAATGCACTACGAGCCAATGAGGACTTTTACCACATCATTTGTAACATTACAGTTATGATTATACCGAATAATCCCTGGTCATAATCATACCAAGTCCATCTATGCAGTACGGGCCACATATGACTTTCATCATAATATAAGCATGAAGATGATGACAATGATATAAGAATTCAATTAAATAAAAACAAAGGATAAATATTAAATATTTTAACAATATAATTTATCCAGAATTCAATAATGTCCAAATTGTCAACATGATACTACTTTGTGGAGTAAAATTCAAGAATAATATTGTATCAAAAATGATTTGGACAGAAAAGAAATAAATTTTTATCATGAATAGTGCCCCGGGTGAATAGTATCCAAGTGAATAGTACTTCAAGAATAGTAACCCCGTGAATAGTACTCTAGCATGAAAAAGTTTAAATTTATCAAGAATGCTCAGAATAATATTTCCATGAAAAGATAGTGGATGAAGCGCAAATATCAAGGATATTCTACTAATTTCATGGAGTATTGAAGCCAAAACTTTAACAAAATGAGTGTAGAATTCGAAATTTGAAACGAAATAATATTACTTACATACTACAGAGTATGGAAGAAAATATTATTTCATATGAATACTGAACAAAAATAATATCCTTTACCATAAAAAGAAGAGTATTCCGACTGGTAGGGCGGGGATATTCTTGAAGAAATCTTGTACTGTTTTCTACGCTCAAAGCTTCCTTAAACTCTAAAGAAATACGCACAATATTATAGAAGAAGAATTCTCTGATTCTGATGTGATTTTAAATTCTAACTAAGCATCCTATTTATAGGAGAATGGAAGGATACTATTTAGAAAAATTTTCACGGATCAACAGTTAAATAACTCACGGGCTGAATTCAGACGCCTGATTTTCAATAATGTCATATAAAACAAATTTTAATAATATAAATATATATATAAACACATGTTATATTAAAAACCTTCCCACCCATGACAAACTTTCAGGATTTACCCCCCCCCCCATTTTTTTTTCTTCCAACAGGGCCCAACGTGTTCCCCTCCACCAACATTTCACCATCACAGGTGGGACCCATAATATATATACTGAATAACTTTCTACCGATTATTTTAAAAAATGGGTAAATAGGGGGTCAATAAAATAATCAAAATTTACATCAAATACTTCATAAAAATACCCTCAATATTTTTAACAACATTTATTCATCAATATTATTATTCGCAATATTTAACAACCAGATCATTTCCATAAAAGATGGGGCTTTCTAATAAGGATTTTTTTGTATTGGCGCGCAATTAGGTGACCAAACCTCTCCTCGACAGAACTTTCTAGACATCGTCAATATTGCAAATAATAATATGAATAACTGTGTCGTCTCAATTATTGATTTAATAATATATAAAATATCGACAATAATTGAATCAAATAATATGAGATACTACGCAGCAATTACTGTAGCAATAATTGAATAAAACTGAGTGACTTCTCACGTAAGCATCAATAATCAATACCGTGTGCTACTATGCAACCACACGTATTACTGTACTTTTAACACCGGGTATTTCAACAGTTAACGGTAAAGCTTACGTCGTTATTTTTATAAAAAGATATTTTTGTCATTTTCTCACTCCGACAATAATTCCACTATGGGGTCCACCAATGATTATGCCATCGTACGAATATTCCCTGTTAAAACGAATATTCCCCGACCAATCGAATATTTTATGACAACTTGCATACTTTACAAAATTTATAAATACTACCCACAACTATAAAATTATATCAAATCCACACCATAATATTAAAAATATATTTCGAGAAAAATTAATCTTTATTCATAAAAGTTGGGGTCTTACACGTTAGGTGTAAAGACAATCCCCTCGGGCGTACTTGCTCAAGTAACAAAGGCCACGAAACAAGACTAGCCACTTATTTTATTTTATTTTTATATGAAGCTTATATACCCCAAATTTTCTCCCAAACTTAGGTTCTTGCTTAATTCTTCGTCTTCACTGCCTATCCTTGTCATTCTTTCATCTAAACTAGCATTATCCTTTAGAAATTCCTTATGTATATATTTGAACTAAATTATTCCACATAGATGTTATTAATGTGCTAACCTTATTATACCAGTTTCAAAAATGCAAAAAATCCAATTCATAACACAAAATTACATCATAGTTCTATTGTTCGGTACCGTACTTGTCTACTTAATCACAATCTCATCATTGGCCAAAATAAAATGAACTAAATCAAACCGCTGGACATATGCAATATAACACAATACCTAACTAAATTTTCCTTTTTTTATAAATGTGATGAACGATGAGCATAGCATGATTGACAATTAATTAATAAAACTATTTACAATCCTAAGCACTATACAACTACATTACTACATGAATGCAAACATTTACTAATCCTAAAACTAACATATGCAAATCTAGTTAATGAAATTAAACACGAAACATGAAAATTAAACTAACTCCCCCAAACTTGAAAATTACAATGTCCTCATTGTATAGATAAATCAATAAATGTGTGAGGACTTCCCTGTAATCGCCTAAGCGTGGGGTGGTGGTGGCTGTTATTCTTCATTTGAATCACTGGGTGGAAACCTTGGCATCGGGGCTGGCTGCTGGTATGGGAACTATGCATTGGGATTAAAACTCTGGAGTGTCGAGTTCAATGAGGCGAAAGACATATTCACAGCCTCAAACATATGGTCCTGCCTCACTGTGAGTCTTCGCATCTCTCTTCTGGCCTCTTTTTTGTACTCAACTATATATGCATAGTTTAAGTTAATTCGTGTTGTTAACCTGTATTCAATCAAGTTAGTTCTACGAATTGGCCTCTAATTTGAGCTTAAACTGTGTTAATTCTTTATTTTTATGTTTCATTTTTACTTGTTTAGTGTTGTTTTATGTTTAGGTGTGGTGGCATGAAAATTGGACTTAAAAGGTGGAATTATGGCAAAATTTGGCAAAAATTATAGGCTTAGGAGCTGCGTGAGAGACTAATGGTATGAAAATGCAAGGAAAAACAATCTGGACATCGTTTTGGCTTTCATGTTCATTTCATGTTCTTGGTTTGGAACTTGGATTATATTGTAGAGCTTCTTCTTAGCTTTCCGGAACATCTTGAATCATTCCAATCGGAGTTCGGATGCAAGAGTTATGACATTTGTACCAACAGATGTTGAACTTCACTATTTTGGATGGCCATTTGCATAACATCTACTTCAAGCCCAATTTCAGCCTTCATCCGTCCATTATTTCTCAAGTCTCAAAGAATGCAAGCTGTAGAGCTCGTCGAGAGCTTCAATTTGATAGGTGGCAGGCCCCGTAACTCCTCCCGAATTAAAAGTTATGGTCGTTTTACCAAAAGACACTTTATAGTAGAAAAAAGGACACCCACCAGTCGGGGCGGGCATTTTGCATACAAAACCCCCGCCGGGGTGGGGGTATATGTGATGCCCCCAAAATAGGTACACATCACCCATCTTGGGTCACCAAATATATGGTACTGAATATAAATACAAACTTAATTATACAACATGACCTGAGAGTTTTCACACGAATATTGTCTCATAGAAAATAACCAAACTCGAATTCAATCCTCATTACATTTATGATCACACTAAATAGTGATGACTGCTAAAACAACCATCTCGGAACATCACTCCGTTCCCCGACAAGTCCCGGCTACGTTCTCATTTCCTGAAGAGAATAATGAAAGAAAAGGGTGAGCTCAACTAGCCTAGTAAGAAATATTATGACTAAGATAATGCAAAATAAATTATCGTTAGCCTTCAACAGTGTTAAACTGATAAAACACAATAAACATCAAGTTTAACTGTAGCAGAACAAGCAATCCATTAGAAGAGTCAAGTAGAGCATGATATCTACTATCTTCTACGATTTAAAAAGTTTATCATCAATTTTATCATTTGACTCGACAAATAAATAATCCACATCATTGAATCATCCACACTTTACTGAATGGATATTCTTTAGTATCATGACCACAAATTATCCATGCACTATGGACCAAGGATATTCGTGTTTTCACCAATGGTCATGATCATACCAACAACTATCCATCGATGCACTACGGGCCAATGAGGACTTTTATCATTTATAACATTACAGGTTATGATTATACCGAAGGATCCTTGGTCATAATCATACCAATCACCAGTCCATCTATGTATGTAAGCCAAAGATGACTTTCATCACAATATATGCATGAGGATGATGACAATGATATAAGAATTCAGTTAAAAGAAATCAAAGGATAAATTTTTAAAGATTTATAATTTAATTAATATCCAAATTGTTAACATGATACTGCTTTGTGGAGTAAAATTCAAGAATAACATTGTATCAAAAATGATTTGGACAGAAAATAAATTAATTTTTGTCATGAATAATACCTCGGGTGAATAGTACTCGAGTGAATAGTACCCCATGAATAGTACTTCGGGAATAGTACTATATAAATAGTACCCCGTGAATAGTACTTTATGAATAGTATCTCATGAATAGTACCCTATGAATAGTACTTTGTGAATAGTATTTCGTGAATAGTAATCTGACATGAAAAGCTTAAAATTTAACAAGAATGTTAAGAAAAATATCCTTGTAAAATGATACTAGATGAAGCGCAAATTTTAAGGATATTCTACTAATTTTACAGAGTATAGAAGCAATACTTTAACAAAATGAGTGAAGAAGTAGGAATACAAAATGAAATAATATTACTTACATACTACAGAGTATGGAAGAAAATATTATTTCATACGAGTATTGAACAAAAATAATATCCCTTACCTTAGAAGAAGACTGGATACTGGAATAGTGAAGTAGCAAACTACTCTTCTTCTTTCTCTCTATAGCTTCTCTCTTTGTAATTGTTCTTGTGAGTCTTAGTGAATTGGTGAGAATGAAAGAAGAATGAGCTTCTATTTATAGGAAAATATAGTTTCAATAATTGCATGTTTTGGGGCTCGAATTATTACAGTATAGTACCTTCATCTTTTCCTCCATTTTTAATTTAGTCTTACAAGTATTATCAAACTTTCACCACCTCCCCTAATAGTACATCATGTGAATCAATAGTCCCATTCATGTGAACAAATAGTTATATGCATGTGAACTAATAGCAATTAATTGCTTATTTATTCGATTAATTACCCGATTGGTCAATTTAACCTCCAGAAATTAATTATTATCGAAATAAATGACGATTTCCATTAACACTAATAATCCCAACACAATGAAAATATCAATTTCATCTTTAATCAACACGAACTTATTTATCATTAATATTATAACTCATAATATTTAACAACCAGATCATTCCCAGGAAAGAGGGGGCTTTCCGATAAGGATTTCTCCCTATTGACGCTCAATTAGGTGACCAAAAATTCTAGACATCGTCAATATTGCAAATAATAATATGAATAACTTTGTCGTCTCAATTATTGATTTAAAAATATAAAATATTATGCAGATGATACTGTGACAATAATTGAAACAATAATATTAGAGATATTATGCAATAATTACTGTAGCAATAATTGAGTATAACTGATTGACTTCTTACGTAAGCATCAATAATTAATACCATGTGCTACTATACAACCACGTGTATTACTATACTTTTACCAACGGGTATTTAAACAGTTTAATGGTAAAACTTTCGCTGTTATTTTTATAAAAAGACATTTCTGTTGTTTTCTAACTCCGACAATACTTCCATTGTGGGGTCCACCAATGATTTTGCCATCGTACGAATATTCCCTGCTAAAGCGAATATTCCTCGACCAATCGAATATTTTATAACAACTTGCTTACTTTGCAAAATTTATAAATATTACCCACAACTATAACATTATATCAAATCCACACCATAATATTCAAAAATATATTTCGAGAAAAAAATAATCTTTATTCATAAAAGTCGGGGTCTTACAATATAAGCCCAAAAATAGAAGCCTAGCCTTTCCTATGGGCCTATCGATTACAAAAAATTTCACGTAAAGTAAAGTCTGTATGAAAAAAAGTAGTTTTTGTCAAAATTTGAGTTCAAGAAGGATTTGTTTGATCTGATTGATTCAAGGACTTCTAGGAGGACTTAAAGACATATAAAGAGGCAGATAAAAGGAGGATAATCAAAAGGATTAAAGA
Organism: Panax ginseng; assembly: GCA_020205605.1. NCBI lineage: Eukaryota > Viridiplantae > Streptophyta > Magnoliopsida > Apiales > Araliaceae > Panax > Panax ginseng. The sequence continues at coordinate 93,428,979 of CM035134.1, forward strand.
AGAGAGAGGATTCCATTAGATAAGATTAGATTAGATTTAGGCAAAATCCTAGTTCTTATTAGTGTTGACGATTGAAACAACTTGGAGACCATTGAAGATCAAGAGTAGGAGCTTGAGGAAGATAGAGATTTGCTGACAACAGATTTATTCTTTACTCTACTCTTATTTTTGTCTTCTAATGTTTATTCAATTATGGATTCTTAGTTTTAATTCATTAATCATGAACTAAATCTTTTGTTGAAGATTATAATGGAGCTTATTGCATAGTTTATTTTTAGTATGTTTCTCTATTAATTATTGTGATTATTCTTAGATTGTCAATTATGGTTTGTGATGAATTGCTTAATTGCCTAGCTAACAATTACCGTGATAATATATATGAACTCGAGAGATGAAGTACAGATTTAGATCTGATTATAATAGCATGTGATTATGTTTTCTACATGGCGTTAGGATACATAATTTATGTATAGGATAGAGATATACCTATACATCGCATGTAATTAGATAAAGAACTTGTGCTTAAAATCATTTTTAATTATAATTGACATAGAGATATAGTGAATTAGTTAATTAGGGTGTTCTTCTTAATTCTATCATCTGTGGATTTAAGTTGATTTGAGTATGATGCATTGAGAGATGGTCATATTTACTTATGTGTTATTGATTAACAATTCAAAATAGTGAGCATAATTGATAAGAAGTGTATTAATTTAAATAAAGCAATAAGTGAAGTTGTGATCTTAAATCTCCATAATCTAATTTTTAACTAGTGGTAATTAGAAGTAGTTTAATTATATAATTTAATTTATAATCTTAAATTGATTGTTTAAATAAAATTAGTTTAATTAAGAGTTAGTAATTGGTAATTTGTATTAATAATTCCTTGTGGGAACGATACTCTACTTTCACTTTATTACTTGTTGACCACGTATACTTGCGTGTTGTGCGTAACTAGATTTTACCCAACAAGTTTTCGGCGCCGTTGCCGAGGAATTAGTTGATTATTTTTCCCAATATTAGCTTCAATAAAATTAGTCTTAATTTAAACAAATGAGGAGATGAGGATTAATCAAGAGATATTAATTCAAAATCTGCAGAACCAGATGGATCAAATGTTCAAAGCCTTGAACAACTGTCCTTAATCTAATTGGTGTTATGACATGGATTTCGAGATTGACAAAGTGCCTGAACCAAATCTATAATTGGAGGAGACACGAGATGGTGAAAAAGAGGAGACAAGTGGGGATAATGAAAATAAGGTCGGTGAAGAACTAATTATGAGTACCAACATGGATGAGCCGATGTTATTATTGCCCCAAGTGACTTCTCCGCCAAAGATCAAGGATCTAGTTAGATTTGCAAAATCGTGCCCGCTTGGTAGTCATGTCTTCGATAAGGCTCTTTATGACATGAGAGCTAGTACAAATGTGAAGCCATGGTGGGATGAGGAGGAGAAGATAGAAGAAGAGGTAGTTATGCTTGCCAAGCATCAAAGCCTGAATCGAATCATAGGCTCAACGGACGAAAAAGCACCTAGTTATTCAACATTCTCAATTGGGCACTTATTTAAAAAGATCATGCTAGGTGACTTTAATTCGATAGCCATCACAAATGGGAACACACCAAATGTTACATTATTTCTGATGGATAGAGGGTTCCTCAATTATCGAAGAGGAATTAGATATGGCTGACCAGACAAAGTCAGACTAAAAGACTGTAAATCAAGCGCTGACTGGGAGGCAACCCATGAATTTTTATATTTATATGCTTTACTAGTTTATTTAGTATATAGAAATTAAATTGTTATATTTTCTTATTAAGTTCTCTTATAATCCAAAGTGCTATTCTAATCCATGTTGTCTCTCTTCATTGCAAGTATTAGAGGTTTCATGAATAGACAAAAGATTATGGAAAGGGAAGCCACCAACCTGAGCCCATGCCACAGTATCCTCCTTCAGATTTCGATGTGGAGGAATTTTCAGTCTTTGTTCCACAACCACCACCACCACCATAAGCTTAGCAGGATCCAGGGAAGTCCTCTGTTCTTTTACTGCTATATTCTTACAATGAGGGCATTGTAATTGCTAAGTTTGGTGGAGTTTAGTTTAGTTCTACATTGAATGTTTAGTTTCATGTTTATGTTATGTTATTTGTGTATTTTGCATATGTTGTCATGTTTAGTTTAGGTTCATTATGTTTGCATTCATTTAGTACAACTGCATAAGTAGTTGCATAGTAGTGTAGTTTGAATAACATTATATTCAGTTTATGTTTTATCTAAAAAAATATTAAAAATAGAAGTTAGTTACTATGTTCATCTTCATGTTTCCAGCTATTAAGATAGTTACAGTCTATTTTGGCCAAGGATGAGATTAGAATTGAGTAGACTAGTATATTACTGACTATTTGAGCTTTGATGCGATTTCTTGTTATGGATTGAATATTCTTTTTCTATTTAAAACTTGTATAATAAGGATAGCACAATAAAAACAACTATGTGGATTGATTTAGTCTAAATTGATACATAATGGACTTCTTAAGGATAATACTAGTTTGGATGAATGAAAGACATGAACAGGCGGAGATGACTAAATTTAGACAAAAACTTAAGTTTGGGGGAAAAATTTGGGATATATAAGCTTTATAAAATAAATAAATAAATTAATAAACACTGTGGCTAGTCTAGTTTCGTGGCCTTTGTTAATTGAGTAAGTAAGCTCAAGGGGATTGTCTTTACACCTAGCACCCTAAGGCCTTAAATGGTTAGGAGTTGTTGGTCGAAAGCTCGTTAAGGTAACATTGAAAAGCCTAAGGGAATAAGACATTGCACAACCATGAGAATAAAAAAAAGAGAGAATAAAATGGGAAATAAGAGAAAAAAGCCCTCGTAATGAAAAGTAATCATAAGTATCCCAGATTGGACTCTTGAACTTGGAGAATGTTTGAATTTGGTTGGATTTAGCTTGTTCGTGAATTTTATGAGTTTACATTGTATGAGTCTTTAAAAAGATCTATTGTGTTGTATTTAGCATTATATCAGTTAGCATGGTTGTTGAGCACACACACACACACACACACACTATAATAGTGATAATAGTCTAAGATTTGATGATTGATGAGGAATTTACTAATTGGTTTTGATATGAAGTATTGTCATGTTTACTTGATTTCTTTAAGGTCGGTTGAATAGACTTGTTTCTGTCATTACTGCTGGATTTGTAGGCATACAGACTAGTTGCATTACAATGCATTGAATAACATTTTTTGTTTTGTTTCGTGCTCTAAGATTAGCACGTGTTTATGTTTGGGGGAGTTTGATGAGTGGGTTTTATACCTACGAATTGGCCTCTAACTCGAGCTTAAATTGTGTTAATTCTTTGTTTTTATGTTTCGTTTTTACTTGTTTAGTGTTGTTTTGTGTTTAGGTGTGGTGACGTGGCAATTAGACTTAAAAGGTGGAATTATGGCGACATTTGGCAAAGATTATAGGCTTGTGAGCTGTGTGAGAGACTAATGGTATGAAAACACAAGGAATAGCAATCTGGCCATCGTTTGGGCTTTTATGTTCATTTCATGTTCTTGGCTTGGAACTTAGATTATGTTGTAGAGCTTCTTCTTAGCTTTCCAGAACATCTTGAATCATTCCAATTGGAGTTCGGATGCAAGAGTTATGACATTTGTACCAATGAACGTTGAACTTCACTGTTTTGGGTGGCCATTTACATATCATCTACTTCAAGTCCAATTTTGACCTTCATCCGTGCACTATTTGTCAATTCTCAAAGAATGAAAGTTGTAGAGTTCGTTGAGAGATTTGATTTGATAGGTGGCAGTCCTTGTAACTCCTTTCAGATCAAAAGTTATGGCCGTTTTACCAGAGGACACTGCAGCAGAAAAAGGACCCCCTTCGGGGCGGGAATTTACTAAGTAAAACCCCCGCCGGGGCGGGGGTACAAGGTCAAAAATAGTATCCTAGCTAAATAAAAGGTGCCTATCGATTAAAAAATTCCCACCCAAGCGAGGTACACGCATAAAAAGTAGTTCTTGTCAAAATTTGAGTTCAAGAAGGATTTGTTTGAGCTGATTGATTCAAAGACTTCTAGGAGGACTTAAAGATATATAAAGAGGCATATAAAAGGAGGAGAATCACAAGGATTAAAGAGGAGAGAGGATTCCATTAGATTAGATTAGTTTTAGGCAAAACCCTAGTTCTTATTAGTAATGAAGATTGAAATAACTTGGAGACCATTGAAGATCAAGAGCAGGAGCTTGAGGAAGATAGAGATTTGCTGACAACCGATTTATTCTTTATTCTACTCTTATTTTTGTCTTCTAATATTTATTCAATTATGGATTCTTAGTTTTAATTCATTAATCATGAACTAAATCTTTTGTTTAAGATTAGAATGGAGCTTATTGCATACTTTATTTTTAGTATGCTTCTCTATTAATTATTGTGATTATTCTTATATTGTCAATTATAGTTTGTGATGAATTGCTTAATTGCCTAGCTAACAATTACTCTGATAATATATATGAACTCGAGAGATGAAGTATAGATTTAGATATGATAAAATAATATCACGTGATTGTGTTTTCTACATGGCGTTAGGATACATAATTTATGTATAGGATAGAGATATACCTATACATCGCATCTAATTAGATAAAGAACTTGTGCTTAAAATCCTTTTTAATTGTAATTCACATAGAGATATATTGAATTAGTTAATTAGGGTGTTCTTCTTAATTCTATCATCTGTGGATTTAAGTTGATTTGAGTATGATGCATTGAGAGATGGTCATATTTACTTATGTGTTCTTGATTAACAATTCAGAATAATGAGCATAATTGATAAGAAGTGTATTAATTTAAATAAATTAATAAGTGAATTTGTGATCTTAAATCTCCATAATCTAATTTTTAACTAGTGGTAATTAGAAGTAGTTTAATTAAATAATTTAATTTATAATCTTAAATTTATTGTTTAAATAAAATTAGTTTGATTAAGAGTTAATAATTGGTAATTTGTATTAATAATTCCTCGTGGGAACGATACTCTACTTTCACTTTATTACTTGTTGCCACGTATACTTGCGTGTTGTGCGTAACTAGATTTTACCCAACAACTTTGAAATCTTGAATTGATTTAATCATTGAATTTTATTGTCCATAGCGATTATTGTTGATAATCATAGGTACTTCTTGCTATCTTGAACTATCCTTATTGATATACCCTTGAGAAATTTAAAACATATTGATTACTCTTTTCGCTATATTACTTGCTGGGAAAAATTGTTGCTCATCCTTGCTTTCCATAAAAATTTCAGTGAAGGCAGAACGTGGTGAACCCTCCGGCAAGGGTAATGAGAAAGCTTTGGAGTAGTTATTGCTATGTTGCTAGGAATGTACTATGATTTAGTTGTAGAAGAACTTATTAAGCTATGTTTAATTTAAGTGGTATTGTATTATATATTAGTCATGTCCAAATGGTGTTTAATTATGATTAAGTTATGTAAGAGATGTTTAAGTTACGAACCCTTGGGACAAGAATAATTATGTTATAACAATGTAATTTATTATGTTATTCCACTGTGTGAGATGTTGAGTTATTATTAGAGTTATTACGTGACAACCAAATTTGGGACAAGTGTGGTCTAAATTGGGGGCGTCACAGGTTGATATCAAAGTTATAGTTATAAACCTTAGGAGTGGGAGTCCTTAGATTATAACTTAGGAGAACTTAGAAAAAAAGAAAGGGATGAAACTCATGTAGAGTTTTCATAGAGAGAGACTTAGTGTGTTATGAAATATAATTTCATTAAATATAATGAACTTATGTTTATTTAACATTCTGATAGGGTTGTTGTTTGTTTATCTTATGTTGGTGGTTATAGGATGACTAACATGGGAGGACCTAGCCGAGTGGTAGAGGAGGAGCCGCGTGACATCCACATGGTATTTGAGGCACCATTGATAGCGGAGCCTATATCAACAGTGACCCCTATCGATGATGATGATGATGAAGAGGAGGAGATGGAGCCATTACCCGAGGAGTCTGATCAGGAGGAGCCTATGGAGGAGGAGTCTAAGCTTATGGAGGACTCCGACGAGGCTACTTTTGAGGATCAGATGTTGGGGGAGTATGAGGAGCAGGTCTTGGAGTTAGGATGTAGAGTGGAGGAGTTAGAGGCCGAGGCTAGGGAGAGGGAGTCTGAGTTCCAGAAATTGAGGTAAGAGGACCATCAGAGGAAATTATCCATGCAGGAGATGGAGGTGGAGATTGCTCACCGTAAGGAGGCAAGGATCTAGATGGGGACTTTGTTTCACCGATCGATAGCTATAAACGTAGAGTTGGCAGGAAAGTTGGAAGAAATGGAACAGAGAGAGTTGAGCGAAAGGACGGAGAAGGAGGCTCTCTGTACTTAGTTAGAAATGGAGGTAATGGATAGGATTCACTTTGAGGAGAGTGGGAGGAAGCCAATGATAGGGCAAATGATCTAGAGGATGAAGTGCGATGCAAGAGAAGGAAGATGAACAAGATGGGCTATGCTCTACGCACGACAATGAAGAGATTGATTGATGGGGTAAATCACTACCCGGGTGAGCAAGGACAGACCCGACATACCATAAGCCGAGACATGGTGGTGCACATTACTCAAAAGAAATACTAGAGCGCCGTGGAGCGTGGGATGTTTGATTGATTCTAGAGGAAGAAGCTTAGTAATTGTAGTGTTTTATTTATGTGTTGTTTAAATTGTTGTTGTTAAATCTCAGTCTTTGTATAAGATGTGAGATAATTGTAAACCCCCAAACTTTTGAAAAATGTTAGAGGGGTAATATGTGAGTGTTGTCCTTGTCTTTTGTGTTAAGAAGGGATATGTTATTGTCATTTATAGAAGTATGCTAAGAAAGAACATGTAATTGTAACCATTTGGCATATAAATATAAATGATCTTACTTTAGAAACGTGTTATAAAATTTTATTTCTTTCTATTTGAGAAATGTCTAAGTAATATAATTAGATAATAAAATGAAAATCTTATGATGCAGAAAAATGTCACCTAGATGTAGAATAACTGCACTGGAGGAGTCGGTTAATGATGAGAGAGGACCAGTAGATCCGATACTGAGGCTTGTAGATTTGTTAGGAGAAGCTCTTAGGGGAAGAAATGAACCAGTACCACCATTCCCCAAGTGTTTCAAGTTACAAATTTTAAGGATTTTAGGAGTGTAGGACCACCAGAGTTCGTAGGCACTACCGATCCGATTGTGGCTCAGACGTGGATCAAAGAGATGGAGAATGCTTTCACCATCGCTCGTGTGGGTGAAGACCAGAAGACGACATTTTCAACCTACATGATGAAAGGCAAAGCAAACTACTGGTGGGAGGCGAATCAGCAGAGAGCGGGAGAAGGGATAGTCACTTGGGAGAGGTTTAAGACTCTGTTCTTTGAGAATTATTTCCCAAAGAGCATGAAAAATAAGATGGATGTAAATTTCTTAGAACTTAAGCAAGGAGATATGACGGTGGTGTAATACGCGGCTAAGTTCAATGAACTAGCCCGATTTGCTGAACACCAGGTGGTGGATGAAGAGAGAAAAGCTAGGCACTTTGAGCAAGGACTGAAGCCTTGGTTGTTTAACAAGGTGTCGGTTCTTCAGATAGATTGTTTTACGACATTGCTGGAGAAGGCTATCATTGCGGAGGGAGGAATTGAAGCTTGAAGTTTGTATAACAAAGAGAAGAAAGGAAAGAGCACTGGAGGAGAGAATCGAGGAGGAAGCAGTAGCGAAGGTAGCAATTTAGGAAAGATAAAGTGGGAGAACAACAACAATAACAATCTCAAGAATCAAGTGGGGAAGTTTCAAGGAGAGTTTAAGAAGAAGATCGAAGGATGCCAAAGTGTGCGAGGTATAACTAGGGCGAGTGTTGGAAAGGGCTCAATGTATGTTACAACTATGGCCAAGAAGGGCATATTTCGCCCAACTGCCCAAAGTCGAAGAAGATCAAATGATGTTTTTCTTGTGGATCGGCAGACCATCTGATCAAAGACTGTCCGAAGAAAGGAAGTAACGGAGGAAGTGGCCAACAAGGAAGGAGTAGCAAGCCGATGTTTGGCGGACCAACGCCATCCAACCATCCAACTGCCAGAACATTTAATATGACTGTCCAAGATGCCGTAGCTGCGAAGGACGTTATGTCAGGTATTACCCTGATCAATGATATAAATCCTTATATATTATTTAATTCGGGTGCCACCTGTTCTTTTGTATCTGAGGAATTTAGTAGTTGACTTAAGATACCCCGAGAATGATTAGGAAATTCCTTGAACATAGAAGTTGCGAATAAGGAAGTAATCCTTATAGAGTGTATTTACCGAAATTATCGAGTAAATATTAGAGATCATGAACTAAGCGTAGACCGGATCCCAACAAGATTGGGAGAATTTGATATAATATTGTAATTGGATTGGTTGTATAACCATGCCGCAGTAATTGACTGTCAGAATAAAAGTGTGAACCTTCAGACTCTGAATAAGTCTAAGGTGGTATTTTGTGGTAGCTCATCGCTTAAGCAATCGTGTTGCCTTACGATGATGCAGGCCATGAGATTGATAAGAAAAACATGTGTAGGTTACTTAGCGTACATTGTTGAAACTTAGAAAAAGGGAGTAGAAATAAAGGATATACATATAGTAAGGGAATTTCAAGATGTATTTAGAGAAATTGAATTTATAATAGACTTAGCATTAGGAACTGCACCAATTTCAAAAGCTCCATACCGTATGGCGCTAGTAGAAATAAAGGAATTGATGATAGAATTGCAAGAGTTACTAGATAAGGGTTACATACGACCGAGTGTGTCTCTTTGGGGAGCACCCGTGTTGTTTTTAAAGAAGAAGGATGGATCGATGAGGCTCTGTATCGATTATCAAGAATTCAACAGAGTGACAATTAAGAATAGATACCCATTACCAAGGATAGACGACCTTTTTGATCAATTGAAGGGAGCCAAGTGTTTCTCGAAGATAGATTTATGAATGAGTTATCACTAGTTGAAGGTGCGGGAAGAAGATATATCAATGACGGCGTTCCGAACTCGTTACAGACATTTCAAATTTTTGGTAATGTCATTCGGGTTGACGAATGCTCTGGCAGCATTTATGGACTTGATGAACTGAGTCTTCAAGCCATTCTTAGATAAATTCGTAGTAGTTTTCATCGACGATATACTGATCTACTCAAAGATGGAAGAAGAACACGCCCAACATCTGAAGATGGTTTTGGAAGCACTAAGAAAAGAGAAGTTGTATGCAAAATTTTCTAAGTGTGAATTTTGGATGGAGAAAGTTCAATTCTTAGGACACGTGGTGGATAAGGATGGAATTTCAGTAGACCCTACGAAAGTAAAAGAAATGAGTAATTGGGAGCAACCGAAGATGCCGACCGAAGTGAGAAGTTTCTTAGGGTTCGCTGGGTACTATCGAAGATTTATCCAAGATTTTTCTAAGATAGCCACCCCGTTGACCAATTTAATGAGGAAGACGGTCAAATTTGTGTGGACGGAAAAGTACGAGGAGGGTTTCCAAGAGCTGAAAAAGAGATTAAGCGAGGCGCCTGTATTATCCTTACCAGATGATACAGGAGGATTTGTGGTGTATAGTGATGCGTCGCATAGAGGACTGGGCTGTGTGCTAATGCAACATGGCAAAACCATTGCATATGCGTCACAAAAATTAAAGGATTATGAAAAACGATACCCTACTCATGACTTAGAGTTAGGGGCAGTAGTTTTTGCGTTAAAGATATGGAGGCATTATTTGTACGGAGAAAAATGTGAGATATATACGGACCACAAGAGTCTGAAACATATCTTCACACAGAAGGAGTTGAACATGCGTCAGAGGAGGTGGTTAGAATTGATTAAGGATTATTACTGTGATATTCTTTATCACCCGGAGAAGGCAAACGTAGTGGCCGACGCGTTAAGTAGGAAAGAGAGAGAGAAGTTATTTCAGTTGACAACTCAGGAGGAGTTAATAAGGGATATGGAAAAATTGGAGATAAAAGTGAAATGACCGGAAAGGTCTGAAGAGAGATTATTTGGAGTAGAAGCTCATCCAACCTTGTTGGACAGAATAAAGGAATCTCAATAAAATAATGAAGAATACGAGAAAATCAGGGATATGATCATAGAAAATGAGGAAGACAAATTCAAGATGGATAGAGATAGTATTTTGAGATTTGAAGGGAGAGTGTGGTTACCAGCAATAACCGAGTTGAGGGAAGAAATTTTGCACGAGGCACACAACACGACGTATTCCGTTCATCCAGGAGGCACAGAGATGTACCGGGATTTGAGGCAACCTTTTTGGTGGCCAAATCTGAAATGAGAAATCGCAGAATGCGTTAGTAGATGTCTTATGTGTCAACGGGTCAAAGCAGAGCACCAGAGGCCGAGTGGTCTACTTCAACCGTTGGAGATACTAGAGTGGAAATGGGAGCATATAACGATGAATTTCATGGTAGGACTTCCACTCACGCAAAAAGGTTTGGACGCTTTTTGGGTTTTCGTGGATCGACTAACGAAGATGGCTCATTTTCTACCAATCAAGATCCGATATAGTTTGAATCAGTTAGCAAATTTGTACGTAAAGGAAATTGTTTCATGACATGGAGTGCCAGAATCGATTATTTCTGATCGAGATCCGTGCTTCACATCAAAATTCTGGAAGAGCTTGCAAGAAAGGATGGGAACACAATTGAGGTTAAGTACCGCTTATCATCCGCAGAATGACGGGCAGAGTAAGCGAACGATACAAACACTAGAGGACATGCTTAGAACTTGCGTGATGGACTTTAAAGGAAGTTGGGATGATCATCTACCCTTAGTGGAATTTGCTTATAACAATAGTTACAATGCGAGTATAGGCATGCCACCGTACGAAGCTCTTTACGGGAGGAAGTGTAGAACACTGTTGTGTTGGGATGAAGTTAGAGAGCGAAAGTTGCTAGGGCCAAAATTAGTTCAACAAACCACAGATGTGGTGATAGTAATAAGAGCTAGACTAGTAGCTGTACAAGATCGCCAGAAGAAGTACGTAGACTTGCATTGTTAGGACCGCGAATTTAAAGTTAGAAGTCACATTTTCTTAAAAGTATCTCCCTAAAAAGGAAAAATACGATTCGACAAGAAGGGAAAATTGAGTCTGCGATTTATAGGACCATTCGAGATACTGAAGCGAATGGGCGAAGTGGCGTACAAAGTTGCATTACCACCTGAGTTGGAACACATCCATAACGTGTTTCACATCTCCGTGTTGTGTCCGTACAAGCCTGATATTAAGGAATAAAAGTATATCTTCATGTGATTTCGTACGAGCTCATTCAAGTGGAAAAGAATCTGGCATATGAAGAAATTCCTATCCAGATATTAGATAGGAAAGAACAGACATTAAGGAATAAAAGTATATCTTCTGTAAAAGTACTTTGGCGAAACCACGATGCCGAGGAGGTCACGTGGAAATTAGAAGATAAAAATGCGAAGGGATAATCCCTATTTATTCGTGTAACCTTGTATCAATTCAGAGGACGAAATTTTTATAAGGGGGGATGATGTAAGAACCGAGGATTTCATAAGTAAATATTATTTTAATAAAATAAGAGAATAAATGTAACAACCCAGAGAATTCAGATTGTTCAGAATTTAAGTTTAAAGAATTAATTATTAATAAAATGAATTTTTATTAATAATATTATGTGCTATGTGTTTATTAATCGTTCTAGAACCTAGGATGAATATAAGTTGGGAGGATCCTGGCTACGAGCTAGACTGAACGAGTAATAATTTTCAAGAAAAAAATAAAATTTTTTTGGGAACAAAAATATTTTTGGGGAAAAAGACGAAATATGCACTATTCACCAGACGAAACCTAAGGGTTAGGGTTTGAATAACCTAAGCCTTTTCGAGAGTTTGGTATGTCAAAATGCCATTCCATCGAAAGATTTGGCGATAATATGTCGTGAAAAGTTAAGTAAGCCGATAAAAGTTTTTCTCAAAAAACGTAGAAAATCGAGACGAATATGAATGATAAAAAATCTTCATATGTACTTTTCATTCATTTAGCTACGTTAGGGGAAATTGGAAAGAAAACGCTTGACACCAAAAAGTGTTTTTTAGTTTTTTAGAAATCCGAAGAATACGTAAAAGTTAATCGGTAAAGGAAAGACGAAATATCCAAAAATATTTGGATTCCGAGAATCGCAGTTTTTAAAATTGTCAGACGAAATCCGAAAGACGGAACCACAAAACTTCCAAGGGAAGTTTCGTGAATAGTAAAGAGGTGGGAATAGTATGGAGGTGTGAATAGTAAGGAGGTTCAGGAGTCAAAATGACTAAAACGCCCCTAGCCTTGGTTTTCTATAAATAGTAAGCTTAATTCATTTAAATGGGATTTTAAAAATCCTACACCTTAGAGAGAGAGAGAGAGAGGTTCCGGATGAAGAGAGAAGAAGGAAGAGAATGAGTGTGGATTATCGGATCAAAGGTGAGCGTGAAATAGAAGAGCTTGCGAATCGCCGGCTTTGTCTAGCGGAAGAAAATAAAGAAGAGAGGTAACCTAAAACCTAGTCAAATTTAATTTCTCTTTAAGTCCTATATGTTAATAACACAAATTAATAAGAATAAGAATTAAATGATGTTAGGAATGATTTCATATGGTTAGAATCGTAAGAAAATGAAGAAATAAGAATTAAAAGTTTAGTTTATAAATTTCTTAAGGAAGTATAAGATTCGTAATGAATTAGAACGATCCGAGTGGATTATATGAATAAGTAGGTGAATAAGTAAGGAATGATGTTCTATAACATCAGATTCCAATAAAAAGTGGAATCGTAATCCAAAATATCGATTAAAATGAAGAACGAACGAAAAACACGAAGAACATACGAAGAACACGAAGAACGTTGTTGATGGACAAATTTAAAACCATCGTAGGATAATTGTTGTTGATGAAAAAGTTTAAAACTATTGTGTATAAGTTAGATGCTTATTGCTTGGTTAGGAATGGTAAAAACGTTCATGAAGAACGGATTAAAACTTAGCTATAACGAAGTTATGGCGAAAATTTTGTAAAAGACAAATGAGAATTAGAAAGTTAGTAAATGAACCCAAATGTGTAGGGTTTCATAAGAATGTAAGAGAACTTAGAAAATGTGAGTAGTGGACTCAAGAACGAACCAATTCCGAGTTCGGATGACCGAATTACGGACGAACGAACGAAGAACATTAAAAATGTAAAATGAATGAAGGGTGAAGATCAAGCCAATCGAATGGCACGTTAACAAATTCAGAATGAAGTTCTGTCTGGGGGGTATTAAAGTACGTAAGATAAGGAAGAGAATGGCTTTGGAACGACCTCGTTCTGAGTTATAACGAATAAGTTATGGAAGCGGGAAGTAAGCGTCTCAAAGTGGATTTAACACTTAGAGAAATTTTCTAGGGTTAGGGCTTGCGCCCATGACGCCACCATGCCTTATGTAAGGTGGCAGCATGGCGCCGCACCGAGAAGCCGGCATCGCAAACTTGCGGCCAGTGGTGCGAGTGATGAAAGGGAGAGTGGCGCCGCAACGCTAGTGAAGGGAAAAAGCCAGGGAAGAGCTTTTAACTGCTCAACTCTTGGGGGAAACGTAAGGGAAGATAAAGAACATAATGTTCAACTAATGTAACACTTAATCAAGTGAATTAAACCTTTATTACAGGTTGAACGAAATGATCGAAAGAGATTAAAAGATTAAGATGGGAATAAACGTAAACGTAATGCAATTGCAAGCAGTCTTAGCATACAACGAATAGTATGGCTTCGACATTAAGAAAGAGTAATGAACATGGGATTCAGGTAATGGATAATGAAAGTATTAAGTAAGATAAAAATGGTAACAAAAAAGCCGTAACGAACGGTAATAAGATTAATGAAAGCCGATCGTGATTCAGATAGAAAATGATAGAATGAATTGTAAGTATGGAACATTTTAATCAATGTGAAAGTTGAGTGTACGCAAATATTAAACGTATAAAACCTACACCCCGTGTATGGTTTGACCATATGATAATGAAGACCAATGATTAAATCGTGAGCGGTAAAGAAGTTGAATTAAAGATAATAACGTTTAACATAATGAAGCCGAGTTAAGGATTAAATGGAATGATCGCTCTGAGTATACAAAAGACTGTATAATTTAGACAATAAAGAGTGAATCCTGAGGTGTGGCATTTGGTTTCCAGGAAGCCATAAGGAATGAGAAATTAACTTAACGAAGATTATAGTTTAATAGTTAAGATAAGTTAAGATAAGTTAGGTTGTGGTGCAATCGTAACCTTTGATGGTTGACATATGGGAGCTGGGCTAAACAATTCCTTCAGAGAGTGAAGGTATATACAAAATTGGAAACCGATCTAACTCACTGTGATTGCAGTGTAGATGAGACGGGAACTTGTTTGTTGGTTGTTTGTGGGAAACCACTCAGAGTACCATATGGACTACTAACAGAGAAGCGATGTGTGCTGAGTCCTAGAGAAGTTATAAGAAGAAGATAAGAATGTAAAACATCAAAGATGATGAACGTATAAGTAAGACATCTTCGTATGTCATGAAGTCGTAGAACGGTAATGAAAGTGGTCGCGTAAACTTAGGTTGCAAGAACGCGAACCCTAAGAAGTAAATTTAAGTAAACCAATGCATAAGTCAAATATATATGACTAATTGGTGTATGTGGTGTTTTCTTATGTGTGATATAGGAATTGAAATGAGTAGTTCGGCGTAAGCTGTAGCTGGGCGTAAGGCAAGTTTCCTAACTTCATTCATATTTTAAATGAATGCTAATTTCTTAAACTTCTTAGATATTGAACTTGAGAATTTCTGTCTATGTGCTAATGTGCGATATTGTGCAAGGTGGTAGAACATATGAGGCCTTGTGCCATAATGTGAACACTTCGGTGTTTCTATGAGATGAACTGTTCTATGATTTAACTGATAAATAAGAGAATGCTTTGTTTATACATTATCCGTTATTTTTAAGTCTGTGCTAATGATTCTAGCCAGACAGAATGTGTATGAAAAAGGTAGAAGAATGAAAGTATTTTTAAATGAAAGTGAATATTGTTTTAAAATGATAGGAATCAAGATTATTCCTATTATTCAAGCTGCTTCATAACCTTTGTTCGGTTATTGAAGTCTTAAAAGAATGTTTGAATTCTTGAAGATGTTTGTTCAACTATTATGACTTGCTGGGCAATTGAATGCTCACACTTGCTTTAAATGAAAAACATTTTTAGCGAAAGATGTTAGAAGAACTTAAGGATTCCGTAAAGATGGAGTACCATTCAGAATGGGAATAAGCGAGAAGATCAAGTGAAGACTTGTAATATAAAATAAGTTAAATGAACTTTAGATTAGTTTAATGAACTGTTATGTATCTTTAGTGGCAGATGAAAGTCACTCGTGTAAGATGTAAAGGATAATATAATTATCGTTATTTGTAATGAAATGAGTTATAAGATTTTAGAACCTGGGAAATTAGAAGGTATGTTGATATATTTAAGTATATAATGATGTATGTTTGGATGAATGATGTTCTCGTGACGTACGAAATCTGGGTGTGAAGATAGACCGGATTTCGGGGAGTTACAATAAACATTTATTTAAATATAAATATTGATGTGCTATGAAATAAATAATTCAACTAAGTTAAATTGAATTTATAAGAATGTGGATTGTGATGAGAATTGTGAAAATGCCTTGTGTGGCATGAGAATGGACATTTAGGGAATTAATTTAATTGAGATATGATTAAATTAAGGAGTGAAGGATTAATTAATTAATGAGCAAAGTAATTTATATAATTAGAATTGTATTATTCATTTAATTAATGTGTGTAAGACATGTGATATTATATAGTTCTTACATTAAAAAGAATGTGTAGTGTGACACCTTATGGTAACTATATTATATATAGAAACTATATAGTAAAATGAAAATAATTATAAGTTACATAAATAATTGCATATGTGACAATAAGTATGTGTGGGAACATTAAAGATGTACTATATCAAAGAATTATAAATTAGTACAATAAGTGAGTCTAATTGGAATAATAAAGTTTCAAGAAAATATTAAATTCTTACGGACCAATTAAATTGAGCCCATACATGTTTTAAACATTAATTGAACTGGAATAATGTACTTGGATTATATGATGTGGGTACCTAAATAATCCCTAACTTTCCATTGTGTAATAGTATTAACACATTAAAATTACATTTTGGGAGTATAAGATAACAAACTAAACATTATAAACACATTGCTGGGATTTAAAAGTCTGTGTCCCATATTAAGATTCCCAAACAGTGATTGCACAGTAGCCTATCTTCCTCCTTGTGTGAACTTCACTAGCTAGAATTGGTAGTGATGATGGCTATGCAAATGGTGGTTGGCCAACTCCTCTATAACCATTGTATCCTTCCAATTTCCAGTAAATTAAACCATGGAACAAAGCCATGAATTGGGCAACCCTTTTCTCTATAAATGGCAGCCAAACTTCCCAATTCTCAGTTGCTAAAGAAATTGTCTGATAAGTGTAGGAAGAGAGTGAGTGTGGCTGAGCATTAAGAGAGTGTAATTAGTACTTTGAGGAATCAAGTTAAGCTTCAAGGAGGTATAATTTCTATTTTGTTCTTAGTTTAATTTTTGTTAAATTCTAACAATTCTCATGAAATTCTCTGTTAATTGATGTAGAATAGCATGCCATTGTGTTGTCTGAGGTTTTTTGCATGCTTAGAAGCATTGTAGTTGGTTTGGTTGCAGATTTAGCATGGTTTGTGTTGAGGCTCTGCAAATATAGAGCAAATATTTTCATTACGCTTTCGAAGTGGCGCGCAGTCCCTTTTATAATAATATTGGCGTGGCCGCATGGCCGTTGCTAGTCATATGTACTAATTTTTGTAATATTGTTCCATTCTGAGCATGCTACTTTGGTTATTATATGCTTATAAACAACCTTAACACATGGAATGAGGATGCTATGTATATAGTGAGCCATGATTAGTTGTTTTAGTTTAAATATTCAAGGAAAACTTAAAACGTTAGAAACTAGTTTGATAAACATGGTGTAAAGCATGTTCTGACCCTAAGCATCAATATGTTAAGTTCTGTTATGTGACCCATATACTAGTTTGTATGGTTGGAATATTATAAGATATTTGAACATGAGTAAAAGAGGAAAAGTTCAAGTAAAAGACTATGTATTAAGGAACTATGTGTACACAAATTTTTTAACTCGAAAACATGCTACCATAATCTGATTTCATATATCTTTAAGCATGAGAGTATGACATAGAGTATGTGGATTTATTTTGCATGCTTTAATGAATTTTGATGACTTACTAAGGGAGGTTTAAAGTTTCAGAAACAAATATGATAAACTCTATATACGCTTTGAGTTAAGATTTGTGAGCATGCTTATGTGGTTTAACTTGTGTATGTGAGACATTATGATTAGGTGTGTCATGCATGTAAATGTGATTAATATGAATTCCTAGTGAGTTATATGCATTGTGAAACTAGTTAAGTGTGGTTGAGAGTAAACATAAATGAAGTAGAACCTCATAACTTGATATACTTGATTTAACAAATACAAGCATGTGTAGTAGAGACCTATGAACCACATAGCATGTGTTTAACGATTAAACGTAAGAAAATTATGAATTGAACACTTAAAGTCTTTATGAAATGAGAATAGATGGTGACCTATGTTAATGTTATGATATGAGTTCAAACTTAGTTATCCACATACTAACATATGTGTTTTGCATGATTATTCATATGTGCAAGTCATGTGTACACTGGCTTTCTACAGGAGCAGCCATGTCTTGGATTGCACTAGGAGAAGCACGGCTGCGCCACTCCTCATTACAAACCTAGCGCGGTCGCGCTACCCTACAGTGAGGTCTGTGTTTTGTTAATAAATTGAGAACTTATGCAAGCCTATATTGTAACTTTAATCAGTAATACATGTCCAGTATAGTATACATGTGTGAATAAGTATGATAACAGAAGAATACTATAACTATACTCTTAAATTAACGTGTGAAGGCAAGTAATGGCGACATAGTGTATTAGAAACTGATTTTTTGTGTTATGTGATAGCATATGTATGGAAGCATGTGACTAGAGGAAACTAACACTATATGTTTAGTATTGACGAGTTATACTTGTATATCATGATTACATTAAGATAATAGGTGTACATATTAAACTTGTATAACTAATGTGATTATACATGAATAGGATATCATAGTTCATTGGATTGATATTAAGCTTTACTTTGGTAAACTACGCTTGAGGCAAGTTTCCTAACTTCCACAACTTTGGATTTTGTGCAAGTTCTTGAATTTTATTTGATTCGTATATTGAATGCAAGTACTCGAACCTTACTCTTTATTGAGCATTATTTGAACTTGTGCAATTATTGATCGTACAAGTAGAACCTTGAAGAAACAATACTTCGTAATGAAATTTCAAACTTTGATTCAATAATAATCGTTCATATATATATATATATATATATATATATATATATATATATATATATATATATATATATATATATATATATATATATAACAAATTAACTTTATGCGGACTCTTATAATCGAGAAGAACAACCCTCTTGGTAAGGGAATTATATATTGTTGGGGAACCGATGTGCGGAAATGAGAAAGACTAAATGTTATGCATGACATAGGGTACTGTAGGTTGATCACCTGTTGTACTCATTTTATAGAATTATCAGTTTATTACTGTTAATTCTAGGAGAAGTTCATAGTCCTTAGTGACTTCTTAGTATTTATTGCTTTGAAATCTTGAATTGATTTAATCATTGAATATTATTGTCCATAGCGATTATTGTTGATAATCATCGATACTTCTTGCTATCTTGAACTATCCTTATTGATATACCCTTAAGAAATTTAAAACATATTGATTACCCTTTTTTCTATATTACTTGCTGGGCAAAATTATTGCTCATCCTTGCTTTCCATAAAACTTTCAGTGAAGGCAGAATGTGGTGAACCCTCCAACAAGGGTAAAGGGAAAGCTTTGGAGTAGTTATTGCTATGTTGCTAGGAATGTACTATGATTTAATTGTAGAAGAACTTGTTAAGCTATGATTAATTTAAGTGGTATTGTATTATGTATTAGTCATGTCCAAATGGTGTTTAATTATGATTAAGTTATATAAGAGATGTTTAAGTTACGAACCCTTGGGACAAGAATAATTATGTTATAACAATGTAATTTATTTTATTATTCCGTTGTGTGAGATGTTGAGTTATTATTAGAGTTAGTACGTGACAACAAAATTTGGGACAAGTGTGGTCTGAATTTGGTGGTGTCATAGAGAAAGTTCCAAGTACCTCAAGTATGTAGGGGATTCTCCCCAAACAAGCAAAGATAGTTCTGATAAATGGGATTACTCAGGATGCTGATTTATGATGGAACGAGAAAAGAAGTCTATCAAGGAACAGATTGGGTAATTGGAAGAAATGATGGTATATCAACACTAAATAAATCGACAGTTGATAACCCAAGTCAGCCAGAGGAGAACAAATCCTCCTACGCCTAAAATCCTTCCATAGAGAATTTGCCTTCAAAAGGAAGTTCACTCCTTTAAATCAACCCATGGAAGAAATTCTCCAACTGTTGATTGTTGGGTAAAATCTAATTACGCATAACACGCAAGTATACGTGATCAACAAGTAATAAAGTGAAAGTTGATTATCATTCCCACGAGGAATTGTTTAATAAAAATCACCAAGTACTAACCCGTAACCAACTCAATCTTATTTAAACGAATGAATTTCAAATTATATAATTAAACTACTATTAAATTCCACTAGTTAAATTAAGATTATGGAGATTTAAAATCACAACTTCACTTAATACTTCATTTAAGTTAACAAACTTCTCATCAATTATTCTCTATTATGAATTGTTAATCAAGAACACAAAAGCAGATAAAACCACCTCTCGATGCATAATACGCATACTCACTTAAATCCACAGATGATAGAATTAAGCAAGACACCCTAATTAACTAATTCACTATATCTCTATGTGAATTACAATTAAAAAGGATTTAAAGCACAAGTTCTCTATAAGATTACATATGGCGTAAAGACATATCTCTATCCTAAACATGAATCATGAATTCCAACTATGCAAAAATCACAAACACATGTTATTATGATCAGATCTAAATCTAAACTTCATCTCTTGAGTTCATATAGATTATCACGATAATTGATGGCCAATCAATTAAACAATTAAGTCTAAATCACAGTAGACAATTCTCACAATAGAACATAATAATTGATAGCGAAGCATATTAAAATAAACTACACAATAAGATCCATTGTAATCTCAAACAAAGAATTAGTTCATTAAATTAAAACTAAGAATCCACAATTGAATAAACATTAAAAGATAATAATAAGATTAGAATAAAGAATAAATCTGTTGTTAGCAAATCTCCATCTTCCTCAAGCTCCTGTTCTTGATCTTCAATGGTCTCCAAGTTGCATCAATCTCCAAAACAAATAAGAACTAAGGTTTTTTATAAAGCCCCCAAATCTAGGTACTTGAAACCCGAACTCGGTGCTTTACGATACCATTTCTATGAGCGGAATAATACTAATAATAATAACAATAATATAAATACCAACTTAATTTAGATATTTATCAAAGTCTGAATCACAAGTACGCAACCTTTAATACATTCCTCACAATACGCGATAGGTAATATATCTCATACTTGTCTTAATAAAGATAACTATTACATAAAATGGCATTGAATTCATTCTGCAACCTTTCCTTTCCCTTTATTCTTAGCCGAGCCTTCTACTTGTTCACACTTAGCTGAAAACATTTATATTAAGCAAGGATGAGCATTTGAGTGGACATCAAGTAATATCAATTATATATATATATAAGCTGAAAGAATTTAAATGTTTTCTTTATACTATCCTTCTACAACAAATCAATAGTTGTTAAGTAATCTGAACCGATAATATTAACATAACAACCCTCTTTCAAATTTTAAAACTACGTAATGACTATATATAAGGTTAAGGGGACATACTATGAACATTATTTTCATTTTCGAATAGGTTTAGCAGAACTTCACCGCAAACCGTCATAAGTTACGGGCACGGAGGGTGGTTAGCCCATTGTACCCTGTATTGATCAATACTACATTACAAGAACGATATTATCATTCACTCTGGCTACCTTGGGCACATAAAAATTTTCCCCATGAATGAGATGTTCATACTTGTCAGGGTTCCAAACCAAAGCAATTCGGTTGGATAATAGGTATGTTTTATCTTATTCAAAAATAGTCTATAATTCAAAGATATATATATATATATATATATATATATATATATATATATATATATATATATATATATATATATATATATATATATATATAAGTAATTAACAAAGGTGTATCAACATGTGATTAAATGCAATGATTACCCAAGTGGGGACACTTGTATAACCATTTATAGAAATTAATGAACAGAATATATATCCGAATTACCATATACTAACATGTTGATAATCAATGAGCGTATATAATATAGGGTTAATAATTTGTACAATAATAATATAATTCTGAAACATTCTTACTCATGTCCATTGCATAAAGGAAATGCAAAGGTAGGATACTTACCTGATGCGCTGCTTACAATACGCAACTTAGTTTTATCTTTTATATCACAACTTATCATTAATCAGATCATTCGTTCGATTAGAACAATATACAATAACACATAATACTGCATTTCGCAGTCAGCACATAACCTAATCACACATGTTCAACAGTTATTGCATCACAAACAAACATTAATACAGTCAAAATATCTAAGTCTAGATCAATTTCTGAAATATATCGATTGTAAAATTGGACACTTTTATCGGCAATTATCGAGTCTAAACTCTATTCTGTAACTCAATATCTGTCAATATCAGTCATATTATTTTAAATAACTTAATAAACATTTATTAATTTATCATGAATTTTCAAACACCAAAATCATTATTAAATGATTCAAGTATTAAACAATTTTATTATCATTTAATTATTATTTAACTATCAATGAAACCATTGTCAAAATATTAAAGTTATTTATAATAACTCAAAATATTTTTAAAATATTTATATTACCCTTAAATAATTTTTAAAACATTTAAAATCATTTTCAAACAATTACCATTAATATTAAAATATTAATGTACTATTTCTTAAAATATTAAACGTCATTAAGTATAACTTAAAATATTTAATTCACTTAATATTATTAATCTTGATAATATTTAATATTATTAATATTATTAACCTTTATTAACCTCTTATTTAATATCCATAAAGGTCATAAATAATATTTCTTATTATAAATTACCAAAATGCCTTAAAATAGTCATAATATTATATATTAGGAGTATTCAAGCATTAAAGTCACAATTTTCTTATTTAAGACATCATTTAACTATTTATTTTCTTTTATTCATAACTTAATCATTTTTAGGAAAAATAGCAAACTGATTCCAAAAATTCCCATTTTCTAGATTTGGACAGTATATGTCCCAAACATGATTCCCAAATGTTTTTGGAATTTTAGAAAATGATTTAATATTTTTTAAGTGCCCAAAACACTCGGATTTTGCTTCATTTTTCATAAATCGAGGTTTGCTCAGAAAAATCTGAAATTGTCAGGGTATACTCTCATAACATATACGAACCTACTATAAATTTTTTTGAATTTTCCAGTGTATACACAGTGAGATATTCGAGTGTTAATATTTAGGAGTCCCTTAGGTTATTTAATTGTCTCACCTAATGTATAATTAGGTTACGAAGCTTTCATTTAGGGTTTAAAATAAAATAAAATTAGTTCCTAAAATTTATAATTAGGGTTTTCTTAATTTGATTAGGGTTCTAATCATACATGAACATTAGGGTATTATATAATAATTATAATTATCCTTGCTAATCTAGCAATTAGGGTTTATAATTAATAAATAGGATTTCAAGAAATTAATAAATCTAAATGTTAATTAGGGTTGACCTAATCAATCAAAAAAAATAATCATATAACACAATTATATAATAGTCTTAAACTCACAATTGAGTTTTAAATTAGGGTTTCTCACAGTAAAACTAGGGTTTGACATAATAGACCATAACTGACCAATCTTTGTCAGTCCACATACATACAGTATATAATTATAGCACTAAAAAATCAAAATATAAATAATATTATATTATTATTCTCATTCCTTGATCAAAATTCAAAATTAGGGTTTGGATTCCATATCTGATTTATTTGTCATACTTAATATTATTAATTAAGATAAAATAATTAACTTAATAATCAGACTAAAATTCATATAATAAAATAATTATTATAATTAAAAAAATCATTTAATATATTATATAAATAAAATATGATTATATTTTCATAGAAAATAATTAATAAAAACATTTCTACTATAAAATTAATTATTATAATAATATAGTTTATAACAATCAATAATTTTAAAATAAAATTATTTAAAATTATTCATGTAATAAGTATATCACATAAATACATACACATATTATCTTGGCACATATTCCCGATATTTAAAATAATAATAATAAAAATTTATACTCAAAATTTCTAATTTATTTGTATAGAAAATATCTAGGTTGTTATTACTTCACTCTCCTTATAAAGATTCCGCTCCTAATCATCTGCTTTTTAAAACCTACACATACAAGTGTACGTAGCATATACAATCATTGCAAGTAGATCTTGATCATAAATGATCACACTGATCTTTAATCTATTCACGTAAAGCTTGTCTATCTGATTAAACAGAAATTTGTTTTATAAAAGAACTCAAATTCCTTCTTCAAATTTTTTTTATAAAATAATTTATTATATATATATAAGAAATTCATGTATAAGAAAATAAAATTTGATTAGAATACTACCTGGAGTTGCATCCTTCTCTGCCACCGTATCTTGAACTGTCATATTGAAGACTCCTGTGGTAGTGAAGTTGGTCCCGTTGTTGCCAATGTCCTGCTGCCTTTTCACTTATTCACATTTTTTGCCTCCCTTATCCTTCTTGGACAATCTTTCACCTTATGCTCCATTGATTCACAAATAAAACATCCACTATACATTCCCAGTTAGGGGCAATGGGAGAGATATGTCCTTCCGCCTTTACACTTATAACACGAAACTTACT
Organism: Panax ginseng; assembly: GCA_020205605.1. Lineage (NCBI taxonomy): Eukaryota > Viridiplantae > Streptophyta > Magnoliopsida > Apiales > Araliaceae > Panax > Panax ginseng. The sequence continues at coordinate 93,453,348 of CM035134.1, forward strand.
TTTTAAGACACTCTCCCAGTGATTCTTTCCGCAATTTCTACACTGCATAGTCTGTTTCTTTCCACCTCCTAGCCTAATCTCGGTATTCCCGAAATTATCTCCTTTCCTTTTTCTAGTCCTACTACCACTACTCCCTTTTTCGGCTCTAGTTTGATTTGCCTCCCACCAAAAATTCGTCCCCTCTTTCATTATATAGGTGGCAAAAGTTGTCTTTTGTCCCTCTATTACCCCAGCTATCACAAATGCTTCCACATGGTCAGTTGATCCTCTAAATCTTGGCGTTCTGACTGCCTTGAAGTCTTTGAAGTTTGCTAATCAATTTTCTAGCTGATTTCCCACGGCTAGTATTCCATTCTGCATATCTTGAGCGACCATATTCGCAAAATTCTGTATCGGCTCTGGTTGTCCTCCATCTTTATCGACAGGTTCTTCTGTCCATTGATTTCTCTTTTGTCTTGGCGGCATTATCTGATTAGTCATAATTTATCTTTCATCAACTTACCTTCTATATCTTAGGGTATTTACATAACGCAAAATTTTCTACTCGAATAATCATGTATTTAAAATATTAGATTTCAAAACTTTTGGTTTCATCAGATTAACCAAAGGTCGATAATTGATTACTATCTTTATACCAACTTATTTCATTATTCCATCATAGATTCATATTCATAACACTTGACATTCTATAACACATACTGCTTTAAACATCCGCTATCCCTTTGTGACTTAAAAGTTGGGAATCACTGCCACAACTTATACAAAAGTTGAGAGTATTACCTTATACAGACATACTTATCATATACACAACATAGAATTATACATATTCAACTAATACTAATACCATTTATTTCTTACGCCTTTTCTAAGGATCAATTTGCTTTTTTTTTCTTTTTTTTTTAAATTTTCAAACACCTATCATAATAATGTATTTATATTCATATACCACTATTTTAATACAGACTGACTAACATCTATCATACTTTTATAAACCCTCAAGGCATAAACTACCCACTACCAACTATCCTCTAATGGACAAAAAGTGAGGATTCGCTACCATCTACCCCTCTATCAAAATAAAAGTTGGGGCCTAACTGCTATCCTATGCATACAGCAAGGCATAAGGATTTACAACAACTAAACAGTCTCTAATAGAAACAAAAAGTGGGACTATATCGAACATGGATACAAATCAACGCCGCTTCATCGGCCGGAGGGCGCCCATCCACTCAAAGATCGAATCACTGAAGGCGATGTCTAAAGCTTGCTCCAAGGTATATATATCCTCACATCTTTAGCTTGGATCTCAACTCTCAACCTGCCCTAGTCAGTAGCTCTCTCTCGCCCAACCTCCTCGCAACTCCTGGCTTAACTTAGCCTTTGTGCTCGTAAACAACGCCCTTGACGGCCCGCTTCTAAAATGTGGAGGGTGTGGTTCTGTGCCTCCACTTGCTCAGCCCTAACCATTAGCTCGTCGTTCCTGGCTAACAAATCTTCTATCATCTCATGCCCCATGGACTCCTCACTAGAGTCCCTCGACTCTTGGTTCACTGAATAACTATCTTGACTCTCGGCCACCCATCCTATGACCACAATAAACAATCAAAACAACATCAAAGACCACAATAAAATATATTCATTCATAAAATGAAAAGATATTTTATTCAGTACAACTAAAACTTGATGGATCTCCTCAACCCATCACCTAGCTAACATACTCTATAAATATTTTCTACTAAGGTTATAACCTAGGTTTCACATTCCTAATGTTTATAACCTACAGCTTTGATACCAAGTTATAAAGCCCCAAATCCGTGTACTTGAAACCCTAACTCTCGGTGCTTTACGATACCATTTCTATGAGCGGAATAATACTAATAATAATAACAATAATATAAATACCAACTTAATTTACATATTTATCAAAGTCTAAATCCCAAGTACGCAACCTTTAATACATTCCTCACAATACGCGATAGGAAATATATCTCATGTCTTAATAAAGATAACTATTACATAAAATGGCATTGAATTCATTCTGCAACCTTTCTTTTCCCTTTATTCTTAGCCGAGCCTTCTACTTATTCACACTTAGCTGAAAACATTTAAATTAAGCAAGGATGAGCATTTGAGTGCCCAACAAGTAATAGCAATTATATATATATAAGCTGAAAGAATTTAAATGTTTTCTTTATACTATCCTTCTACAATAAATCAATAGTTGTGAAGTAATCTGAACCGATAATATTAACATAACAACCCTCTTTCAAATTTTAAAACTACGTACTGACTATATATAGGGTTAAGGGGACATACTATGAACATTATTTTTATTTTCGAATAGGTTTAGCAAAATTTCATCCACAAACCGTCATAACTTATGGGCACGGAGGGTGATCAGCCCGTTGTACCCTGTATTGATCAATACTACATTACAAGAACGATATTATCGTTCACTCTGGTTGCCTTTGGCACATAAAAATTTTCCCCATGAATGGGATGTTCATACTTATCAAGGTTCCAAACTAAAGCAATTCGGTTGGATAATAGGTAGGTTTTATCTTATTCAACAATAGTCTATAATTCAACAAATATATATATATATATATACGAGTAATTAACAAAGGTGTATCAACATGTGATTAAATACAATGATTACCCAAGTGGGGACACTTGTATAACCATTTATAGAAATTAACGAACATAATATATATCTGAATTACCATATACTAACATGTTGATAATCAATAAGCGTATATAATATAGGGTTAATAATCTGTACAGTAATAATATAATTCTGAAACATTCTTACTCATGTCCATTGCATAAAGGAAATGCAAAAGTAGGATACTTGCCTGATGCGCTGCTTACAATACGCAACTTAGTTTTATCTTTTATATCACGACCTATCATTAATTAGATCATTCGTTCGATTAGAACAATATACCATAACACATAGTACTGCATTTCGCAGTCAGAACATAACCTAATCACACATGTTTAACAATTATTGCATCACAAACAAACATTAATACAGTCAAAATATCTAAGTCTAGATCAATTTCTGAAATATGTTGGTGTACCGACAGCTTTATCGGGTAATTACTGAGTCTAAACTCTATTCTGTAACTCAATATCTGTCAATATCAGTCATATTATTTTAAATAACTTAATAAACATTTATTAATTTATCATAAATTTTCAAACAACGAAATCATTATTAAATGATTCAAGTATTAAAGAATTCTATTATCATTTAATTATTATTTAACCATTAATGAAACCATTGCCAAAATATTAAAGTTATTTATAATAACTCAAAATATTTTTAAAATATTTATATTACCCTTTAAATGATTTTTAAAACATTTAAAATCATTTTAAACAATTACTATTAATATTAAAATATTAATGTACTATTTCTTAAAATATTAAACGCCATTAAGTATAACTTAAAATATTTAATTCACTTAATATTATTAATCTTGATAATATTTAATTCCCTTAGTATTACTAGTTCACTAATAACACTTTTATTCGCTTACTAATATTATTAACATCTTAATAATATTTTAATTTTTTACTAATATTATTAATCCTCTTAATAATATTTTAATCATGCATTAATATTATTACATTAATAATATCTTACTTATGATTTAATATCATTAATCAATTAATAATACTTTTAGTCATTTACCAATCGTATTAATATTTTATTTATTTACTAATATTATTAATCATTTAATAATATTTTATTCCTTTACTAATGTTATTATATTAATAATATTTTATTTAATCTCTAATATTATTATTTACTTAATAATATTTTAATTATTTAATAATGCTTTAATTTAATAATAATAATCTTTTAATCTAAGATTAATATTTTAATCTAATATTATTAATTATTAAATAATACTTTAATCATTTATTAATGCTTAAATCAAATATTATTAACCATTTGATAATATTTTAATGAAGTTCTAATCTTAATATTTTTATTTACTTAATAATATCATATTCTAATATTATTAATATCATAATAATATTTTTAACAATTTATTGGATTAATAAATAATTTATTCTAATTGTTCACCCTTTATTAAACCTCTTATTTAATATCCATAAAGGTCATAAATAATATTTCTTATTATAAATTACCAAAATGCCCTAAAATAGTCATAATATTATATATTAGGAGTATTCAAGCATTAAAATCACAATTTTCTTATTTAAGACATCATTTAACTATTTACTTCCTTTTATTCATAACTTAATCATTTTTAGGAAAAATAACAAACTAATTCCAAAAATTCTCATTTTCTAGATTTGGACAGTATATGTGCCAAATATGATTCCCAAATTTTTTTGGAATTTTAAAAAATGATTTACTATTTTTAAAGTGCCCAAAACACTCGGATATTGCTTCATTTTTCATAAATCGAGTTTTGGTTAGACAAATCTAAAATTTTCAGGGTATACTCTCATAACATATATGCACATAGTGTAAAAATTTCGGAATTTTCCAGTGTATACACAGTGACATATTCGAGTGTTAATATTTAGGAGTCCTTTACGGAAATGGCCATTATGCACAACCTATAAATCGAAACGCGTCCGTTCTTTTTCCTACACGTAGATAACTTCTTAAGGTACCTTTGTGTTTGTTCCCAGATTTTTAAAAGACTTGCAGCTGACTGAAACAGCCTCATGAAAAATGGGAACAATAACTATTTTAGGGTTTCAAACCTCAATATACTATGTGGACTATTTTGGGGAAAATAGTCCCCATGGCTTCAATACTTGCTAGATTTGTGTTCTACCACTTGGGTTTACTAGATAACTCATGAATCTAGCACCCCCCTTCGACGGTTCACAAATTCAAGTTGTAAAACTTGAGTTATACAAGATTTAGTGGAAGAAAAACAAGGGTTTCACCCCTTGGAGAACATATGCTCATTGTCTTCCTCTAAGCCTTTGATCTAACACTCAAGAGACTTAGTTCCATACATGATAATATGTAGAACTAGGGTATCTTGAGTATTAATCCATAACTCCAACAAATCATGCTATAACACAGAATAGAAGAAAAATAAGAAAAAGAATTGATGAGAACCTCACCTAGTTTTATTTGCTATCCTTCTTGATCTTCCAAAGTAATGAATAATCTTAGGGTGCATTAAGCAACTAGCACACCTCTCCCTCTCTCACAAAACCAAAACTCTCTCTGTAAGACCCCAAGTTTTATGAATAAAGATGATTTTTCTATAATTATCATTTTTAAATATTATGGAATGAATTTGTTATAATGTTATAGTTGTGGGTAGTATTTATAAATTCTACAAAGTATGCAAGTTGTTATATTATATTCGAATGGTCGGGGAATATTCGTTTTAGCAGAGAATATTCGCATAACAAAGACAATCATTGGTGGACCCCATAATGTAATTATTGCCTGATTGAGAAAAACGACAAAAATATTTTTATAAAAAATAACGCCGGAAGTTTTACCGCTAATACCGCTGAACTACTCGGTGAGTAAAAGTACAAGAATACGCTGCGGGTTGCATAGTAGCACACATGATTGATTATTGATGCTTACGTGAGAAGTCACCAATAATACTCAATTATTACTACGAAGAATTGTTGCATCATATCTCTCATATTATTGATTCGATTATTGTCACAGTATCATCTGCATTATATGATATATTATTAAATCAATAATTGAGACGACAAAGTTATTCATATTATTAAATTGCAATATTTACAATGTATAGAAGTTCTGCCAAGGAGAGGTTTGGTCACCTAATTGCGCGCCAATAGGGAGAAATTCTTATTGGAAAGCCCCCTCTTTCTTTGGAACGACCTGGTTGTTAAATATTGTAAGTTATGATATTAATAATGAATAAGTTCGTGTTGATTAAAGATGAATTTGATAGTTCCATTATGTTGGGATTATTGGTGTTAGTTGAAATCGACATCTATTCCGATGATAATTGATGTCTGGGGGTTATATTGATAAATCGAGTAATTTATCGGATAAATGAGCAATTAATTGCTACTAATTCACATGCTTATATAAATATTTATTCACATGTGTGTACTATTGAGTCACATTCACTTACTAAGAAAAATTGGTGGTATTGTACTGTAATTTTTCGAGCCCCAAAACGTGTAATTATCGAAACTATATTTTTCTATAAATAGAAGCTCATTCTTCCTTCATTTCTCACCAATTCACCAAAGCTATAGAGCATTTATTATAGAAAGAAATTATAGAGAGAAAGAAGAAGGGAAGTCTGCTACATTTCTATTTCAGTATCCAGCTTTATTCTAAGGTAAGGGGTATTATTTCTTTTGTATTCATGAAGAGAACTTATGTTATTCCATTCTTTATTATTCAGTTGGAATAACATGTATATGCGGGCTAACCTATACTTGGTGAAATTCTTCTGTTATTCCATTCTTTATTATTATGTTGGAATATCTTGTTCAGGCATTTTACGCCGCACTGGTTCTCGCTTTTTATTATTCTCGTTGGAACATCCCGCAAGGCATGAATTTTGCCTCGACTTCGTTCCGTTATTTATTATTTTGTTGAATAACTTTGCTTATGCGAAGTAAAGGTATGTATGGTGATTTCTTTTGTTATTCCATTCTTTATTATACTCGCTTGGTTAAAGTTTTGACTTCTATACTCCATGAAATTAGTGGAATATCCTTGATATTTGTGCTTCATCCAGTATCTTTTCATGAAAATATTCTTCTGAACATTCTTGAATTTTACTCTACAAAGAAGTATCATGTTGACAATTTAGACTTATTAGTTCCTGAATAAATTAATTCTTGAACTTGTTTTATTGAATTCTTATATCATTGTCATCATCCTCATGTTTATATTTTTTGAAAGTCATCTGTGGACTATAGTGCATGGATGGACTTGGTATGATTATGACCAAGGATTATTCGGTGTAATCATGACCGTAATGTTACAAATGATGTGGTAAAAGTTCTCATTGGCCCGTAGTGCATCGATGGATGCTTGTTGGCATGATCATGACCATTGATGAATACACGAATATCCTTGGCCCACAAAGGTATGGATAATTTGTGGTCGTGGACCTAATGAATATCCTTGGTCAGTAAAAGTGTGGATTATGTGGATTATTTATTGTCGAGTCTCAAATGATAAAAAGTGATGAAAAACATTTTAAATCATAAAAGATAGTAGATTTTATTCTCTACTTGACTCTTTTAATGGATTACTTGTTCACTAGCAGCTTAAACTTGATGTCTATTATATTTTATCAGTTTAACATTGTTGAAGGCTAATGATAATTTATTCTGCATTATCTTAGTCATAATATTTCTTACTGGGCTAGTTGAGCTCAACCTTTCTTTCATTGTTCTCTTCAGGAAATGAGAACGTAGCCGGGACTAGTCGAGGAACGGAGTGACGGTCTGAGATGGTGTCTTAGTAGTCCTCACTATTCTATAAAATAGTGTGATAATAAATGTAACGAGGACTTATTCTGAGAGTTGATATTGTCTAGAAGACAATATTTGTATTAAAACTCACAGCTCTTGTTGTATATTTAAGATTGTATTTATATTTTGTACCATATATTTGGCGACTCAGAATAGGTGATGTATACCTATTTTGGGGGCGTCACAGTTGGTATCAAAGCTTAGGGATATGATCCCTGGCTAAGATGTGAGACAAGAACTACTTCAAGGGAAGTTGGGACAAGTTCTTACCGTTGGTGGAGTTTTCATACAACAACAGTTATCAAGCAACTGTTGGCATGGCTCCATTCGAAACGTTATATGTAAGAAAGTGTCGTTCTCCAGTATGCTGGGATGAGGTGGGTGAAGTAACGTTGTTGGGACCAGAGTTGGTACGTATGACTACGGAAAAGATTCAAACGATCTGATAACATATAAAAACCTCATAAGATCGACAAAAGAGTTATGCTGATCTTCATCGAAAATACGTGGAATTCGATATTGGAGATCATGTGTTGTTACGTGTTGCTCCATGGAAAGGAGTTACGAGATTTGGAAAGAGAGAAAAGATCAATCCTCGATTCATTGGCCCATTTTTAATCCTCGATCGAGTAGGGGACTCAGAGCCTATGTACTCGCTTTTACTGCGCAGTATGTCTCGTGATCATAACGTTTTTCATATATCCATGTTATGTAAATATGTGAAAGACCCGAACCACATTATTGAGTTAGAACCGGACGAAATAGCGGAAGATTTAACGTATGAAGAGGTTCCTGTTCAAATCTTGGATAAGAAGGAACATATTCTATGCTTCAAGGTTATACCTCAAGTCAAAGTTTTATGGAGGAACCACGATGTTGAGGAAATGACCTGGGAGTTAGAATATGAAATGAAATCAAGGTATCCTTACCTCTTCGATATACCAGGTAAGTACCCTAATTTCGAGGGCGAAATTTCATAAGAAGGGGAGGTTGTAAGACCCCAACTTTTATGAATAAAGATGATTTTTCTATAATTATCATTTTTGAATATTATGGAATGAATTTGTTTTAATGTTATAGTTGTGGGTAGTATTTATAAATTCTGCAAAGTATGCAAGTTGTTATATTATATTCGATTGGTCGGGGAATATTCGTTTTAGCAAGGAATATTCGTATAACGACGCAATCATTGGTGGACCCCACAACAGAATTATCGTCGGATTGAGAAAACGACAAAAATATTTTTATAAAAATAATGGCGGAAGTTTTACCGTTAATACTTTTCGTTGAACTACTCTTTAGTAAAGTACAAAGAATACGCTGTGGTCGCATAAGAAGCACACTACCTGCAGATTGATTATTAATGCTTACGTGAGAAGTCACTTAGTTTTACTCAATTAGTGTTACAGTAATTGTTGCATCATATCTCTCATATTATTGATTCGATTATTGTTACAGTATCATCTGCATTATATGATATATTATTAAATAAATAATTGAGATGACAAAGTTATTCATATTATTAAATTGCAATATTTACAATGTCTAGAAGTTCTGCCAAGGAGAGGTTTGATCACCTAATTGCCCGCCAATAGGGAGAAATCCTTATTGGAAAGCCCTCTCTTTCCTGGGAATGACCTGGTTGTTAAATATTGTGAGTTATGATATTACTAATGAATAAGTTCGTGTTGATTAAAGATGAATTTGATAGTTCCATTAAATTGGGATTATTGGTGTTAGTTGAAATCGACATCTATTCTGATGATAATTGATGTCTGGGGGTTATATTGATAAATCGGGTAATTTATCGGATAAATGAGCAATTAATTGCTACTAATTCACATGCTTATATAACTATTTATTCACATGTGTGTACTATTGAGTCACATTCACTTACTATTAGGGGAGTTGGTGCAAGATTGATAATACTTGCATGACTAAGTTAAAAAGGGAGGTATAGATGGAGGTACTATATTGTATTTTGTATTTTCACATGATTATAACTATTGATTCACATGATTGAACTATTGATTCACATTATTTACTATTAGGGGAGGTGGTGCAAGTTTGATAATACTTGCAGGACAAAATTAAAAATGAAAGAAAAGTTAGAGGTATTGTACTGTATTTTTTTGAGCCCCAAAATGTGCAATTATCGAAACTATATTTTTCTATAAATAGAAGCCCATTCTTCCTTCATTTCTCACCAATTCACCAAAGCTATAGAGCATTTATTATAGAGAGAAAGAAGAAGAGGAGTCTGCTACATTTCTATTTCAGTATCCAGCTTTATTCTAAGGTAAGGGGTATTATTTCTTTTGTGTTCATGAAAAGAACTTCTGTTATTCCATTCTTTATTATTTTGTTGGAATAACCTGTATACGCGGGTTACCCTATACTTGGTGAAATTCTTCTGTTATTCCATTCTTTATTATTCTGTTGGAATATCCTCGTTCATAATGCTTTTACGCCGGACCGGGTTCCGCTTTTTATTATTCTCATTGGAATATCCTGCTCATGTGTTTTACGCCAACCCGGTTCCGCCTTTTATTATTACTGTTGAACATCCTCGCTTGGGCAATTTCTTTACCGACCGTTCCATTATTTATTATTCTATTGGAATAACTCCGCCTATGAGGAGTACTGCATGCATGGTGATTTCTTTTGTTATTCCATTCTTTATTATACTCAGTTGGTTAAAGTTTTGACTTCTATACTCTATGAAATTAGTGGAATATCCTTGATATTTGCGCTTCATCCAAAGATCTTTTCATGGAAATATTTTTTCCGAGCATTCTTGAATTTTACTCTACAAAGAAGTATCATGTTGACAATTTGGACTTATTAGTTCTTGAATAAATTAATTCTTGAACTTGTTTTATTGAATTCTTATATCATTGTCATCATCCTCATGTTTTTATTTTTTGAAAGTCATCTGGCACAGAGTGTATGGATGGACTTGGTATGATTATGACCGTGGATTATTCGGTGTAATCATGATCGTAATGTTACAAATGATGTGGTAAAAGTCCTCATTGGCCAGTAGTGCATTGATGGGATGCTTGTTTGCATGATCATGACCATTGATGAATACACGAATATCCTTGGCCCGTGGTGCATGGATAATTTGTGGTCACGACCCTAATGAATATCCTCGTCAGTAGTGCAGTGGGATGATGTGGATTATTTATTGTCGAGTCTCAAATATAAAAAGTGATAAAAACCTTTTAAATCATAAAAGATAGTAGATTTTATTCTCTACTTGACTTTTTAATGGATTGCTTGTTCACCGCAGCTTAAACTTGATGTCTATTATATTTTATCAGTTTAACATTGTTGAAGGCTATTGATAATTTATTCTGCATTATCTTAGTCATAATATTTCTTACTAGGCTAGTTGAGCTCACCCTTTCTTTCACTGTTCTCTTCAGGAAATGGGAACGTAGCCGAGACTAGTCGGGGAATGGATTGACGGTTCGAGATGGTGTCTTAGTAGTCCTCAAAATTCTATAGAATAGTGTGATAATAAATGTAATGAGGACTTATTCTGAGAGTGGATATTGTCTAAAAGACAATATTTGTATTAAAACTCACAACTCTTGTTGTATATTTAAGATTGTATTTGTATTCTATACCATGTATTTGGCGACTCAGAATAGGTGATGTATATCTATTTTGGGGGCGTCACACTCTCTCTCTCTCTCTTTTGTATGTTGCTAGCTTGGGAGAAAAATAAGAAGAAGGAGAATAAGAGAAATGAAATTGATCTAGCAAATGAATGGGTGATTAACTATTATCCCCCATACTTTTATTATCCCATGGATAAAAGACTACACCTTATCTCTTCAATTTGCCTAATCATGTGATTAAGGGTGCTTAATATATTTGCAACCAATGGGAGATTGACACACATGTACTTGTGTGTAAGACTTACTATTTAAGGAACTTGATTAGCATAATTTGTTGCCTAAAATGGCCGATCCCCCTTGCCCCATTATCTCCTCCATTTTTCTTTTATTTTAATGCATAAATTAGATAAATCAAAGGTCTAAAATACCCTTAATCAAGTGGGCTAAGTATTGGTTTGCATTTTATTCCTTTTGAGCTTCTCCTTTAATTGTTTTGGGCCATGTAATAAACATAATCTAACCATTTTAATATATGTTACCCAAATTGTTTATTTAGGGTTTCCATTTCCAATCATATGAAATTTAATTACTTATACATGTGACTTTAGCTCATAACCTAATTAGGTTTTACTAGAAATAGGTTTAAAATTATTAGACACTTGAAATAACAAGATTATCCACATAAGTTAGTATACATATTAAATACTAACCTTTTCTTATTAGCATAACCCTTAGGTTATTTAATTGTCTCACCTAATGTATAATTAGGTTACGAAGCTTTCATTTAGGGTTTAAAATAAAATAAAATTAGTTCCTAAAATTTGTAATTAGGATTTTCTTAATTTGATTAGGGTTCTAATCATACATGAACATTAAGGTATTATATAATAATTATAATTATCCTTGCTAATCTAGCAATTAGGGTTTATAATTAATAAATAGGATTTTAAGAAATTAATAAATCTAAATGTTAATTAGGGTTGACCTAATCAATCAAAAAGAAGTCATATAACACAGTTATATAATAGTCTTAAACTCACAATTGAATTTCAAATTAGGGTTTTCCGCAGTAAAACTAGGGTTTGACATAATACACCATAACAGACCAATCATTGTCAGTCCACATACATACAGTATATAATTATAGCACTAAAAAATCAAAATATAAATAATATTATATTATTATTCTCATTCTTTGATCAAAATCCAAAATTAGGGTTTGGATTTCATATCTGATTTATTTGTCATACTTAACATTATTAATTAAGTTAAAATAATTAACTTAATAATCAGTACTAAAATTCATATAATAAAATAATTATTATAAATAAAAAAAATCATTTCATATATTATATAAATAATATATGATTATATTTTCATGGAAAATAATTAATAAAACCATTTCTACTATAAAATTAATTATTATAATAATATAGTTTATAACAATCAATAATTCTAAAATAAAATTATTTAAAATTATTCATGTAATAAATATATTACATAAATACATACACACATTATCTTGGAACATATTCCCCATATTTAAAATAATAAAAAAAATTTATACCCAAAATTTTTAATTTATTTGTATAGAAAATTTCGGGTTGTTACATTTTTCCCAATCTACTCTAATCTAATCTAATGGAATTCTTCCTCCCCTTTTATCCTTGCAATTCTCCTCCTTTTATAAGCCTCTTTATATGTCTTTAAGTCCTCATGGAAGTCCTTGAATCAATCAGCTCGAACCAATCCTTCTTGGACTCAAATTCTGACAAAAACTACTCTTTCTGCGCGTACCCAAGCCCCGGTTTGCTTGTTGTCTTCATAATAACAAGCCCCGGCTTGCTATGCTGCTGTTATTGAACTCAGGACCCCAAGCCCCAGCTTGTGTATTAGGCATAAAATGGCAAGCCCCGACTTGGGTATAAGCTGTTAGTTATTTTTCTGCTGTAGTGTCCTCTGCTAAAACGACCATAACGTTTGATCCGGGAGGAGTTACGGGGTCGTCCACCTATCAAATTGAAGCTATTGACGAGCTCTACAACTTTTATTCTTTGAGAAATGAGAAATAACGAACAAATGAAGGTCAAAATTGGTCTGGAAGTGACTGCTACGCAAATGGCCACCCAAAATAGTGAAGTTCAACTTCCGTTGGTACAAATGTCATAACTCTTGCATCCAAACTCCGATCGGAATGATTCAAGATATTTTAGAAAGCTAAGAAGAAGCTCTACAATATAGTCCAAGTTCCAAGCCAAGAACGTGAAATGAACATGAAAGAACAAACGATGTCCGAATTGTTTTTCCTTGCATTTTTATACCAATAGTCGTTCACACAGCTCCCAAACATATAATCTACAAAATGAACACAAAATGCATGAAAAGTAACTAAGAAACATGAGTATAAGCAACTAATTCAAGTAACAGATACCGGATAAGTAGGTATAAAACCTACTTATCATTGATCAATGTGAGAAGAGTCACATAGCTTCTACCCCTAGTGGACCCTCGATCAAGGAAGTTCAACCCTTCCAAGATATGTCAATATCATTCCAATACTCTTGGGATACAGAAGAATGTTGGGGGCTTTGTCATCTAATTCAAAACCTGATTGAGAGTGGCAAACTGTTGAAACCTAGTCAAGATAATGTCCTTCCTGATGAAGAGGTCATATTTCCTCCTCTAACATGGAGTCTGAAGGAAATGGTAGCAGTCATTTCCTTTTAAAAAGACACAACTGTTATACCACTGACAATTTAAGGAAAGGGGGACAAAGGAGGAAATAATCCTTTGAATGTGGCTGCACCAGAACCCTTAATGTTGACATTCAGGCCGTATTATCCCTTCATCATCCTGAAAAGAGTCCCATGGAACTATGGGGAGAATAAGGGTGTGACCTCAAATCATACGGTGGCTATATCAAATGAAAATCCACTGTATCTACCTCATCGAGTGATAAAACTAGTCACTAAAACCAAGGGAAGAGTGCCCAAGGAGAAAATTAAAGAATTCCTCAACAGATATCCATTCTGGACTTGGTATTGTCTTTTAAAGATCATTGCAAAATCTTAACACAAGTGTTGGAAGAAGCGCATCTGCCTAAGGAAGTGGATATAGAAAAGTTTCGTCACTTGATAGATTACATTTTCAACAGCAATGTGCTATCTTTCACTGATGATGACATACCAGTGGAAGGAACTGGTCATTGCAAGTCATTGCATATAGTAGTGATATCCTATAGGTATCTGATAGGAGGAGTATTGATAGATGGAGGATCTTCCTTGAACATCTTTTCGTACAACACTTTAGAAAGAATGAAGATAAGTCCAAATCGAATTCGAAGCAGCCACGTATTCATAAGAGCCTTTGACAGGTCTCAACGAAATGTTGTAGGAGAAATCGAACTTCCAGTTGAGATCGGTCCACATACCTACTACATATCCTTTTAAGTGTTAAACATCATCATAGGATATAATCTGTTGTTGGGAAGACCTTGGATTCGTATGGCAGGAGCAGTCCCATCCACCCTTCAACAAAAAGTCTAATACATCATCAATGGAAATCTGGTCACCGTCAATGCCGAACTAGAATACCTAGTCTATGTACAAGGTAACATGCCTTTTATCCACCTCAACGAAGGAGTTGAGCCAGCCAATTTTCAAGCCTTCGAAGTGAGCAACACTCACTATCAACATATCGGGGCCCCAACCTGAGGCCAAAAATTTCATCCGAAGTGATGTCCGTCGGTAAAGAAATGATGTCATTGGATTTTTGTCCTGGCAAAAGGCTAGGAAAAAATCATCAAGGGATCAAACATCCAATCCAAATATCTAGCTAGACAAGAAAAGTTAGATTAGGCTATGGATCCAATCATAAGAACCTACACAGGCATCAGCCGGTTCAGACATCCATTATTTTACTACTAGATCTCACGGGTGCAGGATTCGTGAAACTAAAAAGGAAAATCCATGTGGCTGTATCAGGTATGCTGATTCCTAAGGTTAAACATCCCATTGAAAAGGAAATCCAGACTCCTGTTAAGGAAAACAAGGAAATGAATGAAAGGTTCTTACAAGAAGTGCAAGATCGATTTGCAACGATGTATTTTTTGGCACCTACTGAGGGTATGAACGAGGATATCCTAGATGATAACTATTCAGAAGATCAAATCCTAATCCCTCGCATAAAAAAGGTTAAGGAGAATGTTCCAAAGAAAGGTGTTGACCCTGATGTGAATTCAGTCATTGTCATTATCAAAGTGGAGAAGGATATCAACCACCCCTTCATCACAGCTGTCAACAAAGACTTGACCCCTGACAACTGGAGCAGCACTCCTTGCATATGTCAAAAAGGGTAAAAGGGCAAAAAGTTCATCTACCCTGAAGTATAGATATTATATACTGCTTACTTTTATTGCATAGTACTAGCAGTTACTTTTGTCATGCTTTCATTAATGCTTTGTATTATTAAGCAGTTTCATATAATAAGTGAAAGCATTTTGTTTTTAGGACTCCGAACCTAGATTTGTTTAGCATTGCTGATGAATTGCCAAGTCTTAACAGTGACTACGACTTTGCTGTAGAACTAGACTTTGACTTGATGAGAATTGATCAAGATGAGATAGATGATTATGAGGTGCTTGAGGAGATCAAAGAATGGGTCGAAGACAAACCCAAACCAAACCTTGATCAAACCACCATAGTCAATATCAGAAGCTCCAAAAATCTTAAAGAAATCCAAATAAGCAACGACCTTACCCAAAACCAAAGAATCTACTTGATTGAACTCCAAACTCAATTCCAGGATATATTTGCATGGTCCCAATAAGACATGGTTAGCCTGTCTACTGACATTGTTATTCATCGACTGCCCATTAAAAATGGATTCAAGCTTGTTAAATAGAAACTCATGAGACTAAAACCTGAATGGAGTCTAAAGGTCAAAGAAGAAGTTGTTTCAAAGAAGGCATTATCATGGTATCAACCTACCATGATTGGCTGTCCAATATAGTTCTTGTGCCTAAGCCCGGAGGGAAGGTACAAGTATGCGTAGACTACCGAGATTTGAACAAATCCTGTCTCAAAGATGAGTTCTCAGTACCTTTAATCCATATACTAATAGACAACATGGCGCAGTACGACACGTACTCTTTTATCTACTGTTTCACCGGGTATCACTAAATCATGGCTACCGAAGAAGATAGAGAGAAAATAACCTTTATCACCCCCTGGGGAACATTCTGCTATAAGCGATTATCTTGTGGCCTTATCAATGCTGGGGCCACCAATCAACGAGCCATGATGGCCTTTTACATGACATGATGCACAATGAGATAGAGGTTTATGTGGATGATATCATCGTTAAGTCCAGAAAGGAAGATGACCACACCGACCATCTCAGAAAGCTATTCAATCGGCTTCGTAAATACAAGTTGAAGCTAAATACAACAGTGTCGAACTCCTCATGGGCATGATAGCCATCCAAGGAAATTCAGACACTGTAAAATAATGTACAAGCTGCTTATAGCTAAATCATAGGAACCAAATTTTGATTCAGTAGACTGAATCTGGGATCACATGATTCAGTAGACCGAGATTTGACGATGATGTCATCCACATAGATCTGTATCTCTTTGTGCATTAAATCATGGAAAAGAGCCATCATAGCTCGCTGATAGGTAGCCCTGGCATTGATGAGGCCGAATGACAACCGTCTATAACAAAAGTTTCCCCAAGGCATGATGAAAGCAGTTTTCTCACGATCTTCCTCAGCGACCATAATTTGATGGTACCCCGCAGCAATCGAAGAAAGGAGCACATGTCAGATTGAAAGTGATTGTCAATAAGAATGTGGATAAATGGCACGAGAAATCTATCTTTAAGGCAAGCTTTGTTCAAATACCGGTAATCCACGCAGACTCGGACCTTTCCTCCTAGTTTAGGCACGAGAACAATGTTGGATATCCACTCCAGATATGTAGACACCATGATGATGCCAGCTTGAAATTGTTTCACAATTTCTTCTTTAACTTTTAAACTCCATTTAGGTTTCAATCGCCTGAGTTTTTGCCTAACTGGCTTGAATCCTTCTTTGATGGGAAGGCGATGAAGAACAATGTCCATGGACAAACCCACCATGTCTTCATGAGACCATACAAACACATCCTGAAATTGGGTTAATAGTGCAACCATGTCATTCTGTTGATTTGTGGTAAGGTCTGAACCAATTTGGATAAGCTTAGGGTTGTCTAAGGTTTCAAGATTGAAAGAAGTGGTTTGATCAAGATTGGGTTTGGGTTTGTCTGTGACCCATTCCTTAATCTCTTGAGGTGTCTCAATGTCCTCTTGGATGTCCATCAAGTCTGAGTCCAACTTTGCATCAAAGTTACAAATTTCAGTGGAGAGAAGGCACCTCATCGCAAAGTACATGCACATCTAAATTCAGAGTCCTGAAACAAAAGATGCTTTCACTTAATATATGCAACTGTTTGATCATACAAAAGTGTTAGCATGTGCTTGATAAAATAACTGCTAGTTCTGTAAAGAAAAGCAAGCAATTAAAGTTATCTACAGGGCAGAGGGATTTTCTGCCCATTTTACCCTCATCGACCAATGCATGGAGTGCTACTCCAATTGTCGAGGGCAAAGTCCTGATGGACTGTAATGATGGAAGGATCGTCATTGTCCTCCTTTTCTCGAATGATAACCATGACATTTGGGAAATCATCGTCTGGGGTGTATCTGTTTGTATGTTCATCATGAACAATGACGCGTATGCCTGCCATCATCAAGGCAGTGTCATGTTTATGTTTTCGTTCCTTTTCTTCCACTTTAGGATCAGGAATCAGCACCTCTTTTGCTTTGATTGGTACTGGCTTCGAAAATAGCATAGCCACAACATGGGCTGGCACTTTTACTAGGAGACTGTATCAACTCATGAGGTAAAGGTATAGAAAATTGCCATGCGGCGGAAGGTTTAGGAACCTGCTTGTGCTTATGAGGATTTCTGTGACTAGAACTGGCAGAATATCCTAGTCCGGTTGTTCCAATTTGACTGGACATTTGAATAGGGTGCTTAATACCCTGCTTATCTTTACCAAGCCCTTGTCCAGGTTGATGACCTAATGACATCATTTCTTGAGTGGCCGACATAACCTCGACATAAATCTTGGGTATGGGAAGTGGCGCTCCAATAGAATGGTATTGCGTGTTACTCACTTCCAAAGTATGGAAACTGGCCGGTTCAAATTCTGAATTGAAGCTGATAATTGGTAGAGTTACTTGTTCAGGACATTCCGGCTCGGCCGATGATAAAGGACTAGATCGTTGTTGATAATGTATTTAAGTTTTTGATGTAGCGTGGAGGGAACGGCTCCAGCCATGTGTATCCATGGTCTCCCCAATAGCAGGTTGTATCCTAAGTCTATTTTGAGGACATGGAAAGATATATTAAATGTATTTGGACCAATCTCAATTGGTAATTTAATCTTTCCGATGGCATTCCGTCGAGATCCATTAAAAGCTCTGATAACTGTATGGCTGCTTTGGATCCGCCTGAGATTGACATTCATCTTTACCAAGGTGGCATAAGGACATATATTTAGAGATGAGCCTCCATCTATCAAAACTCCAGCTAGCATGTACCTGGAAGACAAAACTGTAATATGCAATGGCTTGCAATGACCGGTCCCTTCGGGAGGTATGTCATCATCAGTGAAGGATATCACATTGTTGTTGAAAATGTGATCAACCAAATGTTGAAATTTTTCCACATCCATTGATTTTGGCAAGTAGGCTTCTTCAAAAACCTTCAGTAAAATCTTCCGATGATCCTTAGAAGAGAAAACCAAATCCAGTATTGAAATCTGGTGTGGAGCTTCTTGCAAGCTTAAAACCACTTTGGATTAATTGTGGCCCATAGTGCGAAGGAATTTTTCAATCTTCACCATGGGAAACTTCCCTTTTGCATCGCAAGTAGGTTTAATAACCTGTTGAGGAAGATATAGTGGATTTTCCTTCAACACTGTAGCAGTAGTATGAGACGTGGATCCTTCAGCTTCTCCATAATTCAATAGAACTTTGTGTAAGCTGACAACAGGATATTGTGGTCTGTAAGATAAAGAAATTGGCTCTGGTGTGGCCACTTTCAAAGGATTGTCAGCTCCTTTGAGTTGAATTGGTTGTATGGGGAATACTTTGACAATCTCATCATCCACTTCGGATATAACTGCTACTGATCCCTTCCATTTCGTAGGACATGTATTCCCACCCTTGAGTTGTACAGTGTAATCATCTGCTATTTGCAGGACACCGCTATCAATAAGATTCTGAATAAGATGATGGAGTGCCTAACATTATTCTGTGCTGTGACCGCGAGAATGTGAATGATATTGACACATTTCACCAGAATTGAACCGTCCTGAATGGGGATTGATTGGAGGGAGAAGGAAGGTAATTCTTCCTTCGTTGATCAACATCTGTAGTATCTCCTCCATAGATTGGCCCAAATAGGTAAATTCCCTCTGATTGGTAAAATCCCGATGGGCTTTAGCATTTGCTCTCTTCGCAACCTTATCCTTCATAGCTTCGCTTTCTGAAGGTGGTGAGGAGGCATTCATAACAAAAGGAAGGAGATAGGCATGCTCCTTCTTGACTAATTGGCGTGTGACTTGATGCTGGTGGGTCACCAGTTCTGCCAATTGCTCAATTTATTTGCAAAGAGCTTTCATCTTTTGTTCCATGGTACACTGGAACTTTGCATAATCCCATTTGTCAACACCGTCTTTGATGGTTTGGGATGATTCACCATTAGAATTGGAACCTTGTCCAACGCTTCAACTGATCATGTTGACCTCTTCTTCTTTGTGTTGAGGAAGAGGGTTGTCTTGCACATGAGGTTGATCTGGTTTGGTGACCACGATCTCACCGTTGTCTATTAGATCTTGAATCTTGTGTTTCAAGGCCCAATAATCTTGAGTATCATGTCCAGGTGCTCCGGCATGCTAAGCACACTTCCGAGTAGCATTAAAACCCCTTCCATTAGGGTTGGCTGGTGGAAGAAGATGTGTAATTTTCTTCTGAGCAGTCAGAAGAGCAAGAATATTCTCGAGCGAGTCCCCTAAGGGTGTGAACATTCGAGGTCGCTTTACTTCTCCACTTTTAGGCAATGGAGGGTTTGAAGATTGTGCTGGAAAAGGGGAGTAGTTTCTCCTCTACATAGGCATGCTTTGATTGTCTTTTTGTCCTTGTAGTACCAAGGAAACATCCTCCTCTTTCTTTTTATGGACCCTCCGGGGGCTGTTTCCATAAGATCCAGGCTAGATGTGCTCAGCAATAGCTTTAAGATCGGCTAGGTCTTGAATTTTACCAGACTTCAATCCCATTTGAGCCATTTCTTCGTGCTTAATCATTTCAGAGAATGGTTTGCCAATACAAGCTAGAACTCTTTCATAGAAAGGAGCTTCCTCAGATATCTATGAAAGTCATGACCATTTCGATTCTCATCACATGGAAGGAATAACTTGAGCAACAAGGCGCCTCCACCTTTGAAAGTACTCTTTCTAAATGACTCATTAGATCAAGCTTGACCTTGGTAATTTGGTACCTACAGAGCCATCCGAGATTGAAAATCAGATTGGGTGAGGAAGGCGTGAGCCACTCTTCCCAAATGCATGGATCTTTGAGTTGTCTAATCAGTATACAATGAATGAGCTTCTCCAATGGACTTTTCTCAAAACAAATGCATTCTCGAGCTTTTCATTTTCCACATAAGATCAGAGTTCTCCAATGAACACCTTTAAATGTGTATAAGTATCCCCTAATCCGTCATATTTCTCAAAATTAGGGGTCTTGAATTTCTCTGGATAATGAACACTAGGAAATATGCAAAGGTCTGCATATAAAACACTGCCATGTGTTCCAATCCCTTTGAGAACACGAATAGTTTCCTCCATTTGAAGGACCTTCTTCCTAATATCACCGGTGTCTGGATCTCCTTTGAGATGGTTGTTTTTACGGTCTTTGTTGGTCGTATCCAACTGAGGATCTGGAATTGTCTTTTCCAGACTTTGAACTCCTCCTTGTGTAGAGGGTTCTGTATGTGTAGGTATCTTCGTACCCTGAGTGGACTGGTGCAATTCTTTTAGTAGAACAGCCAAGTCTGTAATTTTTTTACTCAATCCATCAAATTCTTCTCGAAACAACATTAGACCGGGTCGAAGAAGACATGATTGGTCAGAGGCTCGTGGGCCTTTTTGGACTTTGAGCGGGTAACAGGCCCAATTGTTTCCCTATAAAAGACATACGTAGTTTAGTCTTAGGGTAATGTAAATGTTATCATAACATGTCCATTTAGGAATTTTGTCCTGCAAAATCGGTTGTTAATTGATAACATGTCATGCATGCACATATATTCTTCATATTTTCCATTACATATGGATGAACATGGAATCAAATTACAGGTAAATGCATTTACAAGTAATTGCAACTAGAAAGCATGAAGAGACTTTCCTCCGCGTTTGGTTTATCAGAGGTTGACCTATCTTAGGGTTTCTCTCGCGGTGTTTTGGCATGAAGGTTCCCAGATCATCGCAATTTACTCGATGGGAAGTTAATCCGGTCTTTTAACTGGAGCGAATCTGGGTGGTGCCTTTCCTGAGCCTCGCTGGAATTATTCTTCCTGCAAGTCCAGTAATCAAACACCGACAGGATAGCCTCCTGATGGAGGAACCACATAATATACATTCACATACAACGTGTCTCACCGTTTATGCAAAATGATGACATGTGCGAAGCACTAATATCGCAGATAGATATTTAGCAGTGCAGTAAATAAAAATGCATTTGTACACATTCATCAGAAATGTAAATGCAACATTCACACACAAGCATATAACAATTTTGAAAATCTTGTAATAGCGGCTTAAGCCCTCTTACTGGAGTCCCCAGCAGAGTCGCCACCTGTCGACGTTGGGATTTTTGAGTGTCCCTTTTCGTTACTTGTTCTTTGGTGTTCTCATGTTTATGTGAAATTTGTTTGAAAAAACAAGTGAAAAAGGTCCGACATGTATAATGTCGACGATTTGACTTGAAGAGTCGCCAGTTGGTGTTTTTAACTGGTTGCACCAACGCAACCAAAAAAGGTTTGCACATTGACCCAGTGATTTGACACTGCTAGATGGGTTTGTGAAACCGAGATTTATTTTGGGTTCGGGGGCTTGATTATGGGAGGTGTTAGGCACTTCGACATCCGTGTTACCACCATTTATGACCGCCACTTTTCAAATAAACTGTTATATGAAATGTGTGTGTGTGTGGATCAATTTGCAATTTTTGGAAGTAGTGCAATACCTCGTTCGTACCTATATACATAGGGTTTGAATTTATAGAAAAATTCAGTTTTAAACAAGATATAGCAATGACATTTTATAAAAGAGGTTTTTCAAACCCTGTGCTCAATAGTAATTGAGGCCTTTGATACTTCCATTTTATTATTAAATGTTCGGCTTGTTTGCTTTTATTTTTGAGATGCGAAGCATTCTCGAGAAAATAATATACAACAGTGCCGAACTCCTCATGGGCATGATAGCCATCCAAGGAAATTCGCACAACGTAAAAATAATGTACAAGTCACATAAATAAATAATATCCATCATGGGAACCGAATCTAGATTCAGTAGACTGAATCTGTGATCACATGATTCCTAGGCTCACATGATACTGCAATTTGTATGTAAAGTAGTAAGCAATTATATATATAAAAGCTGTAAATATATGTATATATACAGACATGATCAACCACCACGAAAGCAACTCCATGGGGGATCTAAATGTAAATATATAAAAGCGATATATATATATATATATATATATATATATATATATATATATATATATATATATATATATATGGATGATGATCAACCACCACGAAGTAAACTCCAGGTGGGACGAAATGAAAATAAAGCTGTAAAAGCGATCAACTCCCATGAAGTAAACTCCAGGTAGGACGAAATGTAAATAAAGATGTAAAAGGCCACGAAGTAAACTCCAGGCCTGACAGAAATGTTAATATATATATATATATATATATATATATATATACATAAAAGTGAGTAAATGCTCCGGATGTAAAATCTAGGCTCATCAGATATGTCTGACAACAATTATATATATAAGTGTGTATATATATATATATATATATATATATATAAGCAATAAACGCTCCAGACCGAAGTCTAGGCTCAATTGAGGCATAACTCGATAATGTTAGTCCATATATAAAATATATACATATATATAAGTATATATATATAGACAGAAATGAAAACCACAGACCGAAGTCCGGGCAAACGCACACAACATGACTCTCAATGTGTATAACAGTGTGTGCTAATATGAGAAGAAGGCTTTATATAATGTGAGAAGGCTTACAGTGGGCTGCCAATGTAGACTTCTATGACTTTAAATGGATAAACACTCAGCTCCCGCCAGATAAAAGATAGCTATATGTGAGCTAACAAGTGTTTAAAGATGAGGAAACACTCAAAAGATGTGTATATAGAGTAAAATTGACAGGGCTTCCTCGCCTTTTTCTCTCCTTCTCTCTCTCAAATGGCTGACCCCAAGGCTTGTATATATAGATTTGATGGTCATAGGTACACTGCTGGCGGTACCATGGCTTGTACTACTGCGTACCGGTCATGGTACATCCTAGCCTCGCGGGTCCCTTCGTCTCGTAGTACGTGCACTCATGCATTATAATGTCCGCTCGAACTTGCAGAACTTCAATCCGAGCATCCGAACGAGGTATATCTGACCTTCTTCAGACCGCTTGTGTTGAGAGTTATGCAATCACATGGATTAGAGGTTGTACGAAGTCAGGAAGAGGGGTCTATGCCCATGGTCTTCAAGCTTCAAATTCTATCCAAAGTACTGCCACGCGTAATAGTCACTCGGGATTGTTACTCCTCGGTTCTTGTGGGACATTGTTGTATGTATGTATGTATGAAGTGTTGAGACGACGCGCAGGTGTTGAAGGGGCAAGATGATGTTTGATTCTTCGCCAGGGTTATCGTCGATTTGAGTTGAAAGTAGACGTTGCTCAGGGTTACATCTGAGATTGGACTACTTGTTGGTATGCCTCGATATCATCTTGTGAGAGGAAGTGTTGAGGTGGCAAGATGACGTTTGACTCCTCACCGTGGTTATCGCCAATTTGAGCGGAAAGTAGATGTTGCTCAGGGTTACTTCTGAGATTGGACTGCTGCAAGTGTTTGAATGCCGTAAGGTCATCTTGTGGATGTTCCTGTCTGCCCGTTGTTAGCTTCGGGTCTGAGGTATGAGTGCCTCGGCAGGAGGTCTGAGCTTGAAGTTGATCACATGTATTTGGAACAAACAATTCCGGAGTTATCACCGGAACTGCAAAAGCATCCCTTGGGGCTATCACTAAGGATGGAGTCGCTACTCCTAGTATTAGTTCTGGGATCGAACCGAAAGCGTCATGGTTTATCGCCGAGACAGAATCGCCCTCTCCCAAGGTGTTATTCTGGGTTTTTATCTGCATACCTCGGGGTTATCTATGAGATTTCAAATGACATTCCAGGTGTGTGTTCCGAGGTTTGGAATGACGTTCCCGGTTTGTGTTCCGGGTTGGAACTGAACTTCCAGTAGTATCCGGAATGGATGTAAACTGTCTTCAAAGGTTATCTCCGAAAGACGAATCTGCCCTTCTACAATGTTAGTAACAAGCATGCAGAAAATTTCGAGTGTCTACACCTATTTAATTAAAATAAGTTATTATTTATTTAATTAAACTTCTTTAATTAATAAGGCTCTCTAATCTTATTAATTAAACTCATTTAATTAATTTTGCCTCCTAATCCTATTAGGAATAAATGAGAGTACTTATATTAAAATTAATTCATAAACTCTTTTAGAAATTAAAATAATAATAATAATTATAATAATATTAATATTACTCATCTTATTAATTTATTATATAATATTTCCAAAATATTAAATAATAAATATTAAGTTATTTAATTTACTCTATCACCATAGATTAAATTAAATACACTTAACATATTATTAGAATTATGCAATTAACTTCTTAAATAATTATTCTTCCTTTTATGGTGTGACCATTTAGGTTCTCCATATTAAACCGGTCACTACACCAAAAATGACCTCTAGCGAAGGAAATTTTGTGAAGGAATTTATTCCTTCGCATGAGGAGTTGTTTAACGAAGGAACAGTGAAGGAAAAAAGTATAGTGACAATATAGTTAGGAAAATATTAAATTCACAACACTTTTTGTTATTTTCACAACAAAAGTGTCGCTGTACATATATAGCGACGGTGAACACCGTCGCTGTAGGATCTATAACGACACTTTTGTTGTGGAAATAACAATTTTTGTTGTGGATTTAACAATTCCCTATAGTTATTAGCGAAAGAAACATCCTTCACAATTTATATTTTTTTCCTCGCAAAATTGGGGCGATAGAAAGATTTTTGGAGCCAATTTATGATGAAAATTTGCGAGGAAAAAATCTATTTAGTGAATGAATTATTACTCACTATACATCTTTATTCAGAAGTTTTTTGCGAGGGATAAAATTGGTCGCTATCTTGTTCTAAATAATTTTTTTTTGAATTAATTGTGGTGAATATAAATACCTTAAATTTTTTACAATAGTAAATTTAATTTTAATAACACTTTTTAAGTAACTTACAATATCAACTATTTATTTTAATAAATTATAAAGTAAATAACTTTACACTATGATAAACTTTAAAATTTCTCTATAAAAGTTTATTTTTATGATCATAATTAAATAAAGTTAAAATTTAAATAAAACTAAAATTAAATAATCCAAAAGACTTTAAATTTTATTTTAAGTATATAATATTAATCCAAAAAAGTCTTTTGGAGATTAATTTAAAGTAACTTTATTTTTTGGTATTGTATTTAATATTTAGTTAAATAACAATTTGGGAGGACTTTAATTAAGAAAGACTTTTGGATTATTTAATTTTATTTTTAATTAGTTCATTACTAAACCATAAGAAAAAATCAAAAAAAATTAATTTTATTTATTTGAAGTACAGTACTTTGCTTGTTTCAATAATAATAAAAAAAGAGTACAGTAGTGTGCATGTATAGAAACAAACATTTGGATAAGATTATTTAGAAACAAACATTGGGATAATATATATAGGTTAATACATTGTTTAAAAATAAATATAAATGTGAAAGATTTTATTGGGCTGAACTTGGAGGGCCAAGCCTCGTGATTCTCACGTTTAGTTATTAAAATCCTCATATGGGCCGGTGACAACTTCAGAACTCTATATATCAAAGCCTGCAAAAAACTCTCATAAACCTTCAGGCGAGCGAGAGAGAGAGAGAGAGAGGGAGAGGGAGAAGGAGAAGAATGGCACACGCTGCACAGATTTCGACGAGCTTCGGACATGAACTTCGAGCATGCCTCCGATGCAGGCTCATCAAAACTTACGATCAGGTTTTTCCTATTATTCTCTCTCTATACTAGAATGCTAGGGTTTTGGATTTTCAGTTTTTTGTACATCACAATATTTAGGTTTTTGATTGTTCTCATCTCTAATTTGCTTTATATTATCCGTATTTGACTCATAAATTCTAGTATTAGTTATCCTCTAATTGGTCTCTTGGTGAATATTTATATAATTACAGTTCAGGGAATCGGGTTGCGAGAACTGCCCCTTCTTTAAAATGGATCAAGATCATGAGCGCATTGTGGACTGCACCACTCCTAATTTTATTGGGTAACTCACAAAATCACAGTTTTTATTCTTTTGTTGTAAAATTTACACAATCAGGATATACTTCGATATATGTATCATAACAACGGCTATTTTGTTTTATTGTATGTTTGGGAATTTCCATCATACGCATAGGATTGTTTGAGTTTTTTTTTTTATATTTTGAAGGGATTACATGACATGTTTACTCTAATTCACCCCCCCTATTCATCTTACTTTCAGTTGGTTTCTATTTATCAAATGTATTGGTAAATTGGTAAAGCCAAGTAGAATATGGCTTGGTCCACAAGTTACAGGCTTCTTACTTTTGAATCATGTCATGTGTGTTTTTTGCTGGATGAGTAGAATTTTAAATTTGGGTGTAGCTTTAAGCTTTGTTTGGAACTTGAAAACTGGTCAACGAAGAGACAGGATTTGAAACCTAAAAATGTTGGAGTTTCTTCAACAATTTATACATTATATTTTAACATTCCGATTGATATTATATATATTTTTTTAAAATATACATAATTGATTATATCTTTATTAAGATAGTTTTCTCCATTTATATATTTATTTTTGTTTTCCTTTTCCTTTCTTTCCTCTTCATTTTTCGAGTTCCAAACTTACCCTTAAAGAAAAAATTTAGATACAAGACCCTGCATTAATTTACACACAATTGGAAATAAAAAGTTATAAGTATCATTTACCTGCTATTTTGATGCTTAGGTATTACTAGGAGTTATAAGTTATATTTTATCAAGGCTGGAGCTGACTGTTTGTAAATAATTTTTATTTTTGAAGTTCTCGTGGGAAGACTAATTTAAGGTGTTAGAATGAGTATATCTCTTAAATTTTAGAATAAGAGAGCACCAGTGAGATGTCTGTAATATATTCTACGTAAAATGATCTCGACCGTATGAATTTATATATTTTTCTCCCTTTCTCCTAAGAATCATAGAACTGAAGGTGAATTTCAATGTATTCTTGACCGTATTATCATTGCAAAAATAGGCACAGAATGTCAGACACAAACAATGCGGATGCCAAGGGACTAGATCTTGTTGATAATGCTTCAAAAGTTCAAGAAGAAGATAACCCTTCTTCTGAACCTATTTTGTTTTAATAACAGCGGCTATTTTGTTTTATTGTATGTTTGGGAATTTTCATCATACACATGGGATTGATCTATTTTTCTTTTTGGGTTGAAACATATTTTTTATCCTCGGATTTGATGCATGGAGAAGGTAATCTTCTTGCACATCTAGTGATTATTGGGTACAAAGTATTTTACGAGCAGGTATGCGGTTCAAACTGTGTTTTATATTTACTTGCATGTGTGCATATGTTTGGTTTTTGAGATGGGGTTGATGGTTATAGGTAACTGGGTTTTTGGCTTGTTTTATTTTATATTAGTTTTACAAATAATCTTTTTGATTCAAGCCTTGTATGCATGATGATGAGAAGCCCTCATATTAGCCCAATTGCACAGATACTATAGTTTTGTTAATGTATAATGAGCCAAAACAATGTGTTATGTTGCAGAGTCCTCTTATTGAGTATGACTTCAGGGTGACTAATCTATTTGAAGATCTTCAAGATGGAGTTCGGTTATGCAGAGCCATTCATTAGAGATTGATTCAAAAGTGATGGAGCAGATTCTTGCGGCTGCATGTTTATCTGACGACAGCAGCAAAGTGGACGATTGGGTTAACTAGGTTCCCGCGCTGTTGTAAAACTTGTAACCTGCGAAGATCAAGAACAAACACCAGGACTTTTTCTTCCAGCTAGAATTATATTGAACTAGTGATCTCATATACCTTTTCTCTTGTACTTCTTGTATTGTAGCGTTGGCATCTAGCAATCGTTGTTTAACTTGTTAATCCCAGCTTTTATTGGGTTGTTTCAGGTGTAGACAGACGTGAAAATCAATTATAATTTCAAATGAATTTTTATTATTTAGCAATTAATTTGAAAATTAATTATAATTTCAAATGAATTTTTATTATTTAGCAATTAATTTTTTATTTATAAATTTATAATTTGTGAAGGATTATTTCCCTCACTAATTTGAAGATACATTCTCAATTTATAATTAGTGAAGAAAAATTTTCTCTCGTTAAATAAATTTGTTCTTT
Organism: Panax ginseng; assembly: GCA_020205605.1. Lineage (NCBI taxonomy): Eukaryota > Viridiplantae > Streptophyta > Magnoliopsida > Apiales > Araliaceae > Panax > Panax ginseng. The sequence continues at coordinate 93,482,391 of CM035134.1, forward strand.
ACAATATATTATTTGAAAGGGAATAAAGTTATTCACTAATTTTAAATAGTCCTTCTTCAAATATTATTTGTGAAGGAAACCAATCTTTCACTAAATAACAATATTCCATTACTAAATACAATTTGTGAATAAAAAAGTTATTCACAATATATCCTTCACAAAAAAATATTTAGTTATTACTTAACGAAGGATACCCAATTGCGAGGAGGTCTAATGCGAGCACTCGTGTGAAGGAAATATTTCTTCGCAATAAATCACTTGTGAGTGATATAGGGCCTCTAGTGAAGGATTTTTCCTTCACTAGAGGCCATTTTTGGTGTAGTGGGTTGTGAATAAATTAATTAGAACAATTCTAATCTTATTTAAATAAATAAATTAAACTATTAATTTATTTAAATAAATAGTATTTATTCTAAAATAGGGATAAGTCTCCCTAACGATCAACGACTTTCCAGATAATATAGATTTTAACATTAATCATAAAAGAACCTTTGAGTAAATAGTTATTGTACAATTAAATCCTTCCACCATATAATTTCCCAATTAAATATAAGACACAGAATTACCCTCAACTCTTATTTTATTTAATTATATGTATTTCGATTCCCAAATGCACAACTCCGAATAAATGCAAATTAGAAAGTACTTTCTAATTTCATTCCACCTTGGCCAAAGATTCTTGGGTTGTCATTTATCGAATTACATATGACATTTCTCTTCTTTTACTAGAAGTGGTAGATTCTTTATAGATCATTCATTATCTCCATATATAACTTATTACACCCAAGCATACCCTTTGATATACCCTAAGGGTCTTAAGGAATAAGTCAAAATGTTATTCATTATATATAAGATACTATGATGATCTCAAGTCTAAGGATCATTTGTACTACTATCACTACAAGAATTCTTATTGACAGACAAGTAAAACTCCATTTGGTTATTCATTAGCGAGTCACGTTCAGTGAACCTATTCTCCAATAAGCACCTACGTACTTGATTTAGTGTCTCCACATAAATGATCATGAGATCAATCATCCTCATCCAATGAGCAAGCAATGTATGTACCAATCTATCCAGATTCACTAATCCCCTTTTTAGTAATCCATAGATTAAGAACATTTTAGTTTTAAGCTATCTAAGAATTTAGATCTCATTAGCATGATCTCATCATGATTCTAAAAGCATTACTTAAAACTATGGGTTTATCACATATTATTAAAACAACATCATGTTGATAATCAAATGCCTTTAGTAAATTAATACTTTTATTAATAAATAAATAAGATTGATTACAAAGTATATGCTTTATCATCATACATGATTGGCTTGTATGCATACTACTTTCAATCTCCTACTTGCACTAAAGCCAATTGCCATGGTATCTCATACCCATCTTCTCTAAGTGACGATCGAACTGTTGTTGTGTTAACACTTTAGTAAATAGATTTGAAATGTTGTCTTGAGAGTCCACTCACTCCAGGGTGTCGTCTCCTCTTTCAATGATCTCTCTAATCAGATGAAAGCGCCGCAACACGTGTTTGGATTTCTGATAAGACCTAGGTTCCTTAGCTTGCAGAATAGCTTCGGTGTTGTCACAGAATAAAGGTATTGGTCCTCTAAGGCTAAGAACCACATCAAGTTCGGTTATGAACTTCTTCATTCAAACAGCCTCCATTGTAGCTTCACTTGTAACTATGTACTCTGCCTTCATCACTGAATCAACAACTGTTTGATGTTTAGAACTTTTCCAACTCACTGCCCCACCATTCAAGGTAAACGCATATCCCAAAACGGATTTACTATCATCTTGGTCCGTTTAGAAATGTGAGTCTGTGAAGCCCTCTAGTTTCAATTCAGACCCACCGTAGATAAGAAATACATCATTAGTTCTTCTTAAGTACTTTAGGATATTTTTCACTGCCTTCCGGTGCTCTTCTCCTGGATTCAACTAATATCTTACACTAAGTGCATAAGCGACATCCGAACTAGTATATATCATATAATATATGATAGATCCTATTGCTGAAGCATAAGGAATCTTACTCATACGGTCTCTCTCCTTAGGTGTCTTTTGGGCCTATTTCTTGGAGAGATATATTCCATGGCTCATCGGTATGAGATGTAACGATTCCATAATTCATACAATTCAATTACCGACTTTGGTCATTAATAACACGTCTAACTTCTGATTTTACATCATTATTCGATGTTAAGCTTAATAAAATGCAGAATAATTTAAACTTTTCTTTCTTCTTACTTTAATTCCCTGAATCAAAACCTTTATTATCTACATGTCTTTGAATCAATCTTATTTTATGATTCGCTTCATCACTATTATTATATAGAATCTTACATGTCAATCGGATAACCTTTACATATCAGATAACTCAAACTTTATAGTATCATTACATAATCATTGTGATTTATCAAGTACATTTCTCAAAACCTTTATCTTTACCTACCTTTGAACCATACTTAGTTTATTACTCACTTTATCAAAGTTAATAAATAAAACTTACATCCAGGTTCAATACCCGTCCACACAACAAACAAAACTTAAACTTTATAACTCAACATCTATTAAGCATCATACATTATTCGGAACCCTAAACATGGTTCAAGTAATAATAATTCAGCCAAAGTTTATAAAACTTCAAGTATCACATCTGATTCATGTCTTTCAAGTAGCATATAACTTTACCTTGAATCTTTAACCTACAAAAGTAGTTATTTGCAAGGTTAAGCTAGACAGGCCAGTAAAATCTAACAGTTTTCATGCATCACATAGCACATAATAATATGCTCAACATAAACATATATCTCATAAACATTGGACTAACATAACATACATGCTGCATTTTATATAACAAGTATAAGGATTGAGTTCCTTACTCAATCAACATTCATTACTCAATCAACGTAGTCATAAATTGACTTTAATGTTTCATACTTTTAACATATATATAACACATCATGCTATTTGTAATGAAGATTTAAAACAGTTCATCATCAAGTTCACATAGCAAATAGGAACTGAAAGACTTGCATGGATCATTGTTTACCAATAATAGTTTAACAGCTTACAGCTATTGTCACTTCACGTGCCCTACACAATTATATAATCATGCACATCAACTATTAGTCACATAGAAATGCATAGTAGTTATAATATAAACTTTACTCTACATCTCATAACCCTTCCTATTATCAATACACAATGTTCAATTTGATTGTGTTAACTTTCGATTTACATCTCACTATAATTCATACTCAAAATTCATTCAAGTGTTTAAGTCTTGCTAGGAATCATTATTGGTTTTATATTAACCCCATTTTATATCTTATAATATTCATTTCATTTAACTTAAAACAATTTTTACGTTCATTAACACTTGTAACGGCGTTTTGACGTTTATTCGTCACATGCTCAATTTGTCTCTCTTTTGTATGCTTTGTATGCTTATACAACTTATCTAATACATTATTTATTAAGGCTAAGCATCATTATATTTACCAACATTCATGTTTTATAACTTAGAACAACATCTTTTATCGTCAGAAGCACTACACTTGCATACGTGCATGCCCGACGCCCTATGATTGTCCCCAAAAACATAATAACCCTAAAGATGACCATTTTGACACCTTCTAACGACCTCAAATTGAAACAAGTAAAGATTAAAAGTTGTAGGTCTATTCTTCCTTGTTCCGGATCATCTTAAATCACTTCAATCGGAGTTCGTATGAAAATGTTATGCCTATTTTACTAAACCAGGTCAAAATAGTCACACCTGACACACTTTTGGTGTAATTGTGCCCAACTAAGCCTTGGACATAGTGCAGCTGCACCCTAGAGGGAAGATTCATCCTAAATGACTTAGGGCATAGCACAGCTACGCCAGTTAGCAGAATCCGGACTCTGTAGTTCACTTTTCTCGCAATTTTTGAACATTTTCTCCTTCTAATCTTCATAACTTGAGTTATACACATCCAAATTAGTTCGTTTTCAATTCTATGGATTTGTAATTCGTAGAACTACAACATATTAGAATTATAACAATTTACAGAAACACTAACTAGCCTAAATCTTAACCCAAAACTCATGTTCATACTAAACTTTTTTGATTTAACATGTTTAGCGAATTCATTCACTATGAATTCGTTTCTTAACCAAATTGATTCATTCAACTTGTGTTTCTTTCTTTTCTTATCATATTAACAGAATCCATCACCAATTTTATAATTATAACATAAACTCCTAACCAATTTTAGTCTCAAAATAGACCTAAAATACATATATTAAATAAAACTTATACTCTTCATCCTTAACATGATTTTCATGAATTTGACAATTCTAAAATCGTTTATAGATGACATACCATAGATTATACACACCTATAAGCAAATATATCCTTATCCTTCATCAACCCAAACTAATTTTATAGAAACCTAATATTTGAGGCAAACAAAAGTAGAGAGTTTTAAGGTTGGATTAATACCTTTTGATTCCTTCTTAACCTAATAAGATGATGAATAAGGTTATTTTCTTCTTTTTCTTCCAAAGCTCTTCTCTAATTCTCAAAGAATTCTATCTTTTCTCTTTATTTTTCTCTGTTCTTCTTCCCTTCTATTCTCAGGCATAGGCCAACTTCTTACGTAAAAAATAAAATAGATGTAAGAAACTTGTCGACGTTAGGATTTTTTATTATCCCTTTTCTATTCTTGTCTTTTGGTGTTCTCATGTTAGGTGAGATTTGTTTGAAAAAATAAGTTGTGAAAAGGTCCGACATGTATATGTCAACGATTGGACTGTAAGAATCGTCAGTTGGTATTTTTAAATGGTTGTACCAACTCAATCGAGAAAAGGTTTGCATATTGACCTAGTGATGTGACACTGTTTAACAGGTTTGTGAAACCGAGATTCGTTAGGGTTCGGGAACTTTATTATGCAGAGGGAAGGTGTTAGGCACCCCCCGACATCCGTGTTACCATGATGACTGCCACTTTTAATTAAACTATTATATGAATATGTGTGTATGTGTGTGTGGATCAATGTGCAATTATCTGGAAGTAATGCTATGCCTCGTTCGCACCTATATACAAAGGGTTTGAATTTGTGTAAAAATTAATTTTAACAAGATATAGCAATGACATTTTGTAAAAGAGGTTTTTTAAACCCTAATGCTCAATAGTAATTGAGGCCTTTGATACTTCCGTTTTATTATATGTTCGGCTTAATTGTTTTTATTTTTGAGATGCGAAGCATCTTCGAGAAAATAATATACATAGCAGTGACGAACTCCTTGTGGGCATGATAGCTATCTAAACTCCAGGCGGGATGAAATGTAAATAAAGCTATAAATGGCCACGAAGTAAACTCCAGACCTGACAGAAATGTATATATATATATATATATATATATATATATATATATATATATAAAGCGATAAACGCACCAGATATTATATCCAAGCTCAATCAAATAGAGTTTGATGATAATATATATATATAAGTATATATATAAAAGTAGTAAATGCTCCGGATATAAATCCAGGCTCATCGAACAGAGTTCGACAACAGTTTATATATAAGTATATATATATAAAAGCAATAAACACTCCGGACATGAGTCCAGGCTCAATCGAGGCATAACTCCATAATTTTAGTGTGTGTATATATATATATATATATATAAAAGAAATAAAAGCCACAGACTAAAGTTCGGGCATACGCACACAACACGACTCTTAACGTGAATAACTATGTGTGCACAGTAGTGGAGAAAGGCTTTAAAAGATGTAAGAAGGCTTACAATGGACTGCCAAAGAAGACTTCTATAGCTTTAAAGAGATGAACACTCGATTACCACCTATAAAAATATAGCCAAATATAAGCTCACAAGTGTTTAAAATAAGAAAGCACTCAGTTTATAGTGTGTATAGAGCAAATTGGACAAGGCTTCCTCGCCTTTTCTCTTTTCAAAATGGCCACCCCAAGCCCTCTATTTATAGATGGGGGAGCCATAGATGTACTACTGATGGCCGTCAGGGTGAACTTGTCACGCCTCGGTACCACAGGCTTCATGGGTCCCACCGTCTCAAAATGTACGTGTATGCATGCAACATAATGTCTGCTCGAACTTTTAGAACTTCAATATGGGCATCCGATCGGGGTGCATAAGACCTTTTTCAGAGTGCTGTTGTTGAGAGATACACAATGACATGGGATTAGAGGTTATACGAAGTCAGGAAGATGGGACCATGCCCTTGGTCTTCAAGTCTTCAAATTCTCTTCGGTGTGCTATCCTGTGTAGTAGTCACTCGGGATTGGAGCTATTGATTCTTATAGGACACTGCTGTGTAGAATGTATGTTGAAATGTGTTGAGGTGACGCGAATATAGGATCGAGGTGGCAAAATGATGATTTTGCCCCTCACCGGGGTTATCTCCGGTTTGGGTTGATATAGCAGTCGTTGCTTAGGGTTATCTCTGAGATTGGGCTGCTATAAGTGCTGAATGTCCTCAAGGTTATCTTTGAGGTGTGCCTGACCTCCCGGGGTTGTCTCTAGGACTAAAACTAAATGCCTCGGGGTTATCTCTGAGGTTGAAGTTGACTGCAAAGATTGAAAGGAGCTTTTCCAGGGATATCTTCGGAACTGCACCTACACTCCTCGGGGTTGTCTCCGAGGTTAGAACTGAAACTCTCGGTGTTGTTTCAGGGATGAAACTGATTATCTCAGGATTATCTCCGAGGTTGAAACTGGAACTCCCGGGGTTATCTTCGAGATTGGACTGATTATCTCGAGGTTATCTTTGAGATGGTAAGAACTGAGTATCCCAGGGTTATCTCTGGGATTGAGTTGAAATCTCCTCGTGGTTATCTCTCGAAGATGATTACGCCTCTCCCGCAATGTTAGTAACAAGAGTGCAAAAACTTTCAAGTGTCTACAGATTCCCCTCTTTATCATATTCATGCAATATCATGGCATGTATAGGATAAAGAATACTAGACACTTGAAATGTGACCAGATAATCATGCTGTAATGTACTGCAACATGATGTATATGCATGATGTATGTGGTTTTTATGGATTGTTCTCCAACAGGATGTGATAACTATTTGCCCCCATGACTTCTGATGGATATTGAAGTTATCCCTGACAACTCTAATGAACTGTCTTGGATGTGTGATCCAAAGTTCTCAAGAACTTCCAGGATGTTGATGTTGGGGTTATCACCAAAGTCCTTAATCCTTGGTACAGACTTTACACTGAGGATGTATCTCTCTTGTACAAGAGACTCTGTGGTGATGTGTTTTGTTTGAGGAGACCTTGTATAACATATTCCACCATCGGTCCTCCCTGATGAGGATGGTCCTTCCTAGTTTGTGTCGCCAGGTCCTTCCATTGGTCTGTCGGAGTTACTACCAACAGTCTGTGTTGTCAGGGCTGCCTGACCCTCGCTAAAATGTACATCAACGGACACCGTCATTGGACCATTCCCGACTCTTCATTGGGTTTAACTGCCAACGGCTGATGATGTCAAGGTTGCTTAACCTTTGATGAAATGTACAACAGTGGATGAAATCCCTGCTGAGGATAGTGTCAAGGCTTCTTGACCTTCGTTGACGTTTGCATCAACGACTGAGTTGGATAGAGTTTCTTCTAGGGGAGAAAGGTTTTGGGGTTCCAACCCCGAATAAATGGCGTCGGACCATCGTGAGGTATTGTCGAGTGTGGTTTGCAACTGTTGTGACTATCGGTATATTAAACCCTGTGTCTGGGCGAATACCAATGAGTGACATGTAGACCCATAGTTTGGTCTCTGAAAACAAGTATTTCAGGCACTTTTGCTCAATTGCGTAACATCTTTTTTCCTGATTTGGCTTTTTTAGCTTGTGAAACCACCTTTGCAACTCAACCTGAACCGAGCTGGAGGGGTGGGCCCCACCCAAGGGAGCCACAAGTACACCTGCGATAGCCGCATGTACACCTGCGGCCAGCCGTGGGTGGCCTTAAATGGCTTGTTGTTGTCATAAGTTATTGCTAAGTTGTGTCATACAGGAAATCCAAGAGCTCTTCTTCAGATTTGCTGAGTTCGATTATCTTTCTGGAAATTCTGTCACCGTACAAGTGTTCTACACTGCCCTGATAATGTATACATATCTTCTTTTCCAGTTTTTATCTGTTGGAAAATGAGTTATCACATGAAATGCTACTAAACATATAGTAGTGAATATGCATACTCATATGACTTGATAAAAAATATTCAACATAGTAAATGTTAGTATTTAACCATGCTGAACATAATGATGTAAAAAAATTTAACTTTTAAAACAGTCAAATTGACACCTTTTTCATGCTATTTCTTATCCTATTTGAGGACAAATGAGCAAAGGTGGTAAAGCAAAGTAATCTTGGTAATTAGGCTACCCTTATGGATTTTGACTTTGATGTTAGAATGAATATAGGATGTTTATGACTCTAGGTAGGTGTGCTACTGAATGGCCACCTAGTCATGCCTATGTGTATGTGGATAGTCTTGTTTACAAAGGATACTATGGCAAATTTTATCTAAAATGTAGGCATTAAGTAGTCATGCATTTTTAACTCTACTGTAGACGTATGTTAAAGTAATGCATAAATGCATGTAGTCATAGAATACATTTGAAAAAGATCCAGGTTGTAGTTTACCACACCCTTTCTGAGGTGATTTGGAGACTTGTGTCCAGATATATGTATCCAGATCAGCCGATTAGTTCCCACAGGACCACTTCAGGTGTGTGGAGGAGGGCTTCTAATGTGCCTCGACCCCATTCAGTTAGACATCCTTGTCATCTGGCGGAGGCGGTGATACGTCCTGTCCGGGTTGAGGTACCTGATGTTGAGGACGATGAGAAGGATGTACCGGTTGCGGACCTTGCTCCTGCTGATCCTATTCCCCGTAGGGATTTCCAAGGCATTTAGGTGGCGATCCTAGAGCTTCTAGGTGATTTGAGTCGACACCCCTCAATTTACTTGCATGCAAACTAGGTACAAGCTGGATTTTGATATTCCTTCTTTCCTATTGATGAGGAGTAAAGGATTCTGATGTTGATCCACTTTTGTGATGCAAGTTCCCGACTTTACGTAGCCTCGAGGGAACTGGTTCAGCATTCACTCTACATATCAGGCTCTGCATCCCGATTATCGAGCGATTGTGCATGGCTGGGGCTTTGAGGCGTTCTTTTCCATCCTCCCCCGACATTGTCCCTAGGGTTATCTCAGGGCGTTGTCTGAGCGCTGGTTTCATCAGACTCAGTCTCTCTATTTGTTAGACTGTGAGGTGATGATGACGCCGATGGATTAGCAGTTTATCACAAGTATGGAGTTTAGAGGGGCGCCAGTGCCTTGTACGGTGGATATTACCCCGATTGCCATCAAATCCTTTCTAGGAGTCCCGACTGAGGTGCTCAAAGGTAGGACAGTCTGTACAGGTTCTTTGAGCGTAGATGCTATGAGCGGGCTGTTGAGTGAGCCCATACCCGATGATGAAAGAGTCAGGGATCACATTCTTTGGTGATTTTTCCTGATAATTATTAGGGGCTGCTTTATAGCGGATAACTCTTCCACGGTATCATTCGCTTTGGTGAACGCCACACGAAATGTGGACCATATCGAAGAGTATGATCTGGGTTCCTACACCTTCACCTATTTCCTCAGTGGCATGCGCATGCGTTCACAAGGCTGGACGGAGGCTTGGCTAGGATTTTACCCATTTCTGCTGGTGAGTATTTCTCTTTTGATTTCCCATGTATAGGTTAAGAGTGTTGACTGACAGCAGATGTTTGCCTTTGTGTTAGTAGTTCTGGGCCTATGAGAGGCTCTCATGCTTACATCCTGTGAGTGTGTTAGGTTTAGATACCTATCCACGAGGACAGTGATGTCATCACTCCATACTGGCGGATGTTCTTGTAGCTGAGGATTTCACCCATTATCGTCTACAGTTGGAGTTGTTGATAGCTGATGTTATCACTTGGATTTCCTATCCTGGGGAACATTTGACTGTTGGGTTTGAGGATGGGTACCCAACTGGTGTCGTGTACGTGATATCCACCCGTAGGATTCCTCTCTTCACAGATGGAGGATGGGAGCTCTATTTAGGAGAGCGTGCTATTAGGAGCACCACAGGGGAGATTCATATACCAATCTTGCCTCCTGCTAGGCATTATTAGCTTGTATCACAGTCGCCCGTCATTGATATCCCATTGATGGGAATTAACGGCTTTACACTGTCAGAGGGTCCCTATACTCAGGAGATGTTCCAGCGTTGGTGGTCCCCTCGTACCATCGGAGCCCAGACCCACGCTACTCAGTTTATGGGGGATATGGTTCCTGGATCCATAATGATGATGGATTGGATGGCCTGTGTCTGAGAACCAACTCATTTGACACAGATTAACAGTTTGACCTGGTAGTTGGATTGGGCACATTTCTTTATCCGACACTAGGGCAGAGATCCTTTAGAGGCAGATACTTTTGATCCTTCCAGCTCAGGCGCTGGCCCCTCAGATGACCCATATGGCTTTTCCAGTGCACATCCTCTGTTGTATAGACCTGACATCCCCGTTGATGGAGATCTAGTGACTCAGGAGGAGTTACATCAGGTGGACATGATTGATGATGTAGATATTGACACCATTATCTTCTTCTGATGTATATTCTCGTTATATATTTTGATAGGCCTTTGTTAGGAACTGGGTGGTTGTGCCTCATTCTCGCTATATCTTTTGATAGGCCTCTATTAGTCGTTGGACATCTGTTCCCTATTTCCCTGTATTTTTAGTTGTACAGAGATGTATTAAATAATGATGTACTTAGGAATGTATATACTGTTATTCCCTACATCATATTGCCATCTATTATTTATCATGCATGTATTATGTTATGCATATGTATGTATGTCTAGATATATTCAGCATTGACCCTTGGATGGTCTTATGATACGGCCCATATAGATGTCTTCCTCGACAGTTAGCTACATTGATCACACCCCACCAGTGTTAGTAGCATCCCATCTAAGGTCGTGGTATGATAGTTTGTCACCTTCAGATAGGGTGACCGTAGATTAGTTATTACAGCATTCTATGACCCTCCTTATGTTTCAGGTTTCCGCAAGCTTTATAAAGGGTACGCTAGGGCATTAGATACCGGGGAGGCAGGTTTTTTGGTTTGGGATCCAGGAGTTGACTCCCACTTTAGAGGAGTATGTGCGGTTGATGGCACTTCCATTGGACAGACCTTGCACGCAAATGGCTATCGGCGACATGAGCTGGCAGTTTATGACCCTCACCGGGCTGAGGCGTAGAGTAGTATATGATGAGAGACAGATTTAGCTCAGAGGATAGTTATGTATGGCACTCCGGGGATTTTACCACGTTGGAGGATCAGTGGCGTATGGCCAGAGTAGATGTACTCATTATGTGCGTAGTGGCTTATGTATACAAGCCATGGTATATGGATGAGTTTGACATCGGTGTTATCATGGAGGTGAGAGCTCTTAGGGAGGGTAATACCATTATGCTGATGATTGTGATAGAGACATTGAGATCCGTCATGTATTATTATACCTATCCCGCAGGGGTATTTATAGGCAGCTCGGTCATGTTATATGTATGGTTCATATCACATTTGAGACCGATTGGCAATTTTCGACGACATGGATACTGTTTTACCCATGAGATAGCCATGTCTTACTCCCTTTAGCCAGCAGAGTGTACAAACGCTACATCCTGGTCGGTGTTTTTGGCAGGGATCGGAGATCTATTTGGAATTTTGCCTTGTACATGGCTCAGTTCACCCTACAGCTTCATTACTCATGCACCTGGCATGGATTATCTCCCTCTGGCTGGTTTGAGGGGCATGACGACTTACCATCCACTGGATGAGATGTCACAGTTAGACCAGTTTTAGGACTTCCATCCTTTTAAGGGGGCATTAGGTTAGCGCTTGGCTTCTCGCCACTTGTTAACAGAGGACAGATCCAGGGTGTATGCCTATTGGAATCAACGTGAGCTAGCTTAGTTTTTTGTTAGCCATATGGGCTGTTCGTTAGAGTATTCTCCATAAATGGAGACAGAGACTACATCGGCTGCGGTTGTATCCACAGAGTCGAGGATTGATTCGGAGGGTGGAGAGCCCATGGAAGACATTGATTTTCCTGTCGAGGAGGAGCTTTTTGTTGGGTTGCCAGCAGCTATGATGGATTCTCCCAGTGTGATCACTACTGTGACCCTGCATTTAGCAGAGTATTTAGATCGGAGTCTTCATTTGATGACATTTGAGAGTGATCAGGCTAGGGCCTTGATGTTGACAGCTCTTGTTGGGAGAGATGCCGCTCTATTAGAGAGAGAGGATGCCTTAGCTCATAGAGACACTACTATTGCTGAGCGGGATAAGGCTAGATCATCCAAAGATGCTTTGATTGTTGAGTGGGATGCTTCCATATCTGCCCGGGACGTAGCCATTACAGATAGTACTACAGTGAGATCTCTTGATACTAGCATGATTACCGAGATAAATGCATATACTAATGAGCATCATGTAACCATGCAGTTGGTCGCGGATCTGTTGGCGCATATAGATACCCTTGGGCAAGAGATCACAACGTTACCTCCTTTGGATAGAGATGTTATGTTAGATTTGATAGCTCGCATATACACTGATTTGTAGATGGGCTTGTATTTTCCTGCACAGACAAGCTTTGCCATTTTGTCATTTATAATACATATTTTATATATCAAACAACATTATAAATGGCAGGGAAATATATTTTGATTCACTTTCCTTTTAGTTGTGCCTTACTACTTGCTTGATATTTTCCTATTTCTTTAGGGCTTGTGATCTTGATGTATTCTGAACTCATCCTTGATGGGCGGACATTGAGATGTCTTAGGATCTTTCAGAATGGATCATTGATCTGTGTGTATCCCTAGCCTTTTTGGTGTCTTAGGACTGGTTTATGTATGTAGATGTGGAGAGGAGTATGGCTTTTCTCTCTAAGATTGAATGCACCACAGATGGTCGTCGGTACTCCTATTGAAGAGGAGAACCCAGGTAGTTCCATCTCTTATGGATTGGTGTTGCTCTTTAAGGACTCAACCACAGCTTAGATGGTCGCCAATTCTCCAATTTGTACAGGGAGATCAGTTAGTTTCATCCCTTTGGTCTAAAGCCGATGAAAAGTGCTGGATTGAAGGATGATCCTAGTACCATGTGACAAGTTTTTGTGTTTCATTAGTGGGTAAGACCGAACCATAAATGGATGCCTACGTACTCCTATTAAAGAGGAGATTAGGTCTGCGTAGTTCGAACCTGGTGTAAGAGGTTCAACGCTACATGTGAAAGGGTGTAGAAAGATGTTAAAGTGTAAGAGAGTGTAGAAGTGTTTTTGTTTTTTTTATTGTGACCTGGACATTATAAAATGGTTTCTTACGTACTTCCAGGTATCGGAGAGATAAGGTCGACGTAGTTTGCCCCATGTGCATGATGAGACACAGCTGAAAAGTTTGATCCCATGTTCAGGACAAACTGCAGGGGAAAAATTTTGATCCCATATACAGGACAAACTGCAGGTGTGAAAAGTCTTATCCGTACTGGGACAAAACTGCAGGTTTGAAATGTTCAATCCCTGTGGGATAACTGAAGTTGTGTGATAGGTTTTGAAATGAAGTGGAGTGAAGGATCTGCTAATCCGAAACTAGGCTGCTGGCTTGAAGATTACGTTTCCCTGATGGGGTAAATGGGTAAGAAGAAAAGTTGTATGTAGTAAGGGTTAGAAAACATGAAATGACTGGGGATCTGGTGATCCAAAACAAGGATGTTTGCTTGATGGAAACCTCAGACATAGTACCGTTTCACGGTGTCCGAGTTGATGAGTTGTGGAAATTCATCGCCGTCCATTTCTTGTAATCTGAGAGAACCTCCTGTCAATACCTCTTTGACAATAAACGGGCCTTCCCAGTTTAGAGTGAATTTTTCCTTTGACTGATCTTGGTTGTTAATGATCTTCTTTCAAACCAAGTTATGTTGTTTAAACTACCGTAGCTGGACTTTCCTGTTATAGAATGTGGCGATCCTCTGTTGGTATAATTGCCCATGGAAGATAGCATCACTTCGTCTTTCGTCTATTAAAGACAATTGGTGAGACCTGTCTTGCAACCATTGGTCTTCATCTAGCTGAGCGTCTATCAACACTCTGAGGGATTCCACTTCCACTTCTATGGGGAGCACTACTTCCATCCCATAGGTCAATGAGTAGGGGGTTGCCCCAGTGGAAGTACGCATTGAAGTTTTGTAGGCTAATATAGTCAGAGGCAACAAGTCAGGCCATCCTTTGTGATTGGCAGACATCTTTTGCATGATCTTCTTGATGTTCTTATTAGCCATTTCAATAACACCATTCATCTTTGGACGGTAGATGACGGATTTAAGGTGTTTGATGTGGAATTTACTGCACAACTCCTCCATCATTTTGTTGTTGATGTTCTTAGCATTGTCTGAAACAATTACCTATGGTTGTCCATATCGACAAATGATATTATTTTTGATGAAACCAATGATAACTTCTTTGGTAACCTTGGGGAAGGAGGTTGCTTCTACCCATTTGGTGAAGTAGTCGATCATGGTGGAGATACACTGATGCCCATTACTGACTTTGGGCTCGATGGGCCCGATCACGTCCATTCCCCACATTGAGAAGGGCCAGAGTGAACTCATATTGTGGAGTTCCCTTGGAGGGGTGTGGATTGCATTTCCATGAATCTGGCATTGATAGCACCTCTTGACGTGATTATCACAATCATCTTTGAGTGTAAGCCAATAATGTCCCGTTCTGAGAATTTTCTTGACAATTATGGGTCCGCTCATGTGAGGGCCACATACTCCACCATGGATCTCATCCATGAGTCATTGAGCTTGGTCTTTATCCAGACATCTAAGGAGACCTAATCCTGCATCTCTTTTGTAGAGTGCAGTTGATCCGCAATTCCTTGACCGTTAACATACTTTTGCGTCACGTAGACGATGTCAAATTGATGTGGGATCAACTGCCATCTGGAAAGTTGACAATTCAATATAGGTTTATTGAACACGTACTTGAGAGGATCCACGCGGGATATGAGATGGGTTGTGTGACCATGGAGGTAATGTTGTAACCTCATGGAAGCCCATGCTAAAGCACAACAAGTCTTCTCAATCAGAGTGTACTTGTGTTCACTACTGCTAAATCTTTTGCTGAGGTAATAGATAGCTCGCTCTTGGCCTCTATCGTCTTTCTATCCTAGCATGCAGCCCATATCATTGTCATTAATGGACAGGTAAATGAACATGGGAACATCATCCATGGGAGGTACCAAAATAGAAGCTTTGACCAACTGCTCTTTGATTGTAAGGAAGGCTTTTTGACCCTCATCGTTCCATTTCATGGAGGAGTTCTTCCTTAACAACTTCAAAATAGGCTCACATGTTGCTGTGAGTTGGGAGATGAATCGGCTGATGAAATTAATCCTTCCCAAAAATCCCTATATTTCCTTCTCTGTCTGAGGAATGGGCATTTTCATGATGGCCTAGATTTTGGTGGGATCCAGCTCAATCCCTTTGTGGCTGACTATGAATTCTAGCAACTTGCCTAATTTAACGCCAAAGGCTCACTTGGCTGGATTGAACTTTAAGTTGTACTTACACAACCTGTTGAAGATCTTTTTGAGAAGGTCTAAGTGGTCTTCCTCCCTTTGGGATTTGACAATGATGTCATCCACGTAGATCTCTATCTCCTTGTGCATTAAGTCGTGGAAAAGAGCCATCATGGCCCACTGATAGGTAGCTCCGACATTAATGAGGTCGAATGACAACCATCTATAGCAAAAGGTTCCCCAAGGCGTGATGAATGCAGTTTTCTCATGATCCTCTTCAGCAACCATAATTTGATGGTACCCCGAAAAACAATCAGCAAAGGAGTACATGTCGTATTGAGCAGTATTATCAATGAGAATGTGGATAAATGGAACGGGAAAGCTATCTTTAAGGCAAGCTTTATTTAAATCCTGGTAATCCATGTAAACTCGCACCTTTCCTCCCAATTTTGGTACAGGGACTATGTTGGATAGCCATTTAGGGTATGTAGACACCATGATGATGCCTGCTCGAAATTGTTTCATAGTTTCTTCTTTAACCTTTAAACTCCACTCAGGTTTTAATCGCCTGAGCTTCTACCCAACTATCTTAAATCCCTCTTTAATGGGAAGACGATGAATGACGATGTTAGTGGATAAGCCCACCATGTCTTCATGAGACCATGCAAACACATCCTAGAATTGGGTTAAAATTGCAACCATATCATTTTTATGGTTTGGAGTGAGGTCCATACCAATCTGGATTAGTCTAGGGTTTTCTAAGGTTCCAAGATTGAATGAGGTGGTTTGATCAAGATTTGGTTTGGGTTTATTCTCGACCCATTCTTTGATCTCCTGAGGTATCTCAGTGTCCTCTTGTATTTCCATCAAGTCTGAGTATAACTTTTCATCAAAGTTACAGTCCTTGTGGAGAAAAGGCACCTCATCAGCAAGTATATGCACATCTAAATTCAGAGTCCTAAAACAAAATATGCTTTCACTTAATATATAAAACTATTCAATCATACAAAATGTTAGCATGTAATGACAAAATAACTGCTAATATCTGCATGTAAAAGAAAAAGCGATTATAGCAATCTATAGGCGTAGGGATTTTTGCCCTTTTTACCCTTAAACAAATGCAAGGAGTGTTGCTCCAATTGTCAAGGGTGAAGTCATGTTGGACTGCAGTGATAAAGGGGTTGTTATCATCCTCATTTTCATGATGAACATAATGTCTGGACAATCATCATCTGGGGTGTCTCTATTTGTGTGCTTGTCATAAAAAATGATGCATAGGTGAGATAATCTCCTGGTGATGTTTTGTTTAGGTCTTCGTTCCCTTTCTTCTACTTCGGGATCAGGAATCAAGACCTCTTTTTCTTTAACCGGTATCAGTTTGGAAAATAACATAGCCATTACACGGGTAGGCACCTTTACCGAAGACTATACAAGCTTAGGATCTGTAGGTTGAGATAATCGCTATGTGGCTAAAGTTGAAGGAATCTATTTGTGCTTATGAGGATTCCTATGACTGGAACTAGAAGAATAGCCTAGTCCGGCTGTCCCAGTTTGACTGGGAACTTGAATTAGGCGCTTAATGCCTTGATGATCTTTGCCCAACCCTTATTCAGGTTGATAACCCAATGATATCATCTCTTGAGTTGCTGCCATTACCTCGGAAGAAATCTTGGGTATGAGACGTGGCACCCTAATAGGATGATAATGAGTGTTGCTCATCTCCAGGGCATAAAAACTGACCGGTTCAACTTCTGTATTGAAGCTGATGAGTGGTATGTCATCCTGTTCAGGACATTCCGGCTCAACATTGACAGTGACTAGGTTGTTGTTAATAATGTATTTAAGTTGCTGATAAAGGGTGGAACAGACGGCTCCATCCATGTGAATCCACGGTCTTCCCAAAAGCAGGTTTTATCCTGTGGCTATTTTGAGCACGTGAAAAGATACACAAAAAGTATGTGGACCAATCTCCACATGCAGTTCAATCTCACCGACAACATTACGTCGGGATCCATCAAAAGCTTTCATAACCGTATGGCTGCTTTTGAACCTCTTGAGATTGATGTTCAGCTTCTCCAAAGTAGCATAAGGACAGATATTTAAAGATGAACCTCTATCTATCAGAACTCCTCCCACCATGTATCCGGAGGACAGAACCGCTATGTGCAACGATTTGTAATGACTAGTCCCTTCGGGAGGTATGTCATCATCAGTGAAAGATATCACATTGTTGTTAAAAATGTGATCAACCGGATGTTGGAACTTTTCAACATCTACTGATTTTGGAGAATGGGCTTCTTACAAAACCTTTAGCAAGACCTTCCTGTGATCTTCGGAAGAGAAAACCAAGTCCAGTATAAAAATTTGTTGTAGAGCTTCTTTCTAGCTTAAAACCACATTGGCTTCATTATGGCCCATAGTACGGAGGAACTCTTCAATTTTCTCCATGGGAACTTTTCCCTTTGATTTGATGGTAGGCTTCACCACCCGGTGTGGAAGATATAGTGGATTCTCCTTCAACACTGTAGCAGTTATGTGGGATTTGGATCCTTCAGCCTATCCATAATTTCATGGTACCTTTTGTAGGCTAACAATAGGATATTGTGCTCTGCATGGTAAGAGAATTGGCTTTGGTGCAACCACTTTCAAAGGATTGTTAGCACCTTTGAGTTGAATTGCTTGTATTGTGAGTGGTGTAGCAACCAAATCATCCTCAGTGGATATATCTGCTGCAACTTCCTTCCATTTTATAGGAAATGTTTCCCCACTCTTAAGGAACACAGTGTCGTCGTCTGCCAACTGCAGGACACCACTATCAATTAAATTCTGAATAAGGTGGCGGAGTGCCCAAAGATTCTTCTCAGGCTTTGTGTTCATGAGAGTGGGAGTGATCTTGACATATACCCATTAGAATTGAACCATCTGAAACGAGGATTGATTAGAGGTAGCAGAGCTGTAATTCTTCCTTCATTAACTAACATCTGAAATATCTCCTCCATTGGCTGGCCAAGGTATATAAATTCTCTTTTATTGGCAAAATCCCGACGAGCCTTAGCACTTGCTCTTTTTGCAATTTTATCCTCTAGTGTTTCATTTTTTGAAGATAATGATGGAGTATTCATAACAAAAGAAAGGAGACTAGCATGCTCATGGCTGACTAATTGGCGTGTGACTTAGTGCTAATGAATCACCAGTTCTGCCAATTGCTCAACTTGTTTACAAAGATCTTTCATCTTCCGTTCAATTGTAAACTGGAACTGCACATAATCCCATTTGTCAGCACTTTCCTTGCTGGTTTGGGAGGATTCACCGCCATAATTAGAACTCTGTCCATTGCTCCAATTAATTATGTTAACCTCTTCTTCTTTGTGTTGAGGAATAGGGTTGTCTTGCATGTGAGCCTAGTCGGGTTTAGTCACCATGATCTCACCATTATCAATCAAATCCTAGATCTTGTGTTTCAAGGCCCAGCAATCTTGAGTATCATGTCCTAACGCTCCAGTATGATAAGCACACTTCCGATTAGCATTTAAACCCTTACCATTCGGGTTAGCTGGTGGAAGAAGATGGATAATTTTCTTCTGAGTAGTCAGAAGATTGAGAATATTCTTGAGTGAGTCCCTTAGGGGTGTGAACACTCAATTGCGTTGGACTTCTCCACTCTTTGGCAATGTTGGGTTGGAAGACTATACTTGAATAGGGGAGTAGTTTCTCCTCTGGATAGGCATGTTCTGATTGCCTTTTTGACCTTATAGTATCAAGGAAACATCCTCCTCTTTCTTTTTATGGACCCTCTTGGGATTGTTTCCATATCTTCGAGACTGGATGTGCTCAGCAACAACTTTTAGAGTGGCTAGGTCTTTAATCTTTCCTAACTTCAATCCCATCTCAACCATCTCTCCGTGTTTGATCATTTCAGAAAATGGCTTGCCAATGCCAGCTAAGACTCTCTCATAGATGGGAGCTTCTTGTATGTTTATGAAGGTTATCACCATTTCCGACTCATTCATAGAGGGAATAACTTTAGAAGCAAGATGTCTCCACCTTTGAGCATATTCTCTGAAAGACTCATTAGATTGTTTCTCGACCTTAGTAATTTGGTACCGGTCAGGAGCCATCTGAGACTGAAAACTGTACTGGCTGAGGAAGGCATGAGCCAGCTCTTCCCAACTATGAATCTTGGAGTTGTCTAATCTGGTATACCACGATCGGGCTTCTGCAGTCAGACTTTTTCGGAATAGCTGCATTCTGAGCTTCTCATCCTCGACATAAGATTTGAGTTCTCCAATGAATACCTTTAAATGTGCGTAAGGATCTCCCAACCCATCATACTTTTCAAAGTCAGAAGTCTTGAACTTCTCTGGATAATGAACACCATGGAATATACAAAGGTCAGCATATGAGACACTCTCGTGTGCTCTAATCCCTTTGATAGAATGAATGGTTTCTTCCATTTTAAGAACTTTCTTCCTAATATCACTGGTGTATGGATCTTCCTTGAGATTAGTAATTTCAGAGGTTTTGTTGGACTTATCCAACTGAAGCTCAGGTACTGGATTTGTTTGGTCAGAACCTTGAGTTCCTCCCCGTGCAAAGTTTTCTATATGTACGAGTATTCGTGTACCCTGAGTAGACTGGTGTAGTTCTTTAAGCAGAATAGCCAAATCTATAATTTGTTTACTTAATCCGTCAAACTCCTCACCAGAGAAAGGATCATGATTAGTTTGGTCAAATGAAGATATAATTGGCTGTAGGCTCGTTGCCTTTTTGGACTTTGAGCGGGTAACAAGCCCAATTATTTCCCTACAAAAAACTTATGTAGTTTAGTCTTAGGGAATGTATAAATGTTACATGCTATGTGTTGTGTCCGTTTTAGGAGTATTATCCTGCAAAATGGATGTTAGCTATTTGTAATACAGGATAACATGGCATGCTTATAAATTATGCATGTACACATATTTCTTCATATTTCCCATTACAATGAGATTGTTATGGAATAACGTTATAAGTAATTGAATTTACAAGTAATTTAAATCGAAAGTATGAAGAAACTTCCCTCTGTGCTTGGTTTATTAAAGGCTAACCTATCTTAGGTTACTCTCGTGACTTTTTGGCATGAAGGTTCCCTGATCATCGCAATTTACTTGAAGGGAAGTTAATCCAATCTTTCAACCAGAGCGAATATGGGTGGTGCCTTTCCTGAGCCTCATTGGAATTAGTCTCCCTACGGGTCCAGTAATCAAACACCGACAAGATAACCTCCTGAGGGAGGGACCACACCACATACATTCACATATAACGTGTCTCGCCATTATGGAAATGATAACATGTGTGAAGCACTTTAATATCACAAGTAGATACAATGCGAAGCACTAAGTGTAGTAGGTAAATGCATTTGTACACATCTATGTAAATGTAAATGCAACATCCACACACAATCATATAACAGTTTGAAAGTTTGTAGTAGCGGCTTAAGTCCTCTTACTGGATGTCCCCAGCAGAGTCGCCACTTGTCGATGTTGGGATTTTTTATTGTCCCTTTTCTGTTCTTGTCTTTCGGTGTTCTCGTGTTAGGTGAGATTTGTTTGAAAAAACAAGTTATGAATAGGTCCGACATGTATATGTCGACGATTGGATGGAAAGAGTCGCTAGTTGGTATTTTTAAATGGTTGCACCAACTCAATCAAGAAAAGGTTTGCACATTGACCTAGTGATGTGACATTGTTTAACAGGTCTGTGAAACTGAGATTCGTTAGGGTCCGGGGACTTGATTATACGGAGGGAAGGTGTTAGGCACCCCCTAACATCCGTGTTACCATGGTGACCGCCACTTTTCAATGAAATTGTTATATGAATGTGTGTGTATGTGTGTGTTTGGATGAATGTGTAATTATCTGGAAGTAGTGCTATGCCTCATTCGCACCTATATACAAAGGGTTTGAATTTGTGTAAAAATTTAATTTTAACAAGGTATAGCAATGACGTTTTGTAAAAGAGGTTTTTTCAAACCCTTATGCTCAATAGTAATTAAGGCCTTTGATGGTACATAAAAATGATAGGGTCCATGGGATGTTCACCCTCATTCCCGTAAGTTATGACGGTTTACAGATGAAGTTCTGTTAAACCTTTTTGAAAATAAAAACAATGTTCATAGTATGTCCCCTTAACCCTATTTATAGTCAGTACGTAGTTTCAAAAATTTGGAAGAGGGTTTTTATGTTATTATTATTGGTTCAGAATTACTTCACAACTATTGATTCGTTATAGAAGGGTAGTATAAAGAAAACATTTAAATTCTTTCAACTTATATATATAATTGCTATTACTTGTTGGGCACTCAAATGCTCATCCTTGCTTAATTTAAATATTTTCAGCTAAGTGTGGTCAAGTAGAAGGCTCGACTAAGAATAAAGGGAAAGAGAAGGCTGCTGAATGAGTTTTCATGATATGTTATGTAATAGTTTTCTTTGTTATGATAAGGATGATATATATATTATTATTATCATGTAATGAATGTATTAGAGGTTGGGTACTTGGGAATAGACTCTGATAATTATGTAAATTAAGTTTAATATTTATATTATTGTTATTATTATTAGTATTATTCCGCTCATAGAAATGGTATCGTGAAGCAACGAGTTCGGGTTTCAAGTACCCGAGTTTGGGGGCTTTATAGGTTGGTATCAGAGCTTTAGGGTTAGAAACCTTAGGTGGGATAGACCTTAGGCTATAACCTTAGAACAGGGAAACGTTGAAAATGTAAATAACTCATATAGAGTTTAAAATAGATGAATTGAATAAGTTCATCGTCAAACAAAATAAAAGATAACTTATATAAAACTATTATTTGTTGTGTGTATATACTATATTCTAATCAGGATAATTTATGTGTGTAGATGTCTGATGGAAAAGGCTTGTTATATGCTTATAGCATGAAGAAGGATCAAATCTATACCCCCGAGCTAATATCGAAGCCCATAGCTGAAATAGAGGCACACAATGAAAACAACTTAGATGAGGTGGTTATTTTAGAAAATGTAGTGCCAGATCCGGAGATGGTGGAGCTGACAGATAGTGATTTGGACACTAAAGTTGAAGCTGAACAAGCATCAACAGAGGTGCAAGATCTGAGGAACAAGGTTTCTTCTCCGAAAAGTCATGGGAAATAGAAAAGTCATAAAAATAGTCAATCTACAAAAGTTAATAGAAACAATGGAATAACAAGATAAGCTTAAAATCCAAATTGATCAGATGGGAGCCTCAAGCAACACATCGTGTGCAGCTCTGAGCAAGAAGGGGAAAAAAAGATAGAAGACCATGACTTAGGAAAATCCGATAAGAAGAAAGGGAAAAGAATATGTTACCTTTGTGGCTATGAGGGACATAACACTATGTATTGTCCCGACTATAAATCAGGAACATGTTTTATCTGTGGGATAGAAGGTCATCAGGCAAAAGGTTGTCCAAGAAAAAGGCGTAGTGAATAGGTAGTATAGGTTCTGTTATGTAGGTCTGTTTAATGTTAAGTATGTCTGTGTAATGTAATGTTCCCAACTTTTGGTATTAGTCAAGGCTGTAAATCCCGACTTTTAAGTCACAAAGGGATATCGGATGTTTAAAATAGTATGTGTTATAGAATGTCAAGTGTCATGAATATTAATCTATGATGGATTAATGAAATAAGTTGGTATGAAGATAGTAATTTTATCTGAATATTGGTTAATACGATAAACCATAGTTTTCAAAAACTAATATTTTGAATACATGACTGTTTGAATAGAAAATTTTGTGTTATATGTTAAACGTATACGATAAGGCTTAGAATGTAAGTTAATAAGGAACGAAACTAAAGGGGCAGAAGAACCTGTCAACAAAGCTGGAGGACAACAAGATCGATACAGAATTTTGCAAAATATGGACGATCAAGCTATGCAGAATGGAATACTAGTCGTGGGGAAATCAGTTAAAAAATTGATTAGTGAACTTCGAAGACTTCAAGGCAGTCAGAACGCCGGGATTTAGAGGATCAACTGACCCTGTGTAAGCATTTGTGATAGCTGGGGTAATAGAGGGACAAAAGACAACTTTTGCCACCTATTTAATGAAAAGTATGGGGGATGAATTTTTGGTGGGAGGTAAATCAAACTAGAGCCGGAAAAGGGAGTAGTGGTAGTAGGTCTGGAAAGAGGAAAGGAGATAATTTCGGAAATACCAAAATTAGGCTAGGAGGTGGAAAGGAACAGGCTATGCAGTGTAGAAATTGCGGAAAGAATCACTCGGGATAGTGTCTTAAAGGTAAGTTTGCGTGTTATAAGTGTAGGCGAAAGGGACATATCTCTCCCAACTGCCCCAAATCCGAGAATGTATAGTGGATGTTTTATTTGTGAATCAATTGAGCATAAGGCGAAAGACTGTCCAAGAAGGATAAGGGAGGCAAGAAAAGTGAATAAGGGAAAAGGCAGCAGGACATTGGCAACAACGGGACCAACTTCAACAAACGAAATAATAGAACCAACCACAGGAGTTTTCAGTATGACAGTTCAAGGTATGGTGGCAGCAAAGGATGCAACTCCAGGTAATATTCTAATCAAATTTTATTTTCTTATATATATAATAAATTATTTTATAAAGAAATTTTGAAGAAGGAATTTGAGTTCTTTTAGAAATCAAATTTCCGTTTAATTAGATAGACAAGCTTTACGTGAATAGGTTAAAGATCAGTACGATTATTTATGATCAAGATCTACTTACAATGATTATATATGCTACGTACACTTGTAGGTGTAGGTTTTAAAACGGTAATTTTGGGGACGAAATCTTTCTAAGGGAGGGTGAATGTAACAACCCGATATTTTCTATACAAATAAATTAGAAATTTTGCGTATAAATTTTTTTTTATGGGGAATATGTGCCAAGATAATGTGTGTATGTATTTATGTGATATATTTATTACATGAATGATTTTAAATAATTTTATTTTAGAATTATTGATCATTATAAATTACATTCTTATAATAATTAATTTTATAGTTGAAATGTTTTATTACTTATTTTTCATGAAAATATAATCATGTATTATTTATATAATATATGAAATGATTTTTAGAATTATTATAATAATTATTTTATTATATGAATTTTGTTCAGATTATTAAGTTAATTATCTTAACTTAATTAATAATGTTAAGTATGACGGATAAATCAGATATGGAATCCAAACCCTAATTTTTGGATTTTGATCAAGGAATGAGAATAATAATATAATATTATTTATATTTTGATTTTCCAGTGCTATAGTTATATATTGTATGTATGTGGACTGAAAATGATTGGCCAGTTATGGTATATTATGTCAAACCCTAGTTTTATTGTGGAAACCCTAATTTGAAACTCAATTGTGAGTTCAAGACTATTATATAACTGTGTTGTATGATTTTGTGATTAACTAGGTCAACCCTAATTAGCATTTATATATATATATTAATTTCTTGAAATCCTAATTATTAAGTATAAATCCTAATTGTGATTTAAACCCTAATTACCAAAAAATAATAAACCCTAATTGCTAAATTAACAAGAATAATTATAATTATTATATAATAAACCCTAATGTTCATGTATGATTAGAACCCTAATTATAAATTTTACAAACTAATTATATTTTATTTTAAACCCTAAATAAACAACTTGGGTAACATATATTAAAATTGTTGGACTATGATTATTACATGGCCCAAAATAATTATGGGAGAAGCCCAAAAAGAATCATATTCAAGCCCAAACTTAGCCCACATAATTAAGTGTATTTTAGACCTTTGATTTATCTAATTTAGGCATTAAAATAAAAACTAAATAAAGAAATTAGCGGCTGGCCACAATAGGCCTTTTAAGGCAAAAAATAAAGCTAATCAAGTTCCTTAAAATGGTAACTCTTACATCAAGTACATCCATGTGTGTCAATTTCCCATTGGTTGAAAATCTACTTAGCACCCTTAATCACATGATTAGGCTCAATTGGAAGAGATAAGGAGTTTTGTCTAATGGACAACAAAATTATGGGGGATAATAGTAAGTCACACACTTACAAGACTTCTATAAATAGACTTAAGAGAGAGAAATAATCATTTGTTAGGCCATTTTATGCACAACACCCATCTTAACTCTCTTAAGCTCTCACCTCTGAAAATAACAAGATATATCAGTCATAAACCAAGCCCCACTAACACCACAATCAAATCAGAAAGCTAGAAACAAGAATTAATCAAAGAAGGTATAAAACCCTAGCTTGATTTCTGTCCATAAATTCTATGTTAGATGTTATGTTTGGGTGTTAGAATATGTTGGTTATAGTGTCTAATGATGATCTGGGTTGCTAAATGTTGGATCTATAACATTTAGAAGCTCGGATTTGAAGATTTGTAAAATCTGGAATAACTTGGTTCTGTGGTCTAACAGCGAATGTCAGTGGCCACAGATCCTTGTTCGATTATGGTTTTTATTGTTTTTAAGTTGTTATGTGTAGATTGTAACGTGGTCTTTAATATGAAAAAAGAATCAGAGTCATTTGATGTCTAGAACGGAAGTTATTAATTCATCAAATCCGCTAACCCAAGATTGACCTAAGAAATCTGGCAAAATTTTATTATGCCCAGATCGTGTCTGACAAGATTTTGATCGGCTAGATCTGTCCGTGTATACATGTTTTGGTTCTGTTGTTGTAATATAATAGTAGCTTGGTATGAGTACTACAATATTATGCCTTAAAATAGCTTTAATATCAAACGTATTGAACGTAGTGAGTGGTCAAAGCAGGCCACTCGGTCACAATTGCATTTTCTGGAATTTCCAGAAAT
Source organism: Panax ginseng (assembly GCA_020205605.1). NCBI lineage: Eukaryota > Viridiplantae > Streptophyta > Magnoliopsida > Apiales > Araliaceae > Panax > Panax ginseng. Next base: position 93,508,915 of record CM035134.1, read on the forward strand.
GTCAAGAACATATATTCTGACAGCCTTTGACCGATCAATATCTTGCTATTGTTTTGTTGTTATGGTTATGTTTTGTGATATATCTGTAGTGTTACATGTGGGATAGAATCTAGAAGTCATAGATCACTAAAACATTAAACGATCAGAGTGTAGTGGAGGCTCAAAATGTTATTTGACGATTCGTTCTTCATTTCGGGTAACCCGAAAATGAAGAATACCGACCGGCAAATGACCACTTTGATGGCTTAGATCTTTCATTTGATGCATGATATGAACATGTTTGTTGCTGGATCTTGTAGTCTTACATTAGCTCTATCAGATCTGACCAAAAACAAGTCCAGACACACAACACACACATCGATTTACACTGGTCAAACCCACCCACTTCGATGAATCGGCTCAAGATCCGGGTTTGCATGAAGAACTCGAAGAACACCTACAATGACGATTACATCTGCTGCTATAGGTGGTCTTTAGCTGACGCTTATTTATAAAATTATATTTTCATTAAATAATTATAGAAAATTAGTTTTAATTATTAAAAATTATTTCAAAGTCCAAAAATTATATTTTAATTATTTTGGATATATTTTATAAATATTTAATATTTTTAGAATATTAAAGGTATTTAATTTATTTAATAATTATATTAAATAAATTATTTAAAAATGATTTTAATACTTGAAAAATTATTTAAAATTATATTATGGTATAAGAAAATATTTTAAGTTATTTTTCATGACTTTTAATATTTTATGATGAATTTTATTAATTAATTAATATTAATGATAATTTAGTTATTTAATAAATAAATTAAATAAATAGATTAAAATGATTTTATTATATTAAAAATAATTTTAAATAATAATAAGGTATTTAAGAATATTTTAAGTTATAAAATATAACTTTCAATATTTAAGGGTGGATTTTATTAACTAATTATTATTAATGATATTAAAGTTATTTAATAATTATATTAAATAATCTAGTTTAAAAATGGTTTTAATATTATAAAAATTATTTTAAATGAAAATAAATCTGCTTTAAAGATATTTTAAGTTATAAAATATAACTTTTATTTAACATTAATGATATAAAATTTATTTAATAAATATATTAAATAAATAGTTTAAAAATGGTTTTATTGATTTAAAAATTATTTAAAAAGGATATAAATGAATTAAAAATATTTTAAGTTATACTTAACGCACGACTTTTAATATTTTGATAAATGGTACATTAATATTTAAATATTAATGGTAATTATTTATAAAAGATCTTAAATGTTTTAAAAATCATTTAAGGGTAATATTAATACTATAGAAATATTCTAAGTTATTATAAATAACTTTAATATTTTAGCAATGGTTTCATTAATAGTTTAATATTAATTAAATATTAATGATAATATAATTGTTTGCTATTTAAATCATTTGATAATGATTCCTTGTTTAAAAATTTATGATAAATTATAATAAATGTTTATTGAGTCATTTAAAATAATATGACTAATATTTACGATATTGAGTTACGTAATAGAGTCTTAGACTCGATAATTACCTCGATAAAGTCGCCGTTGCATAATCGGCATATTTTAGGAATTGATCTGGACTTAGATATTTTGACTATATTAATGTTTATTTGTGATGCAATGACTGTTGAACATGTGTGATAATGTGATTAGGTTATGTGCTGATTGCAAAATGCAGTACTATATGTTATAGTATATTGTTCTAATCGAACGAATGATCTGATTAATGATAGGTCGTGATATAAAAGATAAAACTAAGTTGCGTATTATAAGCAGCGCATCAGGCAAGTATCCTACCTTTACATTTCCTTTATGCAATGGACATGAGTAAGAATTTTTCAGAATTATATTATTACTATACATATTATTAACCCTATATTATATACGCTCATTGATTATCAACATGTTAGTATATGGTAATTCAGATATATATTTTGTTCGTTAAATTCTATAAATGGTTATACAAGTGTCCCCACTTGGGTAATCATTATTTTTAATCACATGTTGATACACCTTTGTCAATTACCCGTATATATATATATATATATATATATATATATATATATATATGTTGTTGAATTTATAGATTATTGTTGAACATATAAAACCTACCATTATCCAACCGAATTGCTTTGGTTTGGAACCCCGACAGGTATGAACATACCATTCATGGGAAAATTTTTATGTGCCCAAGACATCCAGAGTGAACGATAATATCGTTCTTGTTATGTAGTATTGATCAATATAGGGTCCATGGGATGTACACCCTCGTGCCCGTAAGTTATGACGGTTTACAGATGAAGTTCTGTTAAACCTTTTCGAAAATGAAAACAATGTTCATAGTATGTCCCCTTAACCCTATTTATAGTTACTACGTAGTTTAAAAAATTTGGATGAGGGTTGTTATGTTATTATTATTGGTTCAGAATTACTTCACAACTATTGATTCATTGTAGAAGGGTAGTATAAAGAAAACATTTAAATTCTTTCAGCTTATATATATAATTGTTATTACTTGATGGGCACTCAAATGCTCATCCTTGCTTAATTTAAATGTTTTCAGCTAAGTGTGGTCAAGTAGAAGGCTCGACTAAGAATAAAGGAAAAGAGAAGGCTGCTGAATGAGTTTTCATAATATGTTATGTAATAGTTTTCTTTGTTATGATAAGGATGATATATATATTATTATTATCATGTAATGAATGTATTAGAGGTTGTGTACTTGGGAATAGACTCTGATAATTATGTAAATTAAGTTTAATATTTATATTATTGTTATTATTATTAGTATTATTTCACTCATAGAAATGGTATCGTGAAGCACCGAGTTCAGGTTTCAAGTACCCGAGTTTGGGGGCTTTATAGTGCATGGATAATTTGTGGTTGTGATACTAATGAATATCCTTGGCCGTAGTGCAGGGATGATGTGGATTATTTATTAAGCTGAGTCCCAGCTATAAAAGTGATGCAAAACCTTTTAAATCATAAAAGATAGTAGATTTTATTCTCTATTTGACTCTTTTAATGGATTGCTTGTTCCGCTGCAGTTAAACTTGATGTTTGTTATATTGTATCAGTTTAACACTGTTGAAGGCTAACGATAATTTATTCTGTATTATCTTAGTCATAATATTTGTTATTGGGCTAGTTGAGCTCACCCTTTTACTTTCATTGTTCTCTTCACGAAATGAGAACGTAGTAGGGACTAGTCGGGGAATGGAGTGACGGTCTAGATAATAGCATTAGTAGTCCTCATTATTCTGTTAAATAGTGTGATAATAAATGTAATGAGGACTCAATTGAGTGTGGATATTGTCTAGATGACAATATTTGTATTAAAACTCACAGCATATAGTTTGTCGTATTTTACACGACTGTTGTATAATTAAGTTGTATTTGAATTTTGTACCATGTATTTGGCGACTTAAGATAGGTGATGTATACCTATTTTGGGGGCGTCACAATTCCCATTCGAGTTGGCTGGTGGAAGAAGATGTGTAATTTTCTTCTGAGTAGTCAAAAGATTGAGAACATTTTCGAGCAAATCCCCTAGGGGTGTGAACGCTCGATTGCGTCGGACTTCTCCACCCTTTGGTAATGTGGGGTTGGAAGACTGTGCTGGAAAAGGGGTGTAGTTTCTCCTCTGGATAGGCATATTTTGACTGCCTTTCTGACCTTGTAGTATCAAGGAAACATCCTCCTCTTTCTTTTTATGGACCCTCCAGGGGTTGTTTCCATAAGTTCTAGACTGGATGTGCTCAGCAACAGCTTTCAAAGCAGCTAGGTCTTGAATTTTTCCTGACTTCAATCCTATCTCAGCCATCTCTCCATGCTTAATCATTTCAGAAAATGGTTTATCAATGGCAGCTAAGACTCTCTCATAGAAAAAAAGCTTCTTGTATGTCTATGAAAGTCATCACCATTTCTGACTCTGTCATAGAAGGAATAACTTGAGCAGCAAGGCGCCTCCACCTTTGAGCATACTCTCTAAATGGCTCATTGGACTATTTCTTGACCTTGGTAATTTGGTGCCCTGGCCAGAGCCATCCGAGACCTGTGAAGTCAGATTGAGTGAGGAAGGCATGAGCTAACCCTTCCTAGCTATGTATTTTAGAATTATCTAATCTTGTGTACCAAGATCGGGCTTCTCTAGTTAGACTCTTTTGAAACATTTGCATTCTGAGCTTTTCATCCTCGGCATAAGATCTGAGTTCTCCTATGAATATTTTCAAATATATGTAAGGATCTCCGAACCCATCATATTTTTTAAAGTCAGGAGTCTTGAACTTCTTTGGATAATAAACATCAGGGAATATACAAAGATCAGCATTGGAAACACTCCCGTGTGCACCAATCCCTTTTATAGACCGAATGATCTCTTCCATTTGAAGGACTTTTTTTTTCTGATATCACCGGTGTCGGATCTTCTTTGAGATGGGTGTTTACAAGAATTTTGTTGGTCGTATCCAACTGAAGTTCCGAAATTATTTTATCCGAACCTTGTGTTCCTCCCTGTGCATAGGATTCTGTATGTACGGGTATTCGCGAACGCTGAGTAGACTGGTGTAGTTCTTTAAGCAGAACAACCAAATCTGTAATTTTCTTGCTTAATCCGTTAAACTCTTCTCGAGAGACAGGAGCAGGATTAGACTTGTCAGATAAAGACATAATTGGTTGTAGGCTCGTGGCCTTTTTGGACTTTGAACGGGTAACAAGCCCAATTATTTCCCTATAAAAACTTATGTAGTTTAGTTTTAGGGAATGTATAAATGTTTACATGATATCATAATGTGTCCATTTTAGGAATATTATCCTGTAAAATAGGTGTCATTTGATAACATGTCAAGCCTTAATATGCATATACACATATTCTTCATATTTTCCATTACATAGAGATTAACATGGAATGACATTAAAAGTAATTGTCTTTTCAAGTAATTAATTAAAAAAAAATGGAAAGCATGAAGAGACTTTCCTCTGCATTTGGTTTATTAGAGGTTGACCTATCTTAGGTTACTCTTGCGGCTTTTTGGCATAAAGGTTCCCAGATCATCGCAATTTACTTGATGGGAAGTTAATCCAGTCTTTCAACTGGAGTGAATCTTGTTGGTGCCTTGTTGGGTAAAATCTAATTACGCACAACACGCAAGTATACGTGGTCAACAAGTAATACAGTAAAAGTAGAGTATCGTTCCCATGAGGAATTAGTTAACAAGAATTACCAAGTACTAACCTATAACCAATTTAATCTTATTTAAACGAATGAATTTCATATTATTTAATTAAACTACTATTAAATTCCACTAGTTAAATTAAGATTACGGAGATTTAAAATCAAAACTTCACTTAGTGCTTCACTTAAGTTAACACACTTCTCATCAATTATTCTCTATTTTGAATTGTTAATCAAGAACACTAAAGTAGATAAAACCACCTCTCGATGCATAATACCCATACTCACTTAAATCCACAAATGATAGAATTAAGCAAGACACCTGATGAATGGGTAGTATACCCATAATTCGGATATATTTAGACTTAAATTATTGCATTCTTAAGTTATTTAGTAGCATTTTTATTGTGTTTATATCTTGTTTGGCAGATTTGGAAGCTGGAGGGGCAATTATGGGAATTTCAAGCATTGAATGGCAATTTGGTAATTTCAATGAAGTCCAATTACCGGTACTGAAATTAGATACTACCCTCGGGGGCGTAGCCGAGCCCTCACCGGTGTTGACCGGATTAGCGTTTGACTTCGTTGGACTTAATTTGTCTATTAAGGGCTAATAATAAAACCTAATTGGGGGAGGATTGTGGGGAGACTATAAAAAGAAACTAATTGCTGAGTTAAAAGGGGAATTGGATTTATTTTTCAGAGAGTATTGAAGGAGCTTTTCCATTGAAGATTACAGGAGATTACTTGGAGATTCAAGATTGGCTACAGAGTTTCTTCTTTTTCTCCTTATTTTTAATTTGTAATTCTTTAAGGATGATTTGTCAACAATTAATGATTCTTATTTCCGTGAAACTAATTCTTTAATTAAGATTTCAATTGAACCTTTTATGATTATAACTTAGTTATTTTGTCATTATAATTATTTATGTTGAAGTGGATTGTTTATCATGTTTTGATTTTAGTGATTAATTATTTGGCCAATAATTAGTGTGTTACTCTGTAAGGAATTGGGAGAGGAATTCTAGGGTTAGAACTAGACATGATAACATGTGACTCGATTATTTACACTTTGTAAATAATTAGGTTTGTGAATTGAATGGAAATATCTGTTCACCGCATGTAACATATAAGGAATTGGGACTGGAAAGAGTTTAATCGAATTGTTTTGTATAGGAATATAGCAAGGTTAATCTGGGTTAAATAGAAGTCAATTGATCACTTGGAAGAGGGCTTTTGGCATTTGAAAATTCCTGTTAACAATCCATGAGACATAGTAATTGGGATGATTAGATAACTGATTTATAATTCATAATTGGGGATATTGAAGTCTTAATATTTACCTACCGGAAGTCATTCACTCAAGTAATAGCTTAGTTAATTGTTTATCTTAGTACAGTATCTTTAAGTGTTTAATTTTGAGTTGATAATTCAGAAAATCGTAAATTCTCATTGTTTGAATAAAATTGAATTGATATAGTATTAGTAGTTGGAATTTATTAATTAGGATTCCCTGTGGGAACGATACTCAACTTATCACTTTATTACTTGTTGACCACGTATACTTGCGTCTTTCGTATGTAACTAGATTTTACTCAACAAGTTTTTTGGCGCCATTGTTGGGGAATTTCTTTTATTAATATTAATTTCATATTAGTTATTATCAATTCGATTTTAATTTGAACACTACTTAATCTTTCTTCTTGGATTGGCAGGAATTCGTGTTTGCACACTAGATCGAAAGCTAGAAAGGAACTTCTTACGTGATCTGAGACAACCTTGAGAAGGAGTTCCAGCATAAAGCAAATTGAATAGTGAGGTGATACATTTGGAAGAAGAACTGACAACCCAAGAATTACTCGTGAACATGGCGTAGAAATCTAATGTAAATCACTTAGGGATTACGCCCGCCAAATGTTACTGATTTACATTCAAGTATTAAGAGACCCAAGCAATCAATGCGAATAGCTTTGAGATAAAACCGGATCAATTCGGATATGCTGCTGTATCACATGCCAGTTTGGGGGTAATTCGATGACGATCCTAATGAACATATCTTGAGTTTCTTGGAAGTTTGCGATACCTTCAAATTTAACAATGTATCGGAAGACGCTTATAAGGTTGAGGATGTTCCGCTTACTTTAAAAGATAAAGCACGGTCGGCTACACTCCTTGCCTCTGGTTCAATCACCACATGGGATGACTTAGCTCAAAAATTTTTAGCTAAGTTCTTCCCACCAAATAAGTCGGCAAAACTACTTTTAACGACATTCATACTTTCGCACAACTTGAGTCGTAATCGTTATATGAGGCGTGGGAAAGGTTTAAGGATATGTCTCGTGTAAGTGCCCTCATCATGGAATTCGCAGATGGATGCAATTAGGGATATTTTGTGATGGTTTGCACGCATCCACGAGGTCTAGTATTGATGCAAAGAAATGGAGGAGCGATTATGTCCAAAAATTTTGTTGAGGTGTATCAATTGTTAGAAACAATGGCCACCAACAACTATCAATGGCCCATGACGAGGACCAACCATCCAAAGGCATCGTGAAAATATGAAGTGGACGCTATTAACAAAGATTAACAAAGACAAGTGATCTGCAATAGCTAAGCATATAGAAATATGGCATCCATGACCACACAAAGAGTAGCGATGGTTTGTGAGTTGTGTGTCAGGGGTCATGCTACTGATCAATGTGCCATAAATTCTGAATCAGCACAATTCTTAGGAAATTATAATCGCTCAACTCAACCGTATCCTACCCAAAATGCCTATACTCCAGGTTGGAAGAATCATCCAGGGTTCTCATGGAGTAACAATCAAGTCATAACTCAACCACTTAGAACAACAACACACCTCCGGATTCCAAAATCAACCTCAACAACCGGAGAGGGTATCAAGTTGGGAAGCGACCTTGGAAAAATTTATTAGAGCCTCCTACAAAAAGAACGAGGAACAAGACAAGAAATTGAATCAATTAGATATGACGTTGCAAAGCCATGGGGCATCGTTAAAGAATCTGGAAAATCAATTGGGACAAATAGCACATGATTGAATACCCGGCCCACTAGGAACGCTTCGAGTGATACGTAAATAAATCAAGGCAGAAATGAGCACCGCAGCAAAGAATCTTACGAAGTGGGAAGGAGTCGCAAATGCTAAGGATAAGGACAAGGGGATAACGCAACAACCAAAAGTAAGAAGTTGTGGAAACCGGAAAGATAAAGATGAAATAGGAGAGGAAAATTCACCGCGGTCATCTACAACAATGCCACCCATACCATATCCGCAGAGATTTCGTAAATCCAAGTTAGATAAGCGCTTTTAAGATTTTTGGATATTTTTAAAAATTGCATATCAACATCCCATTCACAAGCTTTAGAACAAATGCCGAAGTTACGCTAAGTTCATGAAGGATGTGCTATCAAAGAAAAGGAAACGGGGATTTTGAAACAAAGGGCGCTTAATCAAGAATGTAAGCAATTATTCGTAATGTTACCTCCTAAGTTGAAAGATCCGTAGCTTTTCTATTCCATGCGACATTGGTAATCGGTTTTTTTTCGAAGCGCCGTGTGATTTGGGGGCAGATATTAATTTGATGCCATTATCGGTCTATCACAATTCGGCTCCAAGCACCAAAACCGACAAATATCGGTTTCTCGTTAGCGACCGATCGATTACATATCCACGAGGTATCGTTGAAGACGTATTAGTAAGGGTGGATAAATTCATCTTTCCAAAGAGACTTCGTTATCTTGATTGTGAAGCGATATCTTTAACTTCCCATCATTCTCGGACGACCATTCTTAGCAACGGGAGAACGTTAATCGACGTGCAAAAAGGAGAATTGACGATGAGAGTTGACGATCAACAGGTCACTTTCAATGTGTTTAAAGCAATGTCGTATCCAAAGGAAAAAGGTGAGTGTTTGCGGGTGGATGTAATGGAGGAGATAGTGAATCACAAGATTTGCTGTAATTACTCAGAGGATCCGATGGAATCCATGATGGTTAGAACAGACAACGATAGTGCGGATGCAGATAATGAGCAGGTCAAATGGCTAGACACACCATCATTCTACCGGAAAAATAATCAACCATTCGACACACTTGAAAGGCCTAAAACGGAAGGTAAAAAGTGTAAACCCTCGATAGAAGCGCCATCGGTGTTGGAATTAAAGCCACTCCCCTCTCATCTTGAATATGCTTACTTAGGGAAAGACTCGACTCTATCAGTTATTGTTTCGACAACGTTAACTGACACCCAAAAAGAAAAATTGCTACGAGTTCTGCGCGAGTTCAAAACAGCGATTGGGTGGACTATAGCGGACATTCGAGGTATTAGCCCATCTTTCTGTATGCATAAGATTTTAATGGAAGAGGGATCAAAACCAACCATTGAGATGCAACGAAGGTTAAATCCCATTATGAAAGAGGTGGTGAAGAAGGAAATTATAAAATGGTTGGATGCCGGTATTATCTACCCAATCTCGCATAGCCTCATGGGTAAGTCCCGCATGCGATTGTGTCCGAATAAAGGGGCATGATCGGTGGTAAAAATGAAGCGCATGAGCTTATCCCGACTAGAATCATTATAGTGGAGAGTATGTATGGATTACCGCAAGTTGAATAAAGCCATACGCAAGGATCACTTTCCTTGCTGCTCATTGATCGATGTTGGACGAGTTAGCGGGACATTAATTCTACCGTCTCATTAGATGGATATTCGGGTACAATCAAATTGCCATAGCACCGAAGATCAAGAAAAGACCACGCTCACATGTCCATACAGTGACGCTTGCATTCCGACGTATGTCCTTTGGTTTATGTAATGCGTGCGACCTTTCAACGTGTATGATGGCAATCTTTTACGATATGGTCGAAAGCGTAATTTAGAGGTGTTCATGGATGATTTCTCCGTTCTACGATAGTTTTGACTCGTGTTTGAAGAATCGATCTTGGTGTTAAAAAGATGTGTGGAGACTAACTTTGGTACTTAATTGGGAAAAATGTCATTTTATGGTACAAGAAGGGGTTATTCGGGACATAAGGTTTCGATCCGATTGGAGGTGGATAGAGCGAAGGTTGATACAATTGAGAAACCGCCTCCTCCTTCATCTCAGAAAAGGCATTCTTGAGCTTCTTGGGACATGCAGGTTCTATAGACGCTTTATTAAAGATTTTCAAAATCTCAAACCCCTATGCTCACTCTTGGAGAAAGATGTACCGCTTAAGATGGATCGTGCATGCATCGAGGCATTTGAGGTATTAAAGAAGAAATTGGTCTCGCACCAATCATTGTAGCGCCTGATTGGTCTTTACCGCTCAATTGATGTGCTGACGCCAAATAATTACGCTATGGGAGCCAGATTGGGACAACGTCATGATAAGATTTTTCATACTATCTACTACTCTAGTAAGACATTGACGGATGCCCAAATTTAACTACACAACAACCAAAAGGAATTACTTGCGGTGGTGTTTGCTTTTGACAAATTCGAGCTTATCTCCTCGGACTAAGGTAATTGTCTACACCGATCATTCAACTATTAAATATCCGATTGAGAAGAAAGATGCTAAACCACGATTAATACGGTGGATACCGGTGTTACAAGAATTTGATTTGGAGATCCGGACGAAAAGGTACGTAAAAATTAAGTGGCGGATCATCCGTCTTGCGGTTGGAAAATAAAAAGGAAATGAAGAAAGACAACTCAGTGATTAATGAAGAATTTTCGGATGAGCAACTGTTCCGGGTAACTACCATATTTCCTTGGTATGCTGACTATGTCAACTATGTGGTTGCCAAGGTGTTACCGCCGGATTTGACATCACAACAACGGAAGAAGTTTCTCCACGATGCGAAACAATACTTTTGGGATGAACCATTTCTGTTTAAAGCATGTGAAGATCAAATGATAAGACGTTGTGTACCTCACGAAGAAATGGATAGTATATTAGGCCACTGTCACTCCTCAGATTACGGAGGTCATTATTCCATGATCGTGATGTTGCAACCCAAAGTACTACAATCGGATTCTTCCGCCCTCTTTATTCAAAGATGCCTATCTCTTTGTGCTAAAATGCGATCGATGCCAACGCGTAGGTAATATCTCCAAGCGCAATAAAATGCCACTTAACACAATTCTAGAGGTGGAACTATTCGACGTGTGGGGTATCGACTTTATGGGACCATTTCCATCTTCACTTAATAATCATTATATCTTATTAGCAATGATTATGTTTCCAAATGGGTAGAAGCGGCGTTACCCACATTTAATGATGCCAACGTTGTCACCCGATTTTTAAAGAAGAACATTTTTACCAGATTTGGGACACCAAGGGCTATAATAACTGATGAGGGAACGCACTTCTGTAACAAGAAGTTCACTAAATTGCTTGTAAAATATGGAGTTCGTCACAAAATTGCAGCTGCATATCACCCACAAACCAATGGCCAAGCAGAGGTGTCGAATCGGGAAATTAAGAGGATCCTGGAAAAAGTAGTCAATCCGTCACGAAAAGATTGGGCGTTGCGTCTTGACGACGCTCTATGGGCTTATCGAACAGCGTACAAAAACCCGATCGGCATGTCCCCGTACAGAATGGTCTTTGGAAAGGCGTGTCATCTTCCTATTCGAGCTAGAACACAATTACACCGGGCCATTCGGAAATTAAACTTTGATCTAGAAGCGGCGGTGAAAACTAGTTCTGCGGTTGAACGAGATGGATGAATTCAGGTTCAACGCCTACGAAAACGCTAAGCTATACAAGGAGAAAGTCAAATTTTGGCACGATAAAAAAATTCTCGATAGAACATTCGCACCGGGCCATCAAGTACTACTGTTCAACTCACGCTTGCGTCTATTTCCAGGAAAATTGAAATCCGTGGTCTGGACCATTTGTAGTCATATCTCATCCTCCACACGGAAACATTGAGGTTGAGGAACCGAATTCAAAGCGTACATTCAAGGTCAACGGTCAACGTCTCAAACACTATTGAGCGGACCAATCAAACGTCAAGCTACGGTCCAAGACCTCTCACTCCAGTGGACAATCGACCAACACCGTAAAGTCTGGGCCGACGATCAGAAACCAAGCGCTTCTTGGGAGGCAACCCATGCGCCCCATAATTTTTTCGTTTTATTTGATTTTATGCCTCTTAGAGTTAAACTTTTCTTATTTTTATTTTCACTATTTTTTTTTTTTGTAGAGAAGACTCCAAGTTTACTAAATTAATTCCTACACCGGTCGGTATGCACGTTACACGCTTGAAATCCCAAATACCGGCGCCCACATCACTCAGATCACAGCCGCCTTGCCGCTAGGCTCCGTAGTGAAAACAAGGACCAGCGCCTACCCGTACCGGATTCTAGTTCAATCTCAAATACCGACGCTATCCCATCTCACTCGACTGCTGCTCAATAGTCCAGGCGCTCCATACAAGCTTAAACCCAAATACCTTTTAAGACCTTTGGGGTCAAGTTAGCTCGTATTTTAAACCCTCGATCGCGCCTTCTAGCCCACTCTCTTTCCCCACGCAAGCACGACAAAGAAGTCACCCCCTCTCTCCATCTCCATAGCACAAAGTCATTAAACTTTGGATAATTGTCTTCCACCCATCCACCACGCATCAATCCCTTCCTTTCATATTGGTCGATACGCATCTTGTGTGCCAATTCTACCCTCCAACTTCTTTAAAAGTAACAAAGGTATGATTTGATGTGTATTCCAATTATTGCGAATTAAGATGCTCTTCATTCGTTATTCTTGTCATCTGAAATCTAATGGAGCACATAGATAACGCATTGTTTGTTTGACGACTCCTACACACGAGACCCATGCACGCTAAATGCATGGCATGAATAAACGAGGAATTAATAATGGATTGAACAAGTTCTCGCTCTTTGTCTCAGGTGTTTGACAAATTGTCCGACTCAATAATCTCGCAACTTACATACTCACCAGCCATGCCTCACCCCACCACGCGTTCTCACACTACCAAGATTTTATACAATTTCTATGTCTTCGCTAGGCGCACATTTATCCAACCGTACATTCGCTTAAAGCTAAACTATGAGTATGTTTTTATTTGCAGAATTCTCGACATGGCATCCAAACGTCATCGCAGCTCAGGGTCCGGGGCCGCTTCAACTTCCCCGCCAAAATTTGACAGCAGGAGTTTTGTTAGTGTTGCGGCTCAAGAACGCTACAGCCGCATGGCCACCCGCTCACTAGTCCCCGAACGGGGTCTTCGTCCCGATCAAACCAAGGATGGAGACATAGCAGTGATGATTGCTGAACGAAACTAGTTCGCCCTCACCGAACAACTGACATATAGCAAAGATTGCAAAGTGGTCAAAGAATTCTATGCCAACTTGCCTGAGCATGACCATTATGGGGTGTTTGTCAGAGGTAAGACCGTGGAATTTGGCGAGGAGGATATCAATGGGTGCTATCAACTACCCTTAGAGGGCATTCATGATGAATATGCTAGCCTAGTGAGTGATGGGCCGGACTATGAAAAGATTATTCGGGAGCTGTGTCAATCGGGCACTACTTGGTCCATCCATGAGCATGGCAGCATGACCTTCCCATTGTCTCACCTCAGTCTATATGGAAAGGCATGGTATGCCTTCATATGCGTGAAATTGATGCCCTGCACACATGTGAGTCACGTCACCAAAGAAAGGGCTGTGCTATTATACTCCATCATACAAGGCCTACGAATCGATGTCGGCCATCTTATTCAAAGAATCGATGCTCACAGATCTCATGGCAAGGGACCACGTGAGGGCTACCACATCCATCCCTGATCTGCGTCTTATGTGCTAAGTTTGGGGTCAAATGGAAATCAGACGAGATGATTCAAACTCCTATGCCCGTGTTGGACCAAAACTTGATCCGTCGTTATAAAGTGTGGTCCGGTGGCGCTAATCACCCTAGGGACCGGGTTTCATTATCCCCACGCTACGCCTCCACGAGCCCCACCACCTCGTGCTCCCCCTCCTTACGGCCCCTCGGCAACCGCTTTCATCGAGGTGTGGTCCCCGGTCGCCCAAATGGGAGATAGGCAATTTACCGTTTTACAACATTGAGTCCCGTAATGTGCGCTTATCGAACGTCAAGACGTGATTTTCAAGTATTTAGTTGACCAATTTGTTGCATGTAATGCATCGACCATCCGACCCATCCGGCGTTCCACTTAGCCATTTCCCTACTACGGCTCCGCTTACGCCAAAGATTTCCGTCCGATCAAGAGATGAGCGAGGACGATGATGCTCCCAATGAGAATAAATTCGTCGTGAAGTCCTCTGCTTTATTTTGGCTTATTTTTTTTCGCATGAGGACATTGCTCTAGCTTAGCTTGGGGGTGGTTACGCTTTTATTTTCACCAGCTTATTACTTTGTGGATTGATTATTAGTAAAGTTGCATTTAGGATTGCATGTTAATTCCAAAGGTGTTTGAGAGTGCGATATCCGGGGCCAATGATGAAAATAGAATTGCATGAACACGCCTAGTAAGGATTGTTGATTCAAAGATATGATTTTCGTGACTTGAATTGGATCTTTATCTGCTTGACATTGATATTATAAGAAGGCACTTTGAAATAAAACGACCATATTAGCTATGATAGTTTAAATGGTTAGAGAATAGAGTTCTAAAGGGGATTGCTAGTGATATGGAAGAACAATTTGAATAACTAGATGAGACCTAATTCATGCATAAACTCGAGTTTGGGGGAAACATTTGGAATATATAAAAAAAAAAAAAACAAAACAAAACAAAACAAATGTTGAGTCTTGTGGTGGGTTAAGGGAACCACTCCCCATAAACACAAGCGTGAGATGGAGCGCTTTAAAACGCACTCACTAACCATCTATATATATATATATATATATATAATAAAATAATAATGATAATATCTGTGGTGACTAGTCTTGTTTTCGGGCTCGTGTTACTTGAGCAAATACGCTCAAGGGGTATCTTAAAACCTAAGCGCCTAAGGTCTTAAATGGTCCGGGAGTCGTTGGTCTAAAGCTCGCTAAGGGGTAACACTGTTAGCCTAATGGGATGAGACATTGCACAGTCATTTATGTAGAACTCAAAAAAAATATATATATATATATATTCTAGTTTGACTGTTGAATTCAGGTAAGTGTTTTGAGTTCAGTTGAAACAAGTTTATTTGATGAGTTCTCAAGTTCACACTGTATGATGCCTACTAAGAAAGTTATTATCTCTCATATTTTTGTCTTTCATGGGTTCGCATGGTCGTGGACACACACGCACAATATTAGTAATAACAGATTTAGATCCGTTGATTGTTGGGATATTGTTGATCTGTTTTTACATGATGAATTAGCATGTTTACGTGATTTTCTGAGGCATATGGATCTACGTGAGCTCTTGGATTGCTGGAATTACGAACATATAAATATAAATAGTTTGCATGTGCATGATGTTTAGTTTTGTTTGGTGATCTTAGGCTTTATCGCATGAGGACACGCAACGATTTAAGTTTGGGGGTATTTGATGAATGGGTAGTATACCCATAATTCGGATATATTTAGACTTAAATTATTGCATTCTTAAGTTATTTAGTAGCATTTTTATTATGTTTATATCTTGTTTGGCAGATTTGGAAGCTGGAGGGGCAATTATGGTAATTTCAAGCATTGAATGGCAATTTGGTAATTTCAATGAAGTCCAATCATTTGGTACTGAAATTGTACTACCTCGGTATGGCCGGTACCGAGCCTCTACCAGGCGTTGAATTTGGATTAGCGTTTGACTTCGGTTGGACTTAATTTGTCTATTAAGGGCTAATAATAAAACCTAATTGGGGGAGGATTGTGGGGAGACTATAAAAAGAAACTAATTGCTGAGTTAAAAGGGGAATTGGATTTATTTTTCAGAGAGTATTGAAGGAGCTTTTCCATTGAAGATTACAGAGATTACTTGGAGATTCCAGATTGGCTACCGAGTTTCTTCTTTTTTCTCCTTATTTTTAATTTGTAATTCTTTAAGGATGATTTGTCAACAATTAATGATTCTTATTTCCGTGATGAACTAATTCTTTAATTAAGATTTCAATTGAACCTTTTATGATTATAACTTAGTTATTCTCGCCATTATAATTATTTATGTTGAAGTGGATTGTTTATCATGTTTTGATTTTAGTGATTAATTATTTGGCCAATAATTAGTGTGTTACTCTGTAGAAGGAATTGGGAGAGGAATTCTAGGGTTAGAACTAGACATGATAACATGTGACTCAGATTATTTACACTGCAGTAAATAATTAGGTTTGTGAATTGAATGGAAATATCTGCTTCACGCATGTAACATATAAGGAATTGGGACCGGAAAGAGTTTAATCCAATTGTTTTGCATAGGAATATAAAGAAGGTTAATCTGGGTTAAATAGAAGTCAATTGATCACTTGGAAGAGGGCTTTTGGCATTTGAAAATTCCTCATTAACAATCCATGAGACATAGTAATTGGGATGATTAGATAACCGATTTATAATTCATAATTGGGGATATTGAAGTCTTAATATTTACCTACTAGGAAGTCATTCACTCAAGTAATAGCTTAGTTAATTGTTTATCTTAAGTACAAAGATCTTTAAGTGTTTAATTTTGAGTTGATAATTCGTAAAAATCGTAAATTCTCATTGTTTGAATAAAATTGAATTGATATAGTATTAGTAGTTGGAATTTATTAATTAGGATTCCCTGTGGGAACGATACTCAACTTATCACTTTATTACTTGTTGACCACGTATACTTGCGTGCTATGCGTAACTAGATTTTACTCAACAACACCCTAATTAACTAATCCACTTTATCTCTATTTGAATTACAATTAAAATGATTTAAAGCACAAGTTCTATATAAAATTACATATGGCGTAAAGGCATATCTCTATCCTAAACATGAATCATAAATTCCATCTACGCAGAAATCACAAACACATGCTATTATGATCAGATCTAAATCTAAACTTCATCTCTCGAGTTCATATAGATTATCACGGTAATTGATGGCCAATCAATTAAACAATTAAGTCCAAATCACAATAGACAATCCTCACAATAGAATATAATAATTGATAGTGAATCATATTAAAATAAACTACACAATAAGATCCATTGTAATCTCAAACAAAGAATTAGTTCATTGAATGAAAACTAAGAATCCACACTTGAATACACATTAAAAGATAAGAATAAGATTAAGGAAAAGAATTTAATATGTTGTCAGCAAATTCGTCCTCCATCTCTCGCTCTTGATCTT
This sequence comes from Panax ginseng, assembly GCA_020205605.1. NCBI lineage: Eukaryota > Viridiplantae > Streptophyta > Magnoliopsida > Apiales > Araliaceae > Panax > Panax ginseng. The sequence continues at coordinate 93,526,426 of CM035134.1, forward strand.
GATCTCCAATGGATTCCAAGTGCTTTAATCTCCAAATCTCATAAGAACTAGTGTTTTCTCCTATTTTACTCTAATCTAATCTAATGGAATCCTCTCTCCCTCTCCTAATCCTTGTGATTCTCCTCCTTTTATATGTCTCTTTATATGTCTTTAAGTCCTCTTAGAAGTCCTTAAGTCAATCGGATCGAACCAATCCTTCTTGGACTCAAATTCGGACAAAAAATGACTTTTCTACGCGTACCCCCACCCCGACGGGGGTTTATACATTAACTAGGCCCGCCTTGAGGGCTAGGCTTCGCTTTTTGCGACTTGTAACCCTTCCTGAGTTTTGTGAAGAGAAAGCCATGAACGGGGTCCTTTTTCTCTTTCGACATCCTTTGGTAAAATGGCCATAACTTCTTCGTCTGAACTCCAATTTTGATGATTCAAGATATTTCAAAAAGAGGAGACGTAAATCCAAAATGTTCATTCTCTGAGTGTTTCGAAATAAGGAATGGAAAAATGCTGAAATTGTCTCTGAAATGGCTGTTATGTAAATTGTCACCCAAAACAATGAAGTTCAACGTCCATTGGTACAAAGGTCATAACTCATGCATCCGAACTCCGATCGGAATGATTAAAGATGTTCCAAAAAGCTAAGAAGAAGCTCTACAATATAATCCAAGTTCCAAGCCAAGAACATGAAAAAAACATGAAAGCCCAAATGATGTTCGGATTGCTTTTCTTTGCAAATTCATACCAATTCTTTGTAATCACAGCTCCCAAGCATATAATCTACAAAACGAACACAAAATGCATGAAAAGTAACTAAAAAAACATGAGATTAAGAAACTAATTCAAGTAACAGATACCGAAAAAGTAGGTATAAAATCTACTTATCAAATACCCCCAAACTTAAACCTTTGCTTGTCCTCAAGCAAAAACACAAAACAATAATGCTATGCAATGCAACTAATCTGCATGCTTACGAATCCAGCAGTGAAAGTCCGATAATAATCTAGAAGGGGGGTTGAATAGATTATTACAGATTTAAAATTATCTTAGGCCTTTTTAATTTTTTGTATAATTAATTTGCAGTGTTAGAAATTAATATGCAAGACAGTAAAAAATCAATCACACAATGCATAGAGATTTGGCTGGTTCACAACATACATCCCGGTATCTTTGCTCACATCCGATCTCAAGCTCCTCTCCGTGACTTGAGATCCTATTACTATCAATAATAAATACTCCTTCAACAAAGTGAGAAGCCTTTACAAAGTTTTATAGTCAAACTTCCAACTATTCCCAACTAATCTATCTTGGACAAAGAAGCTCCCGCTCCCTCCTCAAGCTTAGTTGTACTTCTTTTGAGTTCGGTTCTATTCTATGATCCGGTCTTGAAACAATGACCTCTTCCTCATCTCTCACAAGTACACTAGAGACCCAACTTCCGTTGACCTCTCTAAGACTCTGGTCTTGGTCAAGAAGTACTCTGCCTTTCTCACAGTGTACATAAAATAAACTAACTCGACCTTTTCTCTTTTTATAAATGATTTTACAACAATGTGCTTCTCAAATAAGCAGATAACAATTTAGTATAGATTGATGCTTCTCAAATAAATAAATAAGAATTTAGTACAGATGGATGCTTCTCAAATAAGCAGATATAATTTAGTATAGATTGATGCTTCTCAAATAAGTAGATATCAATTAAAGAGCAAATATATTTATAAAAGTTCAAAGACTTTTATACTTGAGAAAATATGCTTCTTAGTAAGTAGATATTAATTTGTGCTTTGATTAAATAAAGCTTATGTGTAAGCAAATATGAAAATTATGCTCTGGTATAAAAGTTTAAATATCTTTTATATTTTGTGTGAAAAATGCTTCTTGAATATGCAAATAAGTCAATTTTAGTTTTAGCTCAAAATGCTTCATTTAGCGGATATATAATTTAATGCAAATTTATAAAGAATTATTCTTTACTTTTATAAAGAAAAGTGACTTTAAGTTTAAACAACTTTTAGAGTGAAAATGCTTTTAAGTAAGCAAATAAGTTATTTTAAACTTTGAATTAAATATGCTTCTATTTAAGTAGATATATTCACTTAAGTTTGTGAAATAAAAGTTTAAATAACTTTTATATTATGCAACAAGTATTTTATGAATAAATAAATTTATGAACAAATACTTGTGATGATGTATATCAAGTATAATATATAAATCGCCATAATACTTGATATAACAAATATTATTGTTTAACTCAAACAATATATAAAATATTTTATCTATCATGTGAACTTTTATAAATAGTGTCACTTGGTACTATAAGGAATCGTATTTGCCGGATTCCTTCCGTAGTACTTCATACGCCCAAGTATAATATAAATTTATAATTTTCACAATTGATATTTATATAAATATTTTCAATAGATCACTACGATTCTCAAATCCTGGTTTCGGATGACTCACCGCTTTTGGAGCAAGATATCTCAAAGTTGTTTTGAGCTATCAAGTATCGTATCTATTTTACGACATTTATATAAATAATATCAATAAAAGTTATTGAATACTATAAGAATCGTGACTTTTGGATTCCTCTCCGTAGAGGTTTATTCTCAAGTAGCCTTGCATTACCAAGTATCCTTTTATTTGATAAATAGATGAAATATAGAGATATAGAATTGTGTAGAATAATTTATATTCGTATATCTATAAATATAAATAAGCAAGAGATAATTCAAATAAAGAAATCAAATAACTTATCTCAATATGCTTAGACCAATTTCCTCTTCTTAAATAATCAGAATTTTTGTAAGAAGAGAGAGAAAGCTTTTTAGAGAGAGAGTATGTGGGACTTTTCTTGAAAGTGAATTGGCAAAATAAAATGAAAGGAAAGCCTTCTATTTATAAATTTTTGAAGTCAGGGACAGAATAGTAATTTTCAAAATTTGATTTGAAATTAATGATTAAAATGATTAATTTTTAAAATTAACGGTCCAGATGAGATCTGATTTTACGGAAGTAATTCTAATTCCGCCTAGGCAATATTCCACATACTTGTCATTTAATGAACATTTTAAATGCTTTGGTCAAAGCCACATGAACAATAACTAAGCATGTTCCCAAGCATTTATGCTTACACACACACACACGATTTTGTTTGACCAAAACAACACTTAGGCGCATGCATGCATGATACATATTATATATATATATAAATTAAACATACTGTTATTCATATATATATATATATATATAATATTACTGATATATACTTTTTATTTGCATGTAGAGTTATTAAAATATTATATTAATACATGCATGCATGCCAGTTTATATAGTAAACATGGTTTCCAAAAATTCCCATTTGGTTTAAAAAAATTGTCAGCATGGTCGGTTAAATAAGATATGTGTTTTGAAGCTTCCAATTTTTTTTAAAGAGCTAACACTTGCTATACTACTAATGTTATATGCATGCATGGATAAATAATATATCATACATATTAAATAAATGCATTCACGGTTTTATGAATTTAATAATATAAAACTTATAATATATAAATATAAATATATATATATATATATATAATTTTGAAATAAAATAATTTTTGAGATATTTAAATAATAAAATTAATTCAAAACTAAATAGAAGATGCCCACAATTAAAAATGATTTAATCAACATTTCCATCCAAATTCTATCAAACAAGCATTTGATAATCAACATATGACTTTTGTCCCACAATGCATGACCCAATTGATTTAACATTTTAAAACATCAAGATCAAGAAAATCAATTAAATAAGATTTAGGAAATATTTTGATCAAAGTAAATAAGATAAATAAAATAATTATAATAAAAATCCTATGGAGAGGATTCTACCTTTTAATTCAATTATTTACTAATTATTGTTATCATCAAAATAAAACTAAAAGTTGGAGACCCAACAAGCGTGAATGACATAAAACAAGTCTAATCAACCTACTTTAGAAATCAAGTAAACATGATAATACATCATATTAAAACAAATCAATAATTTCTCAATCAATCATCAAATCTTATATCGTTATCACTAATATAATATGTGTGTGCTCCACAACAATGTTAACTAATATAAAATCAAATTTAACACATAACAAGTCTCTTCAAGGCATCATACGATTGTAAACTCTAGAAATCCAAAAACAAGCTAGATCCAACTAAAATCAAACAATTACCAATATCGAGGGTCAACATGGGATACTTATGCTTTATTTTTCATATACTGGGGCTTTTGCTCTTATTTCCCATTTTATTCATTTTTTTTTGTTTATATACACATAGCTATGCAATGTCTTATTCCCTTAGGCTTTTCAATGCTACCTTAACGAGCTTTAACCAACGACTCCTAGACCATTAAGACCTTAGGGCACTAGTGTAAAGACAATCCCCTCGGACTTACTTACTCAAGTAATAAAGGCCACAAAACCGCATAAAAGCACACCACGATATTTATTCATACTTTTTTCTTTTTTTATATAGCTTATATACCCCAAATAGTCCCCCAAAACTTAGGTTCTTGTCTAACTTTAGCCATCACTACTTATTCTTGTCATTCTTTCATTCAAACTAGCATTATCATTTAGAGTCCCATTATGTATCAATTTAAACTCAATCAATCAACAAGTTATTTTTACTGTGATATCCTTATTATACAAGTTTCAAACAGAAAAAGACTCAATTCATAACAAGAAATCACATCAAAGCTCTAATAGTCAGTACTATATTTGTCTACCTAATTCCAATATCATCATTAGCCAAAACAAACTGTAAATATCAAACAGTTGGACTCATGCAAAATGTACTAAATGCTATATAAACATAGTAAACTAACTACTATTTTTGAAAATTTTCAAATTTTCAATTTTTTTTTAATTTTTTTAATTTTAAAAAACTGAATGCAAAAACTAAATGTAACTATACGAACTACAATGTAAATAATTAACTATATGCAATACGACACTAAAATGCCCCCAAACTTAAACTAGACATTGTTCTCAATGGTTGAAATAGAAAAAAGTAAAGTAGAGGACTTCCCTGAAAATATAGCAATCCTCCTCCTTGTCTGCTAAGTTTGGAGAATAGATTAGGCACATAAAACAAATTGGGCACCACACTTAAATCGGACTTGAATAACCTTTTCATACTCTTTTGCATGTCCATTGAACCTCCAATACCTGCAATTAAGAGAGACAACATGGATTAGAATATCACTTGGATTGGTAAGAGAACTTAATAAGCAAATTAATTCTTATCTACTAAATAAACTAGTAAAGCATATAAATATAAAAATTCATGGGTTGCCTCCTAGTTAGCGCTTGAATAACAGTCTTTCAGCCTGACTTTGTCTAGTCAACGCTATCCAATTCCTCTTCGATGATTGAGGAACCCTCCATCCGTCGAAAATAATATAACTTTTGGTAGGTTCCCATTTGTGATGGCTAATGCATCAAAGTCACCTAGCATGCTCTGATTTGGTATGATCTCAATCAAGAACGTCCCACAGCTAGGTGTTTTCTCCATTGTGTATGTGATCACTTTGGGGCATGGAAGCTTGTCACGCACAATGGGCTCTTCATCTATCTTCTCTTTTTCGTCCCACCATGGATTCAAAATTGTACTCGCTCTTATGTCATCAAGAGCTTCGCCGATGACATGACTACCAAGTGGGCATGATTTTACAAATCTGACTGACTCTTTGATCTTTGGTGGAGACCCATTTAGATCTTCGTCGACCTCTATTTCATTATCCTCAATTGTCTCCACACTTCCGATATCTTGTGGCTCATCTAGTCGCAAATTTGGTTCTGGTTCTCCGTCAATTTCGTCATCCATGTCATAAAGCCAAGTGTTTGGAGGAAGGTTGCTTACGCCTTTGGTCATTTGCTCTATCTGATCTGCAAGATTTTGAATTGACCTCGCTTGATTACTCATCTGCTATGAACTTGGACAATAATTCCCCCAACCTTGAATTTTCTATTTCAGTCTCGGAAGCCATGTATTGAGGACCATTAGTTGAGGTAGTGACGAGTTGTTCCATCCGATTACTAAAATTTTGGGTTGATAGCTCTTGTCTAATCCTCATCTCCTCTAGGTCTGTTATGCCCTTCAATATTACATCTATCGGATTTGGCTTTTCTTCGTGTGGCAATCTTGTAGGTGAATTTTGCGTAATGTTGGTCATCATAATTGTAGCTCCATAAAAAATTCGGGTGATACCCCCAATCTTGGTGATAGTTAGGATCAACATAGTTGTTGAGGTAATCACCACTATATTGTACTTGCTTCAAAATCCGACGTTGCATTGATGACTTTGGTGGTTGCCAAAGACAATAGTCACACATAACCGCCATCCTTCGACTCCTTTGGGCTACAATAACGTCCAACGCCCTCGAAAGTTGTTCAATGTCTTGCGATATTGCAGAAAATACATTAAGTCCATCAATCCCTATTTCACTTGGTTGAGTTATGTTTGCCATCCTTCGACTCCGTTGGGCTGCGATAACCTCCAACATCTTTGAATTTGCCTCAATTTGTACTGACTCTACAGAAAATGTATTAAGTCCATCAATCCCTGTTTCCCTTGGTTGAGTCTTGTTCGTTTATAGCCATTGATATACAAAGTCATCCATGGTACCTGAAAAGAGAGAAATATAGGAAGAGAAATAAAAATAAAAATAAATTGCTATAAATGGGATGTTCACCCTCATTCCCGTAAGTTATGACGGTTTACAGATGAAGTTCTGTTAAACCTTTTCGAAAATAAAAACAATGTTCATAGTATGTCCCCTTAACCCTATTTATAGTCAGTACGTAGTTTCAAAAATTTGGAAGAGGGTTGTTATGTTATTATTATTGGTTCAGAATTACTTCACAACTATTGATTCGTTGTAGAAGGGTAGTATAAAGAAAACATTTAAATTCTTTCAGCTTATATATATAATTTCTATTACTTGTTGGGCACTCAAATGCTCATCCTTGCTTAATTTAAATATTTTCAGCTAAGTGTGGTCAAGTAGAAGGCTCGACTAAGAATAAAGGAAAAGAGAAGGCTGCTGAATGAGTTTTCATGATATGTTATGTAATAGTTTTCTTTGTTATGATAAGGATGATATATATATTATTATTATCATGTAATGAATGTATTAGAGGTTGGGTACTTGGGAATAGACTCTGATAATTATGTAAATTAAGTTTAATATTTATATTATTGTTATTATTATTAGTATTATTCCGCTCATAGAAATGGTATCGTGAAGCAACGAGTTCGGGTTTCAAGTACCCGAGTTTGGGGGCTTTATAGGTTGGTATCAGAGCTTTAGGGTTAGAAACCTTAGGTGGGATAGACCTTAGGCTATAACCTTAGAACAGAGGGAAACGTTGAAAATATAAATAACTCATATAGAGTTTAAAAATAGATGAATTGAATAAGTTCATCGTCAAACAAAATAAAAGATAACTTATATTAAACTATTATTTGTTGTGTGTATATACTATATTCTAATCAAGATAATTTATGAGTGTAGATGTCTGATGGAAAAGGCTTGTTATATGCTTATAGCATGAAGAAGGATCAAATCTATACCCCCGAGCTAATATCGAAGCCCATAGCTGAAATAGAGGCACACAATGAAAACAACTTAGATGAGGTGGTTATTTTAGAAAATGTAGTGCCAGATCCAGAGATGGTGGAGCTGACAGATAGTGATTTGGACACTAAAGTTGAAGCTGAACAAGCATCAACAGAGGTGCAGGATCTGAGGAACAAGGTTTCTTCTCTGGAAAAGCTGTTAAATAGTCAACTGCGTCAGGCGTTAATAGAAACAATGGAAGAACAAGATAAGCTTAAAATCCAAATTGATCAGAATGGGATGTTCATACCTGTCGGGGTTCCAAACCAAAGCAATTCGGTTGGATAATGGTAGGTTTTATCTGTTCAACAATAATCTATAAATTGAACATATATATATATATATATGGGTAATTGACAAAAGTGTATCAACATGTGATTAAAAACAATGATTACCGAAGTGGGGGACACTTGTATAACCATTTATAGAATTTAACGAATGTAATATATATCCGAATTACCATATACTAACATGTTGATAATCAATGAATGTATATAATATAGGGTTAATAATGCATGCATGTAATAATATAATTACGAAACATTCTTACTCATGTCCATTGCATAAAGGAAATGCAAAGGTAGGATACTTGCCTTCACCGCCATAATACGCAACTTAGTTTTATCTTTTATATCACGACCTATCATTAATCGGATCATTCGCTCGATTAGAACAATATACTATAACATATAAGTATCAAGATTTCGCAAATAAAGACATAACCTAATCACATTATCATACATGTTCAATATCATCAGATCACAAACAAACATTAATACCGGTCAAAATATCTAAGTCCGGATAAATTCCTAAAACATGCTTGCATGTACCAACAAACTTTATCGGTAATTATCGAGTCTAAGACTCTATTCTATAACTCAATATCTCAGAAATATCACTCATATTATTTTAAATGACTCAATAAATATTTATTATAATTTATCATTAATTTTCAAACGCCTAATCATTATCAAACAATTCTATTATCATTAATATTTAATTAATATTAAACTATTAATTAAACTATTGCCAAAATATTAAAGTTATTTATAATAACTTAGAATATTTTATATAGTATTAATATTACCCTTAAATGATTTTAAAACATTTAAGATCTTTTATAAATAATTACCAATAATATTTAAATATTAATGTACCATTTATCAAAATATTAAAAGTCATTAAGTATAACTTAAAATATTTTTAATTCATCTATATCCTTTTAAAATGATTTTTAAGTCAATAAAACCATTTTTAAACTATTTATTTAATATATTTATTAAATAAATTTTATATCATTAATGTTAAATAAATATCATTAATATTAAATTATTAATGAAATTATCCTTTAAATATTAAAAGTTATATTTAATAACTTAAAATATCTTTAAACACTTTATTTTCATTTAAAATGATTTTTATAATATTAAAATCATTTTTAAACTAGATTATTTAATATAATTATTAAATAACTTTAATATCATTAATAATAATTAGTTAATGAAATCCACCCTTAAATATTGAAAGTTATATTTTACAACTTAAAATATTCTTAAATACATTATTATTATTATTTAAAATGATTTTAATATAATAAAATCATTTTTAATCTATTTATTTAATTTATTTATTAAATAACTAAATTATCATAAATATTAATTAATTAATGAAATTCATCATAAAATATTAAAAGTCATTAAAAATAACTTCAAATATTTTCTTATACCATAATATAATTTTAAATAATTTTTCAAGTATTAAAATCATTTTTAAATAATTTATGTAATATAATTATTAAATAAATTAAATACCTTTAATATTCTAAAAATATTAAATTTTTATAAAATATATCCAAAATAATTAAAATATAATTTTTGGACTTTAAAATAATTTTTAATAATTTATTATGTATTTTTAATAATTAAAACTAATTTTCTATAATTATTTAATGAAAATATAATTTTATAAATAAACTATCGCTAAAGACCACCTATAGCGACAGAACCGTCGCTGTAGGTGTTCTTCGAGTTCTTCATGCAAACCCAGATCTTCAAGCCAGTTACCGAGTGGGTGGGTTTGACCAAGTGTAAATCAGTGTGTGTTGTGTGTCTGGACTTGTTTTTGGTCAGATCTGGTAGAGCTAATGTAAGACTACAAGATCCAGCAACAAACATGTTCATATCATGCATCAAATGAAAGATCTAAGCCATCAAAGTGGCTATCAGAGGCTGTTCTTCATTTCTGGGTTACCCAGAAATGAAGAACAGATCGTGGGTCACACTTTGAGCCTCCACTATACTCTGATCGTTTAATGTATTAGTGATCTATGACTTCTAGATTCTAGCCCACATGTAACACTACAGATCTATCACAAAACATAACCATAAAAACAAAACAATAGAAAGATATTGATCGGTCAAAGGCTGTCAGAATATATGTTCTTGACATTTCTGGAAATTCCAGAAACTGCAATTATGATCGAGTGGCCTGCTTTGACCACTCACTACGTTCAATACGTTTGATATTAAAGCTATTTTAAGGCATAATCTTGTAGTACTCATACCAAGCTACTATTATATTACAACAATGTAACCAAAACATGTATACACACTACTATGGATCTAGAAGATCAAAATCTTGTCGACACGATCTGGGCATAATCTGGCTACCAGTTTCTTCTTCCTATTAATGCCGGTCAACCAGATTTTCGATTGTTAATAACTTCCGTTCTAGACATCAAATGACTCTGATTCTTTTTGCATATTAAAGACCGCATTACAATCTACACATAACAACTTAAAAACAACAAAAACCATAATTGAACAAGGATCTGTGGCCACTGACATTCGTTGTCAGACCACAGAACCAAGTTTTTCTAGATTTTACAAATCTTCAAATTCGAGCTTCTAAATGTTATAGATCCAACATTTAGCAACCCGAATCATCATTAGACACTATAGCGAACATATTCTAACACCCAAACATAACATCTTACACAAAATTTATGGACAGAAATCAAGCTAGGGTTTTATACCTTCTTTGATCAATTCTTGTTTCTAGCTTTCTGATTTGACTGTGGTGTTAGTGGGGCTTGGTTTATAACTGATATATCTTGTTATTTTCAGAGGTGAGAGCTTGAGAGAGTTAAGATGGGTGTTGTGCATAAAATGGCCTTACAAATGATTATTTCTCTCTCTTAAGTCTATTTATAGAAGTCTTGTAAGTGTGTGACTTACAATTATCCCCCATACTTTTGTTGTCCATTAGACAAAACTCCTTATCTCTTCCAATTAAGCCTAATCATGTGATTAAGGGTGCTAAGTAGATTTTCAACCAATGGAAAATTGACACACATGGATGTACTTGATGTAAGAGTTACCATTTTAAGGAACTTGATTAGCTTTATTTGTTGCCTTAAAAGGCCTATTGTGGCCAGCCGCTAATTTCTTTATTTAGTTTTTATTTTAATGCCTAAATTAGATAAATCAAAGGTCTAAAATACACTTAATTATGTGGGCTAAGTTTGGGCTTGAATATGATTCTTTTTGGGCTTCTCCCATAATTATTTTGGGCCATGTAATAATCATAGTCCAACAATTTTAATATATGTTACCCAAGTTGTTTATTTAGGGTTTAAAATAAAATATAATTAGTTTGTAAAATTTATAATTAGGGTTCTAATCATACATGAACATTAGGGTTTATTATATAATAATTATAATTATCCTTGTTAATTTAGCAATTAGGGTTTATTATTTTTGGTAATTAGGGTTACCAAATCATAATTAGGGTTTATACTTAATAATTAGGATTTCAAGAAATTAATATATATATAAATGCTAATTAGGGTTGACCTAGTTAATCACAAAATCATACAACACAGTTATATAATAGTTTTGAACTCACAATTGAGTTTCAAATTAGGGTTTCCACAGTAAAACTAGGGTTTGACATAATATACCATAACTGGCCAATCATTGTCAGTTCACATACATACAATATATAACTATAGCACTGGAAAATCAAAATATAAATAATATTATATTATTATTCTCATTCCTTGATCAAAATCCAAAAATTAGGGTTTGGATTCCATATCCATTTATCCGCTATACTTAATATTATTAATTAAGTTAAGATAATTAACTTAATAATCTGAATAAAATTCATATAATAAAATAATTATTATAATAATTTAAAAATCATTTCATATATTATATAAATAATACATGATTATATTTTCATGGAAAATAAGTAATAAAACATTTCTACTATAAAATTAATTATTATAAGAATGTAATTTATAATGACCAATAATTCTAAAATAAAATTATTTAAAATCATTCATGTAATAAATATATCACATAAATACATACACACATTATCTTCGCACATATTCCCCATAAAAAAAAAATTTTATACGCAAAATTTCTAATTTATTTGTATAGAAAATATCGGGTTGTTACATTCACCTCCCTTAGAAAGATTTCGTCCCCGTAATTACTGCTTTAAAACCTACACCTACAAGTGTACGTAGCATATATAATCATTGTAAGTAGATCTTGAGCATAAATAATCGTCTTCGATCTTTAACCTATTCACGTAAAGCTTGTCTATCTAATTAAACGGAAATTTGATTTCTAAAAGAACTCAAATTCCTTCTTCAAAATTTCTTTATAAAATAATTTATTATATATATAAGAAAATAAAATTTGATTAGAATACTACCTGGAGTTGCATCCTTCTTTCGCCACCATACCTTGAATCATCATAATCGAAAACTACATGTGGTTGGTTCTATTATTTCGCTTGTTGAAGTGGGTCCCGTTGTTGCCAATGTCCTGCGGCCTTTTCCCTTATTCACTTTTCTTGCCTCCCTTATCCTTCTTGGACAGTCTTTCGCCTTATGCTCAATTGATTCACAAATAAAACATCCACTATACATTCTCGGATTTGGGGCAGTTGGGAGAGATATGTCCCTTTCGCCTACACTTATAACACGCAAACTTACCTTTAAGACACTATCCCGAGTGATTCTTTCCGTAATTTCTACACTGCATAGCCTGTTCCTTTCCATCTCCTAGCCTAATTTTGGTATTTCCGAAATTATCTCCTTTCCTCTTTCCAGACCTACTACCACTACTCCCTTTTAGGCTTAGTTTGATTTGCCTCCCACCAAAAATTAAGTCCCCATATACTTTTCATTAAATAGGTGGCAAAAAGTTGTCTTTTGTCCCTCTATTACCCCAAATATCACAAATGCTTACATTGTGGTCATTGATCCTCTAAATCCGGCGCTCGATCGCCTTTGAAGTCTTCAAGTTCGCTAATCAATTTTTAACCGATTTCCCATTTACTAGTATTCCATTCTCGTGATAGCTTGATCGTCCATATTTTGCAAAATTTCAGACGATCTTGTTGTCCTCCACTTTGTTGTGATGTGTTCTTCTCGCTTTTTAGTTTCATTCCTTATTAACTTACATTCTAAGCCTTATCGTATACGTTTAACATATCACACAAAATTTTATAGTCAAACAGTCATGTATTCAAAATATTAGTTTTTGAAAACTATGGTTTATCGTATTAACCAATATTCAGATAAAATTACTATCTTCATACCAACTTATTTCATTAATCCATCATAGATTAATATTCATGACACTTGACATTCTATAACACATACTATTTTAAACATCCGATATCCCTTTGTGACTTAAAAGTCGGGATTTACAGCCTTGACTAATACCAAAAGTTGGGAACATTACATTACACAGACATACTTAACATTAAACAGACCTACATAACAGAACCTATACTACCTATTCACTATGCCTTTTTCTTGGACAACCTTTTGCCTGATGACCTTCTATCCCACAGATAAAACATGTTCCTGATTTATAGTCGGGACAATACATAGTGTTATGTCCCTCATAGCCACAAAGGTAACATATTCTTTTCCCTTTCTTCTTATCGAATTTTCCTAAGTCATGGTCTTCTATCTTTTTTTCCCCTTCTTGCTCGGAGCTGCACACGATGTGTTGCTTGAGGCTCCCATATGATCAATTTGGATTTTAAGCTTATCTTGTTCTTCCATTGTTTCTATTAACGCCTGACGCAGTTGACTATTTAACAGCTTTTCTATTTCCCACAGCTTTTCCAGAGAAGAAACCTTGTTCCTCAAATCCTGCACCTCTGTTGATGCTTGTTCAGCTTCAACTTTAGTGTCCAAATCACTATCTGTCAGCTCCACCATCTCCGGATCTGGCACTACATTTTCTAAAATAACCACCTCATCTAAGTTATTTTCATTGTGTGCCTCTATTTCAGCTATGGGCTTCGATATTAGCTCGGGGGTATAGATTTGATCCTTCTTCATGCTATAAGCATATAACAAGCCTTTTCCATCAGACATCTACACACATAAATTATCCTGATTAGAATATAGTATATACACACCCCAAATAATAGTTTTATATAAGTTATCTTTTATTTTGTTTGACGATGAACTTATTCAATTCATCTATTTTTAAACTCTATATGAGTTATTTACATTTTCAACGTTTCCCTCTGTTCTAAGGTTATAGCCTAAGGTCTATCCCACCTAAGGTTTCTAACCCTAAAGCTCTGATACCAACCTATAAAGCCCCCAAACTCGAGTACTTGAAACCCGAACTCGTTGCTTCACGATACCATTTCTATGAGTGGAATAATACTAATAATAATAACAATAATATAAATATTAAACTTAATTTACATAATTATCAGAGTCTATTCCCAAGTACCCAACCTCTAATACATTCATTACATGATAATAATAATATATATATATCATCCTTATCATAACAAAGAAAACTATTACATAACATATCATGAAAACTCATTCAGCAACCTTCTCTTTTCCTTTATTCTTAGTCGAGCCTTCTACTTGACCACACTTAGCTGAAAACATTTAAATTAAGCAAGGATGAGCATTTGAGTGCCCAACAAGTAATAAAGAATTATATATATAAGTTGAAAGAATTTAAATGTTTTCTTTATACTACCCTTCTACAACGAATCAATAGTTGTGAAGTAATTCTGAACCAATAATAATAACATAACAACCCTCTTCCAAATTTTTGAAACTACGTACTGACTATAAATAGGGTTAAGGGGACATACTATGAACATTGTTTTTATTTTCGAAAAGGTTTAACATGTAACTTCATCTCAGAAACCGTCATAACTTACTGCACGAGGGGTGAACATCCCATGGACCTCAGACGATCAATACTACATAACAAGAACGATATTATCGTTCACTTTGGCTGCCTTGGGCACATAAAAATTTTCCCATGAATGGGATGTTCATACCTGTCGGGGTTCTAAACCAAAGCAATTCGGTTGGATAATGGTAGGTTTTATCTGTTCAACAATAATCTATAAATTGAACATATATATATATATGGGTAATTGACAAAAGTGTTCAACATGTGATTAAAAACAATGATTACCCAAGTGGGGACACTTGTATAACCATTTATAGAATTTAACGAACATAATATATATCTGAATTACCATATACTAACATGTTGATAATCAATGAGTGTATATAATATAGGGTTAATAATCAGATAAGAATAATATAATTACAAACATTCTTACTCATGTCCATCAGATAAAGGAAAAATGCAAAGGTAGGATACTTGCCTCGATTCGATTCACTTACATAATACGCAACTTAGTTTTATCTTTTATATCACGACCTATCATTAATCGGATCATTCGCTCGATTAGAACAATATACTATAACATATAGTAATCGCATTTCGCAAAAAGATAATAACCTAATCACATTATCATACATGTTCAATAAATATCATCATCACAAACAAACATTAATACTACACCCAAAATATCTAAGTCCAGATAAATTCCTAAAACATGCTTGTACCAACAAATTTTATCGGGTAATTATTGAGTCTAAGACTCTATTCTATAACTCAATATCTGTAAATATCACCATATTATTTTAAATGACTCAATAAACATTTATTATAATTTATCATAAATTTTCAAACACCTAATCATTATCAAATGATTTAAACATCAAATAATTCTATTATCATTAATATTTAATTAATATGAAACTATTAATTAAACCATTGCCAAAAATATTAAAGTTATTTATAATAACTTAGAATATTTTTATAGTATTAATATTACCCTTAAATGATTTTTAAAACATTTAAGATCTTTTATAAATAATTACCAATAATATTTAAATATTAATGTACCATTTATCAAAATATTAAAAGTCATTAAGTATAACTTAAAATATTTTTAATTCATCTATATCCTTTTTAAATAATTTTTAAATCAATAAAACCATTTTTAAACTATTTATTTAATATATTTATTAAATAAATTTTATATCATTAATGTTAAATAAATATCATTAATATTAAATTATTAATGAAATTATCCTTTAAATATTAAAAGTTATATTTAATAACTTAAATATCTTTAAACACTTTATTTTCATTTAAAATAATTTTTATAATATTAAAATCATTTTAAACTAGATTATTTAATATAATTATTAAATAACTTTAATATCATTAATAATAATTAGTTAATGAAATCCCCTTAAATATTGAAAGTTATATTTTACAACTTAAAATATTCTTAAATACATTATTATTATTTAAAATAATTTTTAATATAATAAAATCATTTTAATCTAATCTATTTATTTAATAACTAAATTATCATAAATATTAATTAATTAATGAAATTCATCATAAAATATTAAAAGTCATTAAAAATAACTTCAAATATTTTCTTATACCATAATATAATTTTAAATGATTTTTCAAGTATTAAAATCATTTTTAAATAATTTATGTAATATAATTATTAAATAAATTAAATACCTTTAATATTCTAAAATATTAAATTTTTATAAAATATATCCAAAATAATTAAAATATAATTTTTGGACTTTAAAATAATTTTTAATAATTTATTATGTATTTTTAATAATTAAAAACTAATTTTCTATAATTATTTAATGAAAATATAATTTTATAAATAAACTATCGCTAAAGACCACCTATAGCGACAAAACCGTCGCTGTAGGTGTTCTTCGAGTTCTTCATGCAAACCCGCATCTTCAAGCCATTCATCGAGTGGGTTGGTTTGACCAAGTGTAAATCAAGTGTGTTGTTGTGCTGACTTGTTTTTGTTAGATCTCGCAGAGCTAATGTAAGACTACAAGATCCAAAGAACAAACATGTTCATATCATGCATCAAATGAAAGATCTAAGCCATCAAAGTGGCTGTCAGAGGCTGTTCTTCATTTCTGGGTTACCCAGAAATGAAGAACAGATCGTGGGTTACACTTTGAGCCTCCACTATACTCTGATCGTTTAATGTATTAGTGATCTATGACTCTAGATTCTAGCCCACATGTAACACTACAGATCTATCACAAAACATAACCATAAAAACAAAACAATAGAAAGATATTGATCGGTCAAAGGCTGTCAGAATATATGTTCTTGACATTTCTGGAAATTCCAGAAAATGCAATTATGACCGAGTGGCCTGCTTTGACCACTCACTACGTTCAATACGTTTGATATTAAAGCTATTTTAAGGCATAATCTTGTAGTACTCATACCAAGCTACTATTATATTACAACAACAGAACCAAAACATGTATACACGGACAGATCTAGACGATCAAAATCTTGTCGACACGATATCGGGCATAACTGGCTACCCAGATTTCTTCCTAATCATGCCGGCCAACAACGATTTCAATCGTTAATAACTTCCGCTCTAGACATCAAATGACTCTTATTCTTTTGCATATTAAAGACCGCATTACAATCTACACATAACAACTTAAAACAACAAAAACCATAATCAACAAAGATCTGTGGCCACCGACATTCGCATGTCGTAATTCACGTAACCAAGTTTTTCTAGATTTTACAAATCTTCAAATTCGAGCTTCTAAATGTTATAGATCCAACATTTAGCAACCCAGATCATCATTAGACACTATAATAATCTAACATATTCTAACACCCAAACATAACATCTAACACGTAATTATGGGACGTAAATCAAGCTAGGGTTTTATACCTTCTTTAATCAATTCTTGTTTCTAGCTTTCGGATTTGATTGTGGTGTTAGTGGGGCTTGGTTTATAACTGATATATCTTGTTATTTTCAGAGGTGAGAGCTTGAGAGAGTTAAGATGGGTGTTGTGCATAAAATGGCCTTACAAATGATTATTTATCTCTCTTAAGTCTATTTATAGAAGTCTTGTAAGTGTGTGACTTACTATTATCCCCCATACTTTTGTTGTCCATTAGACAAAACTCCATATCTCTTCCAATTAATCCTAATCATGTGATTAAGGGTGCTAAGTAAATTTTCAACCAATGGGAAATTTACACACATGGATGTACTTGATGTAAGAGTTGCCATTTTAAGGAACTTGATTAGCTTTATTTGTTGCCTTAAAAGGCCTATTGTGGCCAGCCACTAATTTCTTTATTTAGTTTTTATTTTAATGCGTAAAATAGATAAATCAAAGGTCTAAAATACTCTTAATTATGTGGGCTAAGTTTGGGCTTGAATATGATTTCTTTTTGGGCTTCTCTTATAATTGTTTTGGGCCAAGTAATAATCATAGTCCAACAATTTTAATATATGTTACCCAAGTTGTTTATTTAGGGTTTAAAATAAAATATAATTAGTTTTCAAAAGTTATAATTAGGGTTTCCTTAATATGATTAGGGTTCTAATCATACATGAACATTAGGGTTTATTATATAATAATTATAATTATCCTTGCTAATTTAGCAATTAGGGTTTATAATTTTTGGTAATTAGGGTTACCAAATCACAATTAGGGTTTATACTTAATAATTAGGATTTCAAGAAATTAATATATATATATATATATATATATATAAATGCTAATTAGGGTTGACCTAGTTAATCGTAAAATCATACAACACAGTTATCTAATAGTCTTAAACTCACAATTGAGTTTCAAATTAGGGTTTCCACATTAAAACTAGGATTTGACATAATATACCATAACTGGCCAATCATTGTCAGTCCACATACATACAATATATAATTATAGCACTGGAAAATCAAAATATAAATAATATTATATTATTATTCTCATTCCTTGATCAAAATCCAAAAATTAGGGTTTGGATTCCATATCCGATTTATCTCATTATACTTAACATTATTAATTAAGTTAAGATAATTAACTTAATAATCAACAAAATTCATATAATAAAATAATTATTATAATAATTTTAAAAATTATTTCATATATTATATAAATAATACATGATTATATTTTCATGGAAAATAAGTAATAAAACATTTCTACTATAAAATTAATTATTATAAGAATGTAATTTATAATGACCAATAATTCTAAAATAAAATTATTTAAAATCATTCATGTAATAAATATATCACATAAATACATACACACATTATCTTGGCATATATTCCCCATAAAAAAAAATTTATACTCAAAATTTCTAATTTATTTGTATAGAAAATATCGGGTTGTTACATGCACTACGAGCCAATGATATTCGTGTATTCATCAATGGTCATGATCATGCCAACAACTGTCCATCAATGCACTACGGGCCAATGAGAACTTTTACCACATCATTTGTAACATTACGATCATGATTATACCGAATAATCCCTGGTCATAATTATACCAAGTCCATCTATGCACTACAAGCCACAGATGAATTTCAACATAATATAAACATGAGAATGATGACAATGGTATAAGAATTCAATAAAACAAGTTCAAGAATTAATTTATCCAGGAACTAATAACGTCCAAATTGTCAACATGATACTGCGTTGTGGGGTAAAACTCAAGAATGCTCAAAAGAGTATTTCCATGAAAAGATACTGGATGAAGTGCAAATATCAAGGATATTCCACTAATTTCATGGAGTATAAAAGCCAAAACTTTAACCAACTGAGTATAATAAAGAATGGAATAACAAAAGAAATCACCAAGCATGCGATAGACAACACAGACAGGTTATTCCAACATAATAATAAATAATGGAACCAGGTCATGCGTAAACACACGTATGTGATATTCCAATGTAATAATAAATAATGGAATCAGTCATGCGCAAATGCATGTGTGATATTCCAATGTAATAATAAACAATCTAATTCAGTCATGCGAAACGCATGCATGTGATGTTCCAACGGAATAATAAATAACGGAACCGTGTCATGCGTAATTTATGCATACGATGTTCCAAATGTAATAATAAAGAATGAAATAATAGAAGAATTTCACCATGTATGCGGTGCCAGATGATAGACAAAGTTATTCCAACATAATAATAAAGAATAGAATAATGTAAGAATTTCACCAAGTATGCGGTGATTTGCATGACATACAAGTTATTCCAACATAATAACAAAGAATGGAATAATGTAAGTTCTCTTCATGAAGACGAAAGAAAGAAATAATACCCCTTACCTTAGAACAAACCGGATATAGGAGTAGTGAAGTAGCAGAATACTTTTCTTCTTTCTCTCTATAGTTTCTCTCTCTAGAGTTTTAATGAATTCGTAAGAAATAATGAAGGAATGAACTTCTATTTATAGGAGAATGGACCTAATAGTAACTAATTTCTAACTATTCTAGATTGATTTACTTTTTAAATCTGATTTCAGTATTGGTTTGCTATAAAATATTCTAATAAAAGCAAACCCTCTAACCTTGCTCCAAGAGGCCACACCGAAATCAAGAGCCAGATCTCCAAATAATTGAGGTTGTCCCAAAGACCATAATCGACACTCTTAATCCAACATACCCCTGAAGCTAACCTTCACAAAAACACGACTATGTTCTAGCCAAGAGCCCTTGAAGTATCCCCATTTGACCAGTTAGAACACTTCAGACTTCTTGAGATGAAGAGCGGCTCAAAGGATATACTTCTGAGGACTATCTAGTTGAATACATCAAGCTCTAGTGTCAGGTAAATCCGATAGACTTAAATGTCCCCTCGATACCCTGTTTTCATCATGTCTAACCCATATCTCCACTTTATTGCAGGCCAATGCTTTTTTCCCTTGAGCCATTCCACCTCTAGCAAAAATAACTAAAAAGGAGGCACAAGATTAAAGTTAGATGTGGAAAGGCTCAAGGTCGAGGTTTTAGGCTTGACATCGGATCTCAAGAAGGAGAAAGACCTTCACGCTGATACCAAATAAAGTGACACAAGCCAATGTCGTGCCAACGACCTTAAAAAAACAACACTATACTCTACAAAATGTAATACGTTGGCCTTTACAACCATTCAAACAAATCCTTGAGGAAAAGGCGCTCATTTGAGAAGAACATGGATCATTAGAGTGTCATTCTCGACCTCAAGGCATGATATCCGATATGTATGCCTGTATGATGGCGCCGATGCGAGAGAACACCGCCTTGGGGAAGGATTGTGCCGAGGCTAAGCAAATTTGTAATTAAAGAATACGAAGAATTGCCTTCAACTAACCGACAAAAGTCATGTCCCAATTTGTCAAGGCTACGAGGCTTATAGGAAAAGGTTCTATGAAGATGATAGTTGGCTGGTTTGACACTTCTATCCTTGATTCCTCGGATGAAGAGTCCAAAGCCAAGGATGAGGCAATCGAAAGAATAGTCTTTTTAGGACTTTTACTTATAATTTTATAATCATTTTTGTTTGTAACTTTCTCGATCGCTTATGTTTGTAATTTTTCCCGATCGCTTATGTTATTTGTAACTTCTCCGATCGATTTTGTTCAAAACTTATATGATTAGTTTTGTAAAAACATATGAATAAAATGAAGTACAAATTTGTCGAAGAGAAATTTTATTTATTTTATTGATGAATAAAAGAATTTACTAAGATAAAGGAAAGAACAATACAACTTTTATCGATAATATCTCCTAAGTCTCTCAAAGATTCCATGTGTTCTTTACCTCCCGACCCATCCATCGCTTTCGATGCCTGTAAGTACCGCTTCGCACTTCTATCACTTCATATGGCCCCTTCCAGATCGGCATTAACTTACCTGTGTTCTGGGGGGTAGATATCTCTGACTCTCGAAGAACAAAATCTCCAACCTCATACCTTCTTTGTTTCACCTTCTGGTTATAGTTTCGGGCAGTTCGCTTCTGATAGACAGCCAATCTTACCAGAGCTAAATCCCGAACTTCCTCCGAAAGATCCAAATTTAGTCGTAGGCCGTCATTATTGCATAGATCTTTGTACTGACTGACCCGAAGTGTTAGAGACCCGATCTCAATAGGTATAAGTTCATCGGTCCCATAAGCCAATCTGAATGGTGAATCTCCAGTTGTCATCCTCGGGGTAGTCCGATATGCCCATAAGACAATGAGAAATTCTTCGGGCCAACGCCCTTTCAATTCATCTAACCTCCTTTTAATCCCATTAAGTAGAGTTCGGTTGATGACTTCTACTTGTCTATTTGACCGAGGATGGGCCACCAAGTCTTTCTATGTCAATGTCCAACTCCTTCAAAAAGCTTTGAATTTCACCCCACAAACCGCCCCGCCTTATCTAAAACCTAGACCCTGGATGTCGAACCGATAAACAACACTTTCTTTAAAAACTTTATATTCCTGCTTAGTGATCTTCTCAGTAATGGTTTGGCTTCTACCCACTTGGTCATGTAGTCAATAGCCATGATCACAAAATTGACTTATCCCATAGCTTTTAAGCAAGGGTCCTAAAATATCAATCCCTACATAGCAAATGGATCGGGATAAAATTAAATACAAACTTTTTCTAAATATGAGGATAGAACTATTTAGTCGACACTTAGGACATTTTTTGACAAAATCATTTGCTTCTTGGAAGATGGTCTACCAATAGTACCTCCTCGCCTCATAATTTTGTATGATGAAATGACTTGGCCCCTAGATGATCCCCACAAATTCCTTCATGCACTTCTCAAGAGTATATTCAACTTCAAGGTGTCAAACATTTGAGCAATGAAGAGCCGAAAGCCCTTCTATACAAATCCCGTCCAATAAGGATGAAGTTCGAGTCCGTGTTTGATCTTCCCTCGCATAAATGTGATCCAAGGCGTAACCCTATTATAAGACCCCAACTTTTATGAATAAAGATGAATTTTTCTATAAATATCATTTTGAATATTAAGGTGTGAAATTGTTATAATGTTATAGTTGTGGATAATATTTATAAATTTTGCAAAGTAAGCAAGTTGTTATATAATATTCAATTGGTCTGGGAATATTCATTTTAACAGGAATATTCAGACGACGACAGACAATCATGTGTGGACCCTACAATGAAATTATTGTTTTAATGAGAAAACGATGTAAATAACTTTTTTATGAAAAATAACGGCTGGAAGTTTTACCGTTAAACCGTTGAAATATCCGGTGGTAAAAAATACAAGAATACTGTGGTTACATAGTAGTACACTAGATTGATTATCGATGCTTACGTGAGAAGTCACCGCTTTTATTCAATTATTGCTACAAAGAATTAATGATAAGTATCTCACGTTATTTGATTCAATTATTGTCGTAATATTTTATATTATTAAATCAATAATTGAGATGACAAGTTATTCATATTATTATCCGCATAATTAACAATGTCTAGAAAGTTCGCTAAGGAAAGGGGTTTGGTCACCTAATCAGGCGCCAATAGGAGAAATCCTTATCGAAAAGCCCCTTTCCCGGAAACGATCCGTTGTTAATATCATGAAGTTATAATAATGATAAATAAATGTTGTTAAAAATATAGAGGGGATTTTTATGAAGTATTTGTTGTAAATTTTGCTTATTATATGGACCCCATTTACTCATTTTTCAAAATAATCAAATGAAAGTTATTAAAATATATTTTTATATCATAAAGGTGGGGGCCACGTGGGGCCCATATGTGGAAGAAAAAAATGAAATGTCCTCGAAGGATTTCAAATTGGTTTTCACGGAATGAGTAATTGATAGTATATATATTATAATAAGTTTTGTTTTTTTTATGAAAAATAGAATATTTTATATTTTATTATGCATAGTGTTTGATAGTACTTCACAAAGGTTTGCATAGTGATCGTATAGTAAAAATCAAATTTTCTCGCCGAATTTTTGTTGCATCCGTGAATCCCCCACTGCAATACACGTGATTTTCTAAATTCAAATAGTATCCTTCCATTCTCTTATAAATAGGATGCTTAGTTAGAATTGAAAATCACACCAAAATCAGAGAATTCTTCTTCTATAATATTGAGCGTATTTTTTTAGAGTTTAAGAAATCTTTGAGCATAGAAAACAGTTCAAGTTTTCTTCAAGAATATCCCCGCTATACCAAATTTGGAATACTCTCCTTTTTAAGGTAAGGGATGTTATTTTATTCATTATTCGTATGAAATAATATTTTCTTCCATACTCTGTAGTATGTAAGTAATATTATTTCATTTCAGATTTCAAATTCTACACTCATTTTGTAAAAGTTTTGGCTTCTATACTCCATGAAATTAGTAGAACATCCTTGATATTTGCGATTCATCTAGTATCTTTTCATGAAAATATTATTTTGAGCAATCTTGATAAGTTTTAACTTTTTCATATCGGAGTACTATTCACAGGGTTACTATTCTCGAAGTACTATTCATGGGGTACTATTCACTCGATTAATATTCACCCGGGTTACTATTCATGACAAAAATTAATTTCTTTTTTGTCCAAATCATTTTTGGTACAATACTATTCTTGAATTTTACTCCACAAAGCAGTATCATGTTGACAATTTGGACATTATTGAATTCTGGATAAATTAAATTATGAATCTTTAAAAATTTATCCTTTGCTTTTTTAATTGAATTTTTATATCATTTTCATCATCCTCATGCTTATACTATGATGAAAGTCATTTGTGGTCTGTGAGTGCATAGATGGACTTGGTATGATTATTATACTGTGGATTATTCTAAGATAATCATGACCGTAATGATACAAATGATGTGGTAAAAGTCCTCATTGACCCATAGTGCATTGATGGACAGTTGTTAGCAGGATCATGACCATTGATGAAAACATGAATATCCTTGGCCCGTAGTGCATGGAGAATTCGTGGTCGTGATACTAATGAATATCTTTGGTCGTAGTGCAGGGATGGTTCGATGATGTGGATTATTTATTAAACTGAGTCTCAACCGTAAAATTGATGATAACCTTTTTAAATCATAGAAGATAGTAGATATCATGCTCTACTTGACTCTTCCAATGGATTGCTTATTCACCGCAGCTTAAACTTGATATTTATTGTATTTTATCGCTTTAAAACCGTCAAGGCTAACAATAATTTATTCTCGCATTATCTTAGTCATAATATTTCTTACTAGGCTAGTTGAGCTCACCCTTTGCTTTCATTGTTCTCTTTAGGAAATAAGAATATAGCTGGGACTAGTCGGGGAATGGAGTCATGGTCTAAGATGGTGCATTAGTATAATCCTCACTATTCTATGAAATAGTGTGATAATAATTGTAATAATATTGAATTTTAGTTTGATATTGTCTAGAAGACAATATTCGTGTTGAACTCCCATCTTATATTTTGTCGCATTTTATACAACAGCTTGTATAATTAAGTTGTATTTAAATTTCGCATCCATGTATTTGGCAACCCAAGATGGGTGATGTATACCTATTTTGGGGGTGTCACACCCATCACCCAAATAAGAGATGTATGGCGTGAGCTAACAATCCAACCGATCCAAAGCTAAGACATCCACCTTCCTAATGCTAGGTCTTTCCAATACTTCTAAATATATCAACCATTGAAAGAACTCTCTTTAGCTATTGCTAATCGGGCCAAAGCATCTGCTACTGTGTTGTCTGACCGATCTATTCCTTGGCAACTGTGTGAACTAAAGTAAGTGAGCTTATCTTTTACCCCGGCCAAGTATTTTGTCATCCTCGACCCTCGAGCCTCATACTCTCAAGATATCTGCTTGACAACTAGTTGGGAATCGCTATAAATAACCAACCTTTGAACCTCCAAGCTTCGGGCCAACCGAAGTCCAGCCAAAATTGCCTCATATTCTGCTTCATTATTTATTGCTTTAAACTGAAACCGAATGACTTGTTGGACTCGAATCCTTCGGGACTTGTCAAAATAACCCTTGCTCACTGATGTTCAAGTTGAAGACACATCCACATAGAGATTCCATGAAGTTTGCACCCTGCTGAGTCTCTATAATGTAACCCACATCCGACTATGAGAAAGAACATTCTATAACAAAATCGCCAAAGTTTGTCCTTTGATTGCCATTCGGGATGGTATTCCAGATGAACTAAGTCGCCCATTGCCCACGCAATGCCGAGCCGATCGAGACTTCGCCCGCAAAACACTTTCTTCAATGGTTGATCAAGATATACCACTCACTAACCGACCCTTGAGATATAGTGTCAAGCTTCTTGCTTGCAATGATTAGAGCATAGGAAAACTTTTCCATGTTCGGATATCTAGTCTCAAAGATCTCAAGGACATGGTCGATATAATAAATCGGGAACTATTTTCCCCCTTTGTCCTGCATTAACGCTTACTCCAACCGCCATCGAACTTGCGTACCAAATACAAATACAAAGTTTCTAAAGGATCAACTTTATTAACAAAGGCGCCAAGACAAATATCACTTGATCCTTTGAATGCATCTTCGCATCCAAGTCCACTAAAAATTTCCCTTTTTGGTCCCTTCATAGTATCAAGAATAGTAAACATCTTTCTACCGACCTTGACACGAAATCAAGGGCGCCTATCTAAACCGGCAACCTTTGCACGCCTTTATATACGACTTCTGATTTCATATCCAAGATTGCCTTGATCTTCTAAATTTGCCTTAATTCCCATCTTGCTTATTAGATATCCTAAAAATTTTCCTAACCCCAATCCGAAAGTGCATTTAGCTCTGTTCAACAAGATCTTATGTTCTCTAATGGTTTAGAAGTAGTTTTCCATGTCATCCAGATGGTCCTGGACTAACATCCTTTTTAACAATCATGTCATCCACATAGACCTCCATGCTTCTGCCTAGCTACCTAATAAACACATAGTTCATCATTCGTTGAACTGTCGCCCCGGCATTGAGTAGTTCGAAGGTCATTTTCCTGTAAACATAATTGGCTCGATGAGTGATGAAACTGGTCTTCGGGATATCCTCCTTCCTTATTGAGATTTGATGGTACCCCAAAAAGGCATCCATGAACATCAACATCCTGCACTCAAGTGGCATCGATTAGTCGATCAATATTAGGTAAAGGTATAAATTTTTCTAAGGTGCCTTATTCAAATCAGATAGTCGATTCATAGCCTCCATTTCCCATTCTCGCTTCGTACTCAATACCACATTCGCTAGCCATTCTGGGTTGTCAATCTCAAGATGAAATCATCACTGCAGGCTTTGTAATCTCTTCGCCTATGATTTTCTCGCTTTCTTGGGAAAAAATCCTTCTTTTTTATGACCGCTTTTTTTGGGATCCACATGTGCAATACGACCGATTCATCTACCCCCGGCATGTCACTAGGTACCCAAGCAAAGATGTAGGCATACACCCAAAGTAGATCAATCAAATTTAGTTTGAAATGGTTCTCACAATCCCAAACAATCTTTATCACCTTCTTTTATTACCCGGATCGCCTCTACATCCTCTGCCTCTTCAAGAGAGACAAGGCAAGTGGCTCCATACTACTTTTAGTAAATGGCTCTATCTCGATGGCCATTGTCTACGTGTGCTTGCTTACCCCAACTCCCGAGGAGATCAATGTGTTTCGATAACACCTTCGAGCTATATCAAGATCACCTTTTACCTCCCCAATCCCGTTCGTTGTCGAAAACTTGATCTTGAAGTGTGGTATGGAGGTAACTACCTACAACGTTGCCAGGGCCAGCCTTCCCAAGATTTCATTGTACGCTGAATCCACCTGGACCACAAAAAATTTGACCATAACCTCTACCTACTGAGGCACTATTCTGAATATGACAGAAACTCAATTGTGCCCGACACAGGCACTAGGTCACCACTAAACTCGTATAGGGGGCCTTCCTGCCCCAATTCCATCTTCCTGCCATCTAAGTCCAACCTCTGATAGGCATGCTTATACAATATGTCGACCGAGGACCCATTGTCAATCATCATTCTTCTCATGTCCACCATTTAGACTTGGGCAATTATCACCAACACCCTATCATATTGTTTTATGGGATCTTTGGGATAGTCCTCATCCGAGAAATAAATAACTGTCCCCAGGAAAGCCCGATCCTTTCTAGCAGATGATCCTGATATTGACAGTACTGCATCGAGATGCTCACTTCTTTTCCTTCCGCTTACACGCCCTAAAGAACTGCCCGAGATAACATCAATTACGCCTCGAACAGGCTGGTTCTTTTTTGGTTGTGTGTCTCACCGCCGCCTCTCGCTTTCCTCCTCCGTGTGCCTCAAAATTTTCTCAACGTACTACATACTGAACCAATTGGTCGTTCTGCACATTCTTCTCTATCAGATCCCTCAAGTCATAGTATTTCTCCGTTGTATGTCCAAACCTCTGATGATATTCACATAATTTGTCCTGATTCCTCTTCTTAGGCTTCAGGGTCATCGAGCAAGGCTCATAGAATAGTTTGTTCTGGATCTCCCCCAATATCTTAGCCCGATCGATATTGGGAGGGGTATAGACTTTGTTGACATTTCTATTCGAGAAGGGTGGTCGGCCACTGCCCGATCCCCTATTGTTGTAATTCTTTTTCCCCGATTATTGTCCGATCATTGATAAGTCCGCTTGTCCCGGTCCTTAGACTTTTCATATAAGACTATGAGTGTGGCTTGAAGTTTCCCATAACTTCCTCTATGGCGATGAACCCTTCGCCTGCATGGAAAGCTTCAAATAGGTCACTAGGGGGATTGATAACTAGGTCTTTCATTAGCTTCTTTGACTTTCCTATGTTAAGACCTCACATGAAGAACTTAGGGCCTAAGGTGAATTTAATTCTACCACTTTTACCCCACTAATTTCTAACCTCTTGACATACCGACCGAGGCTTTTATCCGATTGTTGTCTAACCCGCATAAGAGAGGCGCTTATTTTTCCTCTTCTTCTATTGCTCCCAAACCGAGCATAGAACTTATCCCAAAGATCGCCCCATGAGTCGATCGAACCCGATGCCAAGGTCCCCATCCATTCTCGACACACTCTTCTTCAAAGTCGAGCGAACGATGACACTTCAAGCGGCATTCAATGCCCATAATAAGTCATAAGTCCGCTATACCCATCGTAATGTTCATAGGGGTCCACCAATCCATCATAAGTCTCCATCGGGGTATCTTCTTCTTCATATCGATTGTGACCCAATTAATCTCTTGCATGAACGGTGAACTAGGGAAGCTCGATGGTGTTCCCACCTTTATTTTTTTGTCGCCAGAGTTTTTCCACTCGCAACCCTTCCGCAAGAGGGTCGATTCTCTTTTATGAGGGGAAGACCTCGCCCGTGCCCTCTCATATTCGTGAGACGCGACCTCCTCCTCCTCCCCCGATCTTCCCGATAATCATACTTTCCATCTTCGAGCGACTCATAGTTCCCAAGAGAGGCACACAATGTATCTAGAAGGGGGTTGAATAGATCCTTTTCATTTCAAATACTTTTCCTGCTTATTTTGTATTGCTAATGAATTAGCATATGAAAAACATAAGAATCTTTTCAAGCACAACGAAAATAAGTAAAATATCCCTTTATTGATATATTCATAATCATACATATATTGTTCTTAGAGTTAGTTATGGGTAAGTAGTTAATATATACATAACAATTATAGCAGCTTAAGTACATAATGTGAATGACATAAAGTAAATGACACAAGGGATCAGTAAGTGGTTCTGTAGACTCCTAATCCACTATTCTATTTTCAACTAGTAGGATTTCCACCAAGGAAGGGAAGCACCTCAATCACTAAGATTCCTTTATGGCCAAAGCAATTTGGAACTTTAGTTCACTAAGAAATCTTCAAGCTCAAAGAAGTTTGGAACTCCTCTAGTTCCCTAGAACTCTTCAAGCTCAAAGAAGTTTGGAACTTCATTTAGTCCTCCAACAAGAACCCCTCAGCCATGGCTTCTTGTTGTTGTATTTTTTTTTTGTTGTTATTGGTGCCGAAATCACTAAGATGTCTTTAAGCTTGAACATCTTTTGTACTTAGTAGCTTGGTGTGGTCCTCTTTATATTCTACTTTGAGTATGGACCACATCTTCTCCGTGCAAATTGATCTTCACTCTTTTCAAATTTCATTTTATCTCGATGTCACCGCACCATCACCATCTAGATTTACTAAGTCTCCGAGCTTTTGGTAGACTTTGTCCTGCACTTAGCAATCCCCTCGAACTCTTCTTGAATGTTTTGTAGACATGATTTTGCATCTGCTTTTTTTTAGCTTTTGGTTCATGGTGATCCGTAGAGTGGCTCTCTTGATCTTCTTTGTACTCGCCACTTTTTTCTAAATGATATCTTCTAGGCCTTCTCGCCTCAAATTTTAGTCGCCATCTTCAAAGTGGCATTCTCAACTTTGTTGAGTGAAGTCGTAGTTTGTTCGAGTCCTTCTTTATGGTTGCTTCACTTCCACCTTTATAGTCTCACTGTCACAGAGACTTGTTTTGTATAGTTCGTGGAACTCGTAGAGTCAACAATAGCATTCTAACAACTCAACGATTATGCAACATTAGCAACTCATGATCCTTGAAGCTCGGGCTATTTATACTCCTTCCCAATCTTCCCATTGGGATATAGTCGCTTGAAAGTTATTTGAATTACTTCACGATCTTGAGTTATTTGGTGCAAACTATAGATGTGACATGACATCCCCTTTTTCATCTTTCTAACACCGCAGCTTCATCGCTTCACCTACCCCATCGTAGATGTCACTTTGATGCCCCTAGGTAATTTTCTTTATTTCTTCTTTCCGACTTCACGATTAGAACATTAGAAATTGTCCTTTTGCAACGATGCTCTCAACTAGCAATGTTCAAATATCACCTTCGATTGAACCATTGCCAATGCTTCAATCTTCGATGATGTAACTCTCACGATTCTAATGCCTATGTTCTTGGACTTGATCATAGTGTCATGTTGAATGTTGTTCATTAACCGATTGAGACAACACTACGATCTTGAAGAGTGTTCATTGGATCTTCAATGTAAAACACTTCTTTCTTCATTTGTGCAAAGGCTTCAATACTTTTGTTTTCCTCGACCGATCTCGTGAACCGATAGCTTGACTCTAGTTCTAGTCTCTTTTGAATATCAAGACATCTTATATTTGTGGCATGCCCAACTCGCTTTCTCCTTGTGATCTCCTGCTCACTTATCATCAATGGACTAACCCATGCTTAATCATCGCCTTCTTTCTTTGCTTGGCAAACACTACGATCCTAGTTGACCCCAAGATCGTTGTCTTCTCGCTCATTTGATAGCAACCGCACTTGCCGATTTTTCCTTAGTGATTCAATTATTGTCATAGTATCATCTCGCATAATATTTTATATTATTAAATCAATATTTGAGATGACAAAGTTATTCATATTATTATTTGCATTATTGACGATTTTAGAAAGTTCTATCGATGAAAGGGGTTTGGTCACCTAATTGTGCGCCAATAGGGAGAAATCCTTATCTGAAATCCCCTCTTCCTAATGATCCGTTGTTAAACATTATAAGTTATAATATTAATGATGAATAAGTTCGTGTTAATTAAAGATGTTTGTTCATTTAGTTTTCTTTAATACTTCCGTGACCCAATTACCTCAAAGGAGGTATTTCGTGATCGGTCGGTTTTATCAACCAAACGGCAATTAATCGATAAATGAGCAATTAATTGCCATTGGTTCACATGCACATTACTATTGGTTCACATATATGGAACTATTGATTCACAAACATGTACTATTAGGGGAGGTGGTGCAAGATTGATAATACTCAAGGACTAAATTAAAAATAGAGGTATAGATGAAGGTACTATAATCGTAATAATTTGAGCCCCTAATCGCAATTATCAAAACTATGTTTTCCTATAAATAGAACCTCATTCTTCTTTCATTCTCACCAATTCACGAAGACTCACAAGAGCAATTATAGAGAGAAACTATAGAGAGGAAGAAGAAGAGTATTCTCTACTTTTACTTTACTATTGCAAAGATTCAAATTTCTCTACTAAGGTAAGGGATATTATTTTGTTCAATATTCAATGAAATAATATTTTTTCAATACTCAGAGTATATAAGTAATATTATATCGCTTCGTATTCCTAATTCTACACTCATTTTGTTAAAGTATTGCTTCTATACTCCGTGAAATTAGTAGAATATTCTTGAAATTTGCGCGCTCATCTAGTATCGCTCACAAGGATATTTTTCCTAACATTCTTGTTAAATTTTAAGCTTTTCATGTTTGTGGGTACTATTCACTTCGGTACTATTCATGGGATACTATTCACGGAAGTACTATTCATATGGTACTATTCTCAAAGTACTATTGATGAAGTACTATTCACTTCGGTACTATTTACTCAAGTACTATTCACCGGGTAATATTCATGATAAAAATTGATTTCTTTTATGTCCAAATCATTTTTGATACAATATTATTCTTGAATTTTACTCCACAAAGCAAGATCATGTTAACAATTTGGACATTATTGAATTATGGATAAATTAAATTATAAATATTTAAAAATTATCCCTTTGTTTTCTTTTTAACTCAATTCTTATATCATTGTCATCATCCTCATGCTTATATTGTGATGAAAGTCATCTTCGCTTACGTGCATAGATGGATCGTTGATTGGTATGATTATGAATGTGGATCATTCTAAGATAATCATGACATGTAATGTTACAAATGATAAAAGTCTTCATCGCCCATAGTGCATTGTTGGTATGATCATTACCATTGGTGATTACACGAATATCCTTAGCCCATAGTGCATGTATAATTCGTGGACGTGATACTAATGAATATCCTTGGCCCGTAGTGCATGTATAATTCAGTGATGTGGATTATTTTTTGAGCTGAGTCTCAGCAATAAAGTTGATGATAAACTTTTTAAATCATAGAAGATAGTAGATATAATGCTCTACTTGACTCTTCTAATGGATTGTTTGTTCCGCTTGTCGATGTCGGAATTTTTATTTGTCCCTTTTCTATTCTTGTTATTTGGTGTTCTCATGTTATGTGAGATTTGTTTAAAAAAACAAGTGAAAAAGGTCCGACATGTATATGTCGACGATTTGACTGTAAGAGTCACCAGCTGGTGTTCTTAACTGGTTGCACCAACGCAATTGAGAAAAGGTTTGCACATTGACCCAGTGATGTAAGACTACTAAACGGCTCTATGAAACCGAGATTCATTTGGGTTCGGGGCTTGATTATGCGAGGGAAGGTGTTAGGCACTCTCGACATCCGTGTTACCACTATGACCACCACTTTTTCAAGAAACTGCTATATAAATGTGTATGTGTGTGGATCAATGTGCAATTTATTTGAATTTGGCAAAACTAATGATTTGGGATTCGAAGTTGGCATTTTATTGAATACTTCATTGAACTTTTAATTTTTCAAATGAACTCATCGAACTAATTTTTATTTTCAAATTGGGTCATTCTCATAAAAATAGTCGATGACGTTAAGTTTTTATCTACGAAGTACCGACGCTGCAAAAAAAATTAAAAATATTGCTTATGTGGCAAAACAAATCAAAAACGATTTTAAAATAAAAAAATTAACATTTTAAAGTTTTAAAAATAACAAAAACATAATAAAGTAAAACAAAAAAACAAAAATCTTAAAAATAACAAAATGTATTTTTTAAAAAGATAATTTTTTTAAAACATAATTTTTAAAAAAAAAATTTTTTTAAAATGATTTTTAAAAAAAAAAGAATTTTTTGAAAATGTATTTTTTTTAAAAAAATAGAATTTTTTTAAAAAGAAAATTTTAAAAACAAATTTTAAAAAATGTATTTTTTTTAAAAATAGAATTTTTGAAAAACATATTTTTAAAAAAATAATTTTTTTAAAAATAGAATTCTATAAAAAAATATAATTTTTTAAAAGTAGATTTTTTGAAAAAAAAATGTAATTTTTTTAAGAATGTAATTTTAAAAAACAAAACTTTTAAAATACGTAATTTTTAAAAAATGGAACTTTTTAAAAATAAAATACGCTTTTTGAAAAATTATGTTTTTAAAAAAAATCGCTTTTTTTAAAATTTTGCTTTTAAAAATCTTTTTTTTAAAAAATTTATTTTTAAAAAAATCTGCTTTTAAAAAAGTTCTTATTTTCAAAAAAAAATATGTTTTTAAAAAGTATATTTTTAAAAATTCCATTTTTAAAAAATTCTATTTTTTAAAAAATCTATTTTTTAAAAAAAAAATTAAATTTTTTTTTTAAAAAAGTGTGTTTTTAAAAAATCTATTTTTAACAAATTCTGTTTTTAAAAAAATTCTATTTGTGAAAAAAAATTATGTTTTAAAAAAAAATTCTGTTTTGATATTTTAAAGATATTTTCATTTTCATTTTTTTGTTTTTGTTTTATTTTATTATGTTTTTGTTATTTTTAAAACTTTAAAATGTTAATTTTTTTATTTTTAAAATCTGTTTTTGATTTTTTTTGCCACATAATCAATATTTTTTTTTTTTGCCACGCCTCTACACTAATGTAGATAAAAAACTTAACGCTTGTCAACTTTTTTAAATCTAATGACCCAATTTGAAAATAAAAATTAGTTCAAATGAGTTAATTTGAAAATTAAAAGTTCAATCGGGTATTCAATAAAATGTGCCAACTTCGGTGGCCAAATCATTAATTTTGCCGTTTGAATTTATATAAAAATTCAGTTTTAAACATGATATAACAGTAAAGTTTTTGTAAAAGAGGTTTTTCAAACCTTGTGCTCAATAGTAATTGAGACCTTTTCATACTTCCATTTTATTATTAAATGTTCGATTTATTTGCTTTTATTTTTTGAGATGCTAAGCATCTTCGAGAAAATAATATATAGCAAAGGTTTAACTCCTCATGGGCATGAAAGTCATTTACTAAATTCAAACACCGTTAATAATTTACAAGCTACTTGCAAAATTAAAAATGTCCATCACGAAACCAATCTAGATTCAAGTGGATCAATCTGGATGATCACATGATTCCTAGGCTCACATGATGCCATAGCTTTTATGAAAAGCAATAAGCGCTATATATATAAAAGTCAGAAATATATATATACAAACATGATCAACTACCACGTAAGCACCTCCAATGGGGATCTAAATGTAAATATATAAAAGCAATATATATATATATATATATATATATATATATATATCAAGAGTAGACCTCTTAAGTAGTAGAACTTCTTAAATAATAATAGAACTTTATCAAACGACGTAGTTTTTGATAAGATGCAGGGCATTTTTGTAAATACCATGCCACCGCCAGATTTACAAAAATGCCACTCAAGATCTTATCAAAACTACGCTGCTTTTGGTTTTGATAAAATTCTATTATTAAAGGCATTCTCGCTATTTAAGAATTCTACTTTGATCCTTTCTGTGTGTGTGTATATATATATATATATATATATATATATATATATATATATATATATATATACATGATCAACCACCACGAAGCACCTCCATGGGGGATCAGAAATGTAAATAAAGAAATAAATACGATCAACCGCCACGAAATAAACTCCAGGCAGGACTGAATGTAAAGAAAGCAAGAAATAATCAACCACCACTGTAAGTAAACTCCAAAGTGGACTTAATGTAAATAAAGCAAAGAAAAGGCCAATAAGTAAACTCCAGATCCATAAAATGTATGTATATATATATATATATATATATATATATATATATATATATATATATATAAAACGATAAATGCATGTGATATTTCTTATATATATATATAAAAGCAAATAAATGCTTCAAACATAAGTCTAGGCTCAATTGAGGCATAACTCGATAATGTTAGTCCATATATAAATATATACATATATAAGTATATATATAGATATGTAATGAAAACCACTTTATCAAGTCCAGTATACACACACAACACAACTCTCAATGTGAAGAATAAAGGTGCAAAGATAAAGAGAAAGGCTTTATAGAGTGTAAGAAGGCTTATATAGTAATGCCAAAGAAGACTTCTATGACTCTAAATGGATGAACACTCTCGACTTCTGGCTTAAGAAAATATAGCTATATGTGAGCTAACAAGTGTTTAAAATGAGAAAGCACTCAATATGGGGTGTGTACAGAGCAAACTTGATAGGCTTCCTCGCCTTTTTCTCTCTTGAATATGGATACCCCAAGCTCTATATTTATAGAGTCGGTGGTCGCAAGTGTACCAATTGGCATCCAGATGCACTCAGCAGCCACCCGGTGCCCCGTGCATCGCGGGTCCCGCTTATCTCGGCACGCAGATTTTGATGTTTGGCTTGAACTTGCGTAACTTCAATCCGAGCATCCGAATGAGGTGTACAAGACCTTTTCGCACTGCTTTTTGTCGAGAGTTACGCAATGATATGGGATTAGAGGTCAGATAAAGTCGAAGAGGGGACCATGCAATGGTCTTCAAGCTTCAAATTTATCCGGCAGTCACCTCGCTGTAATAGTCACTCGGATTGTAATTCCTTGCTCTTGTGGGACATTGCCGTATAAATGTATGTATGAGATGTTGAGATGGCGACTCACGGGTTTGAGGTGGAAAGATGATAATTTTGCCTTTCACCGAAAGTTATCTCCTATTGGGGCTAATAAAGCAAACGCTGCTCAAGGTTATCTCTCGAGATTGACCGTCAGAAATGTTTAATTCCTTAGGGTCATCTTTAAGGTGTCTGCCTTCCCGGTGTTATCTCTAGGTCTTTGAATGAGTGCCTCTACGGAGTTCCGAGGTCAAGTCGATTGCATGCATTTGAAACAAGCATTTCCGAGGTTATCGCTTTAATCGCAACGACATTCCTTGGGGTTATTCTCAAGATCAAACTCGGGGTTATCTCCGAGTTTGGAACCGATAATCCTAGTGTGTGTTCTGGGGTTGAGACCGAGCTTCCTATGGTATCCGTAATGGATGTGAGCCGCCTTCCGGGTTATCTCTCTCGAAGACGAATCGCCTTCCCGCAATGTTAGTAATAGGTGTGTAAAATTTTGAGTGTTCATAATCACCGCAGCTAAACTTGTTGTTATTATCGCTTAACATTGTTGTTATTGCTTTCATTGTTCTCTTTAGGGAATGAGAATGTGTCGGACTAGTTCCGGGAATGGAGTGATGGTCCGAGATGGTGGCTATAGTAGTCCTCACTATTTTATGAAATAGTGTGATAATAAATGTAATAAGGACTCCATTTGAGTTTGATATTATCTAGAAGATAATATTCTTGTAAAACTCTCACCACGCTTTTGTCATATTGTATAAAAGAAGTTTGTATTTGATTGCATCATGTATTTAGCGACTTCGTAATGGGTGATGTATACCTATTTTGGGGTGTCATAGTTGGTATCAAAGCTTAGGGATATGATCCCTGGCTAAGATGTGAGACTAGAACTAGGAGGGGAGAGACGAGTTAATCCTTCGCTAGTATGACCTACCTAAGTTTATTTGGTCATTAGATTATAGGATAATATGTGACATGTCAATTAACCCTTGTTTTGTTGCAAAGTTGTTTGAAAATGGCATATGAAAATGTTGAGATAAGCAATGAAGCACACATGAGACCGCTGAGTCACCAACGATCAATACCTGTGATAATGTGTAGTAGAAGGAAATAATCCTCGTGTAAACAACAACACTTACCAGATGATGAACGATGGGATGTTCAGAGGCTTTATGTAATTCATGCAACATCAAAGCGAGAGACTCTGCTCAAAATGCAGTGGAAACACCGGCAACTCCCTGATGGTCACCGCTAAGCGCTCAAGGAGCTAGACCACCAGAGTTTTTGGGAAAGCCAGAACCACTTAAGGCGGAGACTTGGATAAAGAAGATCACCAAGATATTTGATGTAATGGGATGCTCTAAGGAGCAAAAGGTTCCCTTTGCCACCTTCATGTTGTGAGGAGAGGCGATTAATGGTAGGAATCTATAAAGCATACTCAACCAAATTTGCATTAAAGATGTCTCTGGAGAAGTTCCAAGAACTGTTCGATGACAATACTTTTTCGAAAGTATTCGTCACATGAAGGAGGTAAAATTCATCAAGTTAGAGCAAAACAATATGACCGTGTCGCAGTACGACGCTAAGTTTACTGAGTTGTCCCGGTATGCATCCCATTTGGTGGATAATGAGGAGAGAATGACGCGAATATTTCTACGAGGTTTGAAACCCAAATACGCCAATACCTCATTTCTCACAAACCGTGTTTGTATTCGATGTTATAAATAGGGCTTAGTTATTAGAGCGCCGATAATGAGTCAACCCAACCGAGAGAGTAGCCGATAAATTGATAATACCAAAGGTTAGCAAATATCGGCTTGTGACAACAAACGTGAGGGAATCAACATGCCGTAAATGGTAACCACTTTGGTGGTAATCATGGCCAAGATAATAGAACCGAAATTTCAAGAAGAGAAGATTCAACAATGATGGAAAGACGTTAGTACCAAAACCCGTTGTTAAGGAAGGAGAACGACCACTAATCAGTATGCTTCAAATGCTAAGGAGGGACACATCATTCAAAATTGCACGACGCAAATTCAAAGCATATTATAATTATGAAAGAGAAGGTCACCTAGCTCGATTTTGTCATGCAAAGGAAGCTAAGTCCAATTGGGATGGTGACACCAAATGCCATCCTGCATAAGTCAAAGCCAGAGAGTTCAAGGAGAGTGTTTGTCGTGACCTCCCAAAAGCGAGGAACCCGAACGAAGTCATCACGTAATCTAATCATAAACTCTACCAAAGTCTATACCTTATTTAATACCTTGCCTCTACCCATTCTTTTATTTCTCCGACTTGGCCATTTAAATTTAACTCCGCAGAAATTAGACATCGACTTATTTGTTGAAACTCCGCTGGGAGAAACCTTCATTACATCCACTCGCTTATAAATCTTGTTTGATTCAAATCGACCAAAGACATTACCCGTCAATTTTATCTGTAATCTAATCATAAACTCTACCAAAGTCTATACCTTATTTGATACCTGCTTCACCCATTCTTTTATTTCTCTTATCTTGCGCCATTTAAATTTAACTCCTGAGAAATTAAACTTTGACTTATTTGTTGAAACTCGTTGGGAGAAACCTTCATTACATCCACTATTTATAAATCTTGTTTGATTCAAATCGCACCACCAAGACATTACATTACCGTCAATTTTATCTCTTTGAAAATACTTGAATTGATGTGATTTTTAGGATCGATTGATTAACTAATCATCATGATAAAATTGATTGTTTTCATAAGGTTGTTAGTTTTTATACTTCTAACCAACCTATTATGCGAATTCAAGCAACTAAACCACTAAAGTCAATCACTGTCATATCAAGCCACAAAGCCATTCGTTTATTGAAAAATAGATGTCAAGCTTTCTTAGCCCATGCCACGGATTTAAACAAAAATACGTCAGATTTGAATGATATTTCTATTGTTAATAAATTTCCTAACGATTCCCTAAATAACTTCCCCGTCTACCCCGAGCGTGAGATCGAAGCTTTTATTAACCTTGAACCCTGTACAAAATCCATGTCTAAAGCCCCTTATCGAATGGCTCCTATTAAACTTCGTGAGTTAAAACCTAACTGCAGGAGTTGTTAGACATCGCCCATTTGTCCTAGTACGCCTCCTCGGGGTGCTCCTATTTTATTCATAAAAAGAAAGATGAAAGTATGTGACTTTGTATTGACTATCTGGAGTTGAATCATGTCACCATCAAAATATAGTACCCATCACCTCACATCATGACCTATTCGACCAGCTTATAAAGCACTAAATTCTTTTCAAATATCGATATTCTTCCGAATATCACCAGCTAAAGATTAAAACCAATGATATTCCAAAGACTCCTTTTAGAACTTAGTACGGCATTATGAATTCCTAGTCATGCCATTTGATCGACTAATGCTCCTCACCGCCTTTCATGGACATAATGAACCGAGTATTCAAGGAATATTTGGATTGTTTTGTGGTTGTCTTTATGGATGACATCCTCATATACTCCAAAAACTATGAAGATCATGAACAACACTTGAGGTCGACATCTAAAAGTTTCGTGAAAACAAGTTATATGCCAAGTTGAAGAAATACAAGTTCGCTTGAGGAAGTAGTATTCCTTGGGCACGTGATATCAAATCACGTAATATCCGCTGACCCAATGAAGATTGAAGCAATACAAAGCTAGGAGCAACTTAAGTCAAGGACTAAAGCACGAAGCTTTTCTCGGCTTAAATGGTTATTATTGAGATTCGTGGAAGGGTTTTCTAATCGCCACTCCATTAACTCAAATTGACTCAAAAAGATACAAATTTGGTTGAGCGAGGAATGTGAGAAGAGTTTTCAAGAACTCAAGAGGAGACTCATTTCAAAGACTCGTCCCGATAATACCATCCGTTCAAGGATTTGTCATCTACAAAGGATGCTTCAGCAAGTAGGGTTAGAAGTGTTCTCATGCAACATGGGAAAGTCATAGCCTATGCCTCATGATAACTTAAAGAATATGAGAGGAATTATCCTACTCATGATTTAGAGTTGGTAATACCGCTTTTTATGCTTAAAACTGGAGGCATTACCTGTATGGG
This sequence comes from Panax ginseng, assembly GCA_020205605.1. Taxonomy (NCBI): domain Eukaryota; kingdom Viridiplantae; phylum Streptophyta; class Magnoliopsida; order Apiales; family Araliaceae; genus Panax; species Panax ginseng. Next base: position 93,566,964 of record CM035134.1, read on the forward strand.
GAGAAAGTGGAGATCTATACGGATCATAAAAGCTTCAAATATTTCTTCACCCAAAAGGAACTCAACATGCGACATAAACGACGCTTGGCTCGAGCTGTTGAAAGATTACAATTATACCATTCAATATAATCTTGAAAAAGCGAACGTGGTAGCTAACGTGTTGAGTAGAAGGTCATATGCGGGTACGAGTGCGATATTGTCAACGCAAATGCCCATTTTGTATGACCCATTTTGTATGACTTACAAAAGATGGAGATAGAGTTAAAGACTCTAGGGACCCACGTGATGATGTCAAATATACGATTCCAACCGACTTTTAATCGATAAAGTTAAAGTCGCTTTCAACTTACTTTACCCAGAGTCGATGCGTATGAGGAAGAAAGTACAAGAAGGTGCTTTTTCTAAGCAAGAATCGATGAAGAAGGAATACTTTGAGTCAATTCCAGACTTTTGTGTTCCTAACAACCCCGATTTAAAGTATAAAATCATGATGGAGGCACACAACACACCGCTTATAATCCATCTTTGGGAGTACCAAAATGTATCGTGATCTTCACATACATTTTAGTGGAGCAATATGAAGAGAGAGATATCTGAGTTTATCTCAAGGTGTTTAACTTATCAACATGTCAAGGCGGAACATCAAGTGCCAAAAGTTCCATCAAACCACTTAAAATTCCGTAATGGAAGTGGGGAACACATTACCATGGATTTCAAGCATCGGGTCTTCCCAAGGTTTCTCAAGGCATGATGCAATTTGAATCATTGTCGATAGATTAATTCAAGTCTACTCATTTTCTTACCTATACGAGAAACTTATTCACTTGAACGCCTTCCTCGTATATATATAAAATGAGATTATAAGATCTACATGGTATGCCAAGATCCATAATTTCGTGAATGCATACAAGCCAATCATGTATGATGATAAAACATATACTTTGTAATCAATCTTATTTATTTATTAATAAAAGAATTATTTATTAAAGGCATTTAATTATCTACATGGTGTCGCTTTTTAATAATATGTGATAAACCCATAGTTTTAAGCAATGCTTTTAGAATCATGATGAGATCATGCTAATGAATTAAAAAGGAATCTACACGTAGATTCAAGGAGATAAGAGAGAAGTAAAGTTGAACTCAGCACTGTGGAAGCTCATATCTACAAGGGTATGATTCCATAACTTCTTGTTCTTCTTTTTAATTAATAATATGTATAAAGGATGATCCGGGTAATTGATTTGTGAAAATTTTAAAATTTGATTTTACTTTGCTTCTGCTATTTTTGCAATTTGATTGCTACTTTGATTTTCACAAAACCTTACAATAGTATCAAAGCCAAACTTTATGTGAATTATTAATTATTTTGATTCCATATATGTATGGGTATGTATTTAGAATAATTTATCAAGCATATTTTGTCAGATAAATTTATTTAAAAAAATCATAAATCCTAATTTCACAGTGTTCATGGTTACTATTACTTCTATATATATATATTATTCATACTAGAATTACATATATATATATATATATATATATATATATATATATATATATATATATATATATATTTATTTATGTGATTTCGTGGTACTTTTGATTCCACTTATATAACTCGCTTTTTGTTTCATGTACACCGTATATATAACTATTATATATATATAACTATTATATATATATATATATATATATATATATATATATATATATATATATATATATATATATATATATATATATTAAAATATTTTAATTTCAATTTTATTTTATTTTTTTGCTTTTTTTTTAAACAACTAAAAAATAAAATAATAAATTATGGAATCGAATTTTTATATATATGTTGTTTTGGGTGTGATTTGGATACCTATACCAAAAATATATGTACAAATTCAAGACAGATCGCATGCATATGTTTTGTTATATGGATCCAAATCACACCCAAAACATCAGATTATGTAAAAATTCAAGTTCCATAATTTATTTATTTTTTAGTTGTTTAAAAGAAAAGCAAAAAAACAAAAAAAAGGTCCAGATTTTATAAAGTTCGGATCCTGATTGATCCGAACTATATATATATATATATATATATATATATCCGTGGACAACGCTACCGAACCTGGGACAACTAACGCTTATCCAAATTGGCCCAACATTGGAGTTAATGGTCGAGATGAGCTCCCACCGCCAGAGGGAGTAATGGCCAAAGAATAATTTTAAAATTCTTCTTCCCGCCGCTAGAGGAGAGATGCCCACCAAAACGACAACGTTAGGCGCCGCTAGTGGGACTAGCTACAAAGCTGCTCCAGATCCGAACTTGTATACTAGAGTAGGGTCGCATTTGCAGATGCGAGACTACCGGGCATAGCGAGATTCTAAGGATTGCCGCAAATAGCTAACGTTAGTCCATCAATCTCACATTCAACCTCGATAAAGTAAGTGTCTTACTACCCATTATGCTTTTGTAAGTATCTTTAGAAACAAAATAGACATCAAATGATAGAATTTTGCTAAATATTTTACAAATTATTGCTATATGAAAGCATGGTATATAAGGACAAATTTAGTATTATTACATGTATGTATACAAATTGGGTGGTAGGTATGCATCTATGTATACAAATTATGTGTATAACCCAAGTATTTTCTATATATAAAATATTTTTATGTATATTTTTGTTAATGTTATTGATATTAGTATAAAATATTAAGATGTGTATAAATTTTATTATTATTGATATTTGTAGGTAAATATGGACAATCGGGTCGCCTCGACCCATCGATCGTAGTGTCCTTTATGCCCAAGAAAAGCATGTATCTAAGATGTGGAATGGGATTGAAAGGTACAATCGATGTCAAGCCAATCTACTTCAATTACATATGATAAATGGGAACTTACCGCTACAAAAAAAATTATTAGAGGCGTGGGGTTTAAGGGTTTAGTTATCCCGCAGAGTAACTGCAATGTATTTCACCTTTATATCCGCTTTGATCGAGAGATGGCGGCTAGAGACAAATACATTTCATATGAAATGTGGTGAAATAACAATAACATCGAGGATGTCCATTTCATTTTCGCTTGCCAAGATTGGGTAAGCCCTTAACTTGTCCTTCATTCGATGCTCCATTAGCTTATTTTAGGGAAATCTTTGGGATGAATGGGTCAGAATGGAATAATGTCAAAAAAGACGTGGTATTTCCCTAGTCCGTTACATAAAAATTTTCCAAGTGTCCGCATAATGCAAGTAGAGATGTGGTTGGTATGTATACAAAGGCATATGTCCTTTGGCTATGCGGGGGGGTTTTATTTCCCATAAGGTCAAAAAATACTGTACACCGTAGGTACATGCATTTTATTTATGATTCAAATAACACTGCCACATATGCATGGGGTGCCGCATGTTTGTCATATTTATATCGGGTCCAGACACAACATCTATAAAAAGAGAGTAATTATGTAAATGGTCAGTGTGACCTTGTTACAAATTTGGGCATACGAAGCTGTCAGTTGGAAGGCCTAATCCTAGGCCTAATTCTGCATTTTGGGTCCCTAGAGCAACAAAGATGGGCGTACTCACCAAACATCAATACGGTGATAGGCGGCGATCCCCATCATCATCTATCTTTCTACCGGGGGCGAATTTGATAGGCAACCTCAAAGGAGGTAGTATGGCTGCCATACCAACGATGGGGATGATGATCGAGGTACTATAACTATGAGGCTAGATTAGCAGTGATCCCACGGTCCCATTAATTCATTTTGATATTGTTTAGTATCAAATGCCCGACCGGGTAATGAGGCAATATGGGTATATCCAAGGCATTATGTCCCCAAATGAGAGAAATGATGCTTTGAGACAACCCATAGAACAATCATTCGAGCCACCGACACATATACAAATGAGAAGAAAATACATTGATGAGTGGGAGCTATATATGGATTGTTTCGAGGAGAAGTTCAGAGGTTGCAAAAACTATCCCTATGGATACATACTTCAAGTGGTACAAAAAATTACTCGACGACACTTGCACCGCCTCGACGGGAAGGAGATTCCAACACTACCTACGAGCCTCGCTCAGATATAATCAACATCGTATGGTTAAGATGGTAAGTTAGTTAAAGTTTTAAAGATTATTCAATACTAATTTATTTTGTTTTCTTATTTTATGTAATTTTTTGCATAGATCGAGGGTGCAAAATCTCCCTCATAAAATTTTCAAGTTCAAGCAAGACTTTCCTCCCGAATACAATCACATGAAAGAGGGTCAGATCAACTATATGAGTCAGATGATGCGGATGTCGTGGGTGGGGGAGGAGTATACATGGGTGAATGCATTGAGAGGCCCACCCCCGCCATCGAGGTCGATGTATACATCCCTACTCAAATTTACTTGTGATATGTCCCACCACTCAACTTACGATTTAGGGTAGTTTGTCTTTATTAGTGATGATGTTCCAAAGAGAAGCATATGGACCTAAAGGGTCTATAACAAAACGCTTACGTGGGCCAAAGATTGAAATGATCAACGAGAACTTCTTCTGCGAGACTCCCCAATGATCTTCAATTTCCCATTTCGCATCCTCAACTTTGGTACACGCTGACTCACCAAGATATGAATTCTTTGCAACCCTAATTTGATATACGAGCATGTGATGGACGATATATGTGCTTTCATGGATCGGGAAGCCAAATATCGAGCGAGGGAATACAGAGATGGGCAAAATTTGGCTTCATGCCCTCCTTTTTCATGCACTTGGGGAAAGGTGCCTTGTCAACTGGGGACCAAAATCGTGGAGATCTTTTATGTCACCATATGCGACACCTCAAGTGGGACCGCCGATACATCGCTATGATTTTATCTTCATGCCTATATGTATCCCGTGATAATAGCTATTTCATATCGTTAACCTTTTCTTGCCCTCAACATGGAAGGTTTCTATTCTCGACCCGCTATATAATGACAAACCGCATATGAAGTTATCCGAAATGTACAAAGAATACATCGATGTCACCAGACGCGACATTTTGTTTTTAATACATCGCTTAGTTTTCTCGCAATATATGTACGCATTTAATGTCGTTTTGTTATTGTAGATACAATTGATACCGTTGATATTGCGAATGGATAACCCATTCTATGATTGGTCACAGACACCTCCAAAGGTGCGTATAACAAAGGCTCAATTTATGCAGACAATTATTATGATCATGCATATTTGTTTCATGATTTCATTTTTGTTTAACAGTATAGGTTGGTAGTTCGTTAGATTGGTGTTAATGATCAGAGGTCAGTTGTTAGAGAGTAGCGCCAACACTTTTCTAAAAGTGTTGGCCGCTACTCCTCTAAATGCACCAAAGATACAATCATTTGGCACCAAACCCATTCTAGAAGCATCCGGAAATCAGAACGACATCACAACCTCGACATTCCAACATTCTCGACTAAATGTCTAGTCCAAAAATACAAAAAGTCCAAACATTCCAACATTCTTACTAAATTGGAAATGATTCAACATTTTGAACCCAAAACAAACATTTTAAACATTCTCGATTAAATTACATCTCCATAATCACTTAAGAACAAAAACAATTGTAAATTCTAAATAAACACATAACGAGACATTAATTATCTTTAGGTTCGTGAAGTCCTAACACCCTATAGTGATTGGCGCTTGTCATGGTTAGTTTCAAATCCAGATATCGCATATTTTCGCTGAGACTTACTACCCAATAATTTTTCAACGACACTTTTTAATCTTGATTATCTTTTCCCACCTTTCATTCCGAGAAGAAATTGGTGGCAAATACTCTTGTTCTTCCGGATCAACATTATAGTCATCATCATCATCATCATCATCAACCTCATCATCCCGAGCTACATGCAATTCTCACTACGGCCATTATCATCACGCTAACTATGTCTGCTCTATCCGGGTCATATTGATCAATAAGGGCTTTCCCCATGCATTTTGTTGTAGTATTTCCTCAGTAGCTCTAACGGAAGCAAGCAAATTTACTAGCTAACTCTTGATAATCACTCATCAAATGATCAGAAGTGCATCGATTGATTTTTTTCAAAGTCCGCACTCATCGAGAAACCATTTCCTCTTCACCATTACTCCTATTAGCATCTCTTGTCCATCGAGGAACGATCATGTAAGGTGTATTCGTGGCAATACTTTTGAAGCTTAAGAATCTTAGTACATGTCTCGCAAATTTGACAAGAATGTGAGAACATTTGACAAGTACATGTTATCGAATTTCCGATAATTATTGACAACTCACCGATATCTCCGACTATTTTCAATCAATCTTCCTTGTACATCGTGATAGACCTTTTGCATTAATAATGCACAACTCACTAACTTTTTTGATGTTATACTTAAAAGACTCCATGAGCTCTTTTTGAAAACGCTTAAACATCTCTTTTGTATAACATTCAAGCATGTACTTCCAACGATGTTCCTAAAACCAAACTACATTTTCGATGCTTTGTTACATAATCACTTTTTCTCTCTCTCTGTGAATTGTTTTTCAATAGCCTTCGAGTCTTGACAACAAAATCTTTCATGCCCGCTGAAGTTTTCACATAAGAATCAAAAAATGGTTCATACCTTTTGCTTCTTCCTGGTGGTTGTCATTCCCGCAAAGAAAATATCTCTTTGTGTATGCACTTATCCATTTCTCCTTCACATCATACAAACTTATGAGCCATTCATTTTGAGACAAATCATATTTTCTCACAAGTATTTCCCAACGCCTTCAAACTCGCCACATGGAATATGACTTATACACACAGCTTGTTAAAATCATCTTTGAACGATGGGTGTTCCAAGATAAACATGATGTAATTTTTCCGAAATTTATTACTAATATGCCAAGAACACAATAAATGATGAGTGGATGGGAGTACCTACCAATAGCATTGCTCATAGCTTTATCTTGGTCAAGGATGATGGTTATAAGAGCTTTGTAATCCATGGCTTCAAGCCACGCCTCTAAGACCCAAATTGAAAGTGTCTTCTCGTCTCATCCCTTAACAATGCAAATCCAAATAAAACAGAGTGATAATGGTGGTTAACTCCCTTAAAAAAGGAACAAATGGCATATTATACCTATTTGTCCTATACGTAGTGTCAAATGTAACCACGCCTCTCAAACATTGATACATAAATCTTGAACGGCATCTACCCACAAGATACAAGCTATGCAATTGTCTTCACCGATTTCACAAGAAAGAAAATTTACTCAAGACCGCTAGAATCAAATTTCTTCAGATAATTAATCGCCGCTTGTGCATCATTTTCATCCTCCGAGTCACGCCTTTAAATCCCTAACTACATTACTTAACATCAACCTCACTAAAACCTATATTTTGTATTCCTCCACCCATCAGGCTCAAAACATTCATCATCCTACTTGGTCCAATACCCGCTGATTTAAAGTGTCAATTAATTTTCACTACCGCACAGAATATTTCTATGTGTCTCAATCAAATCTACTTTGGTAGGTGTCACTAATCGATGATTGTGATCCAACTCAATAACCGAAATACGCCAGCTTATCTTCTCTCTCTTACCGTGACAACATACATTCTAGCTTTCAGATAGTGTTCACCAATCAGTCTCGTTGTCTTGTTTTCTTATCGTTATCACATTCATCATCTAATGAATTCTTCACAACAAATGGTCTACTAGCTTTTCTACATACATATAACCTTGACGCCAAATCATTATCGTGAGCATGTTTACGACTCAGTAGCAATCCTAATCTCAAATCCACTTTTTTGGGCATATGATCTATAAAAATTTCAAATTTTCTTCTAATTTATAAAATAATCGACCAACATAAGGAACCATTACCTTTGTACTACTACTTTCACCATCATGTACATACTTGATTCATTTCTACATTCTAAACTAGCAAAAGATTCAAGAGCTAGATAAAATATATTTGTAGCAAATGCATGAAAGCCATCGATGAAGACTTACCAATAATTTCTCGCACAAACCAAAGGATTTTAGATTTAGCATATTCTTTACGGCCTATATTTCAGCAGATGTTAAGCATTTGGATGGGAATGGAGTAAAATGTTAGATCTATGGATATAGGAATTTGGCCGCTAGTCCCACTAATGGCCAATAAATTGCTTTATCGTTCTCGATTTAAAATTTCTTCTTCGTCATCATGGAGAAGCGCCACCAAAACGACAACGTTTTGATCGGTCGCTACACCCTCTAGCTGCCAGAAAGAGGAATTTTAAAATTATTGTCGGCCGCTACTCCTCTAATCTGTTGGGAGCTCATCTCACCATTAACCCCAATTTTGACTACCGATGAGCGCTAGTTTTCCACGTGTTCCCAAATTAACGTTGTCCACTTCACTATCGCTTCCTATATATATATATATATATATATATATATATATATATATATATATATATATATATATATATATATATAAATAACCTCACGTGAATCATTATATTATATATTATAATATATTATATATATATAAGATATTTTTAATAATTTTATAATTAAAATAAAGAGTTTATTTTAATCTTGAAATCGATTTCATGCAACTTAAAATTGCCCATTAAATTATACTAATATATATATATATATATATGGAATTATTTTAATTCATGAGATGAATGTTTTATTTATTGATACATATAGTGATATGTATGATAATAAATGGGATTGATTATGGACTATCAACCAATATGATTGGATTTATTTTGGTCGATGTTCGAATGAATGGGTTTTATTAAATGGGGTCTCAGTACTGCCTTTTCTAGTTTTCTTCTCGATGTAAATTCTATCTCTCTTATGTACTTCCCTCGATCGCTGATCAAGGTTTCTATTTAAATTAAATAGTTTATTGTAATAGGATTAGTTAGAATTTTTTTTTGAAGAATCGTAGATCAAGGAGAAAGGAGCACTCAAGACCCGCTTGTAATGGAGAACGAGTTTAAATGTAATGGTTATATTTAAATGTTTATTCTTGCACCCTAAAACAAGATGAGACTAAATAGTAACAAATCCTCAAAGTTTTTATATATTAAGTCTTAAGCGCTCAAAGATATTTAAAATATCGAACGTCGCTTTCTAAAGCATGATAAAATTAATATAGTATTAAATATTTTATACGAGTTTGTCAGGTCACCATAAGGAAAAATATTAAGTATTTAAGATGTTAATTTATCATGCTTATAAAGAAAATTGAACAATATTATTTTGTTGTGTCACCACAAGGACAATATTTTTCTTTTTGAATATATAGAAGTACTAGGTTGATTTAACTTAGATAATTTTGATTCTGATGTGCCACCACTGATCAAAATAATCTAAGAGGCAAAACATAAGGAGTTACATGATGATGTAATTGACAAGGAGTTGTCTACCTATTTATTTATATATAGTTTGTTGTGTATATATTTGAAATGGGATCCTTATTCTCACTAGAAAATTTTTAATTAGATATTGTCAAACTATATTGATGAGGGTAATATAGTTTGAAGAAATAATGAGAGATACCAATATAATAAGACCTAATTTATTTTGGTAAAATAAATTAATAAATGAATGTTTGCTAAAATATTATCTTTTCACATGTAGAAATTTGAAAATGTCACATTCACTAATTTCATCACAGAGCATACTTGATGCTAACAAACCGAATTCAACCTAATTACACCTAACTAGTTAAGGAATCGAGAATTGTTCTCACCAATAAAAGATTTCTTATGTCCTAAATTCGCCTGCACTGCAAAAAAAAGTTACAGAGATGTACCTCCAAGAAGAGATTGCTACTTTTAAATAGTGGCAAGATGATGCATCCGTGGGTTCAACGCATCATGCTCGCGTGATCCATGAGTAACGAAGCTTCAAATACAACATGAAACCATGGATGCTCTTACTATGCTATCGCACCTTTAAGAGTCAGATGGTGAGCAAAGTAGACTACTAGATATGAAATATCTAAAGAGCTCTTCCGATCTTGATGACCGAGGGTACTACCGCTGAGACTCATGTCTTAAATATGATAAACTGATTGAACGCTTTTGGACAAATTTTGATTCGCCATGGATGGGGAGTCGAGTCAAGATTTAGTCTTGTAATCACTCCCTAACACCTTCTCACAATTTGTTGTGAATTTTCACATGAATAAGTTAGATGTCACTGCATCAATTACTTAACATATTGAAAATTGTCAAGGTCACTTCCCATTTAAGAAGGACCATGTTTTAATGGTGGATGATTCTTCCAATAAAAGGAAGAGGCCCAACGATCTTCTCTAAAGAAGAAATCCAAAAGGTTAAGGGTAAGGCGAAAAGTGAAGGATAAAAGAAACTCGATCCAAATAGCAAAGGAATTTGCTTCCATCAGCAACCCGTAACATCGACATGTGACATGGTGCTCACGATACACATACATAACCATCTAACTACATAAACTCCAAAATAATAATAATAATAATAATATCTATTACATATATATTCAAATAAAATCCCAAGTCTTTACAACCTTAAATAAACCAAACTTTAACTTAGCTGCTTATCGCTACATTACATCATATGCGAAAATATAACTTATTACATAAATAACTCTCATCATTTCATCTTAGACTTTCCTTGTCCTCGCCTTTGAGCCCTCTCAGCCATATTAGCCTTAACTAAAAGGTTTAAGCAAGAATGAGCACAAATTGCCCAAAGAAGTATATAAAGTAGTTTGAGAACATACATCAAGTAAAAAAGCATTAGTATGAATATTTCTCAACAAATTGAAATAATTATCAAGAGATAAATTGAATATCAAGATAAGAGTTCTAGAATTCTCAATAAGATACTAAGGGTGTTAGATACCTTCTAACATTACTTTGTTTCATCGAAACCATCGATTTGCTTAACAATCAAATAGATTTTAAATAGTCTCCGTAAGTACTCAAGTGATCACTTATCGCATCTTTACATTGTGCACAAGTATAAAGTTTAACTCCATAAGCATAAATGGGACTATACGCCCGACATCCGCTTGCGCTTCGATTATTCAAAGTTGTTTATCTTAGTATTCATGCGGACCACACCCAAGCAATTTGATTGGTAAACATTAAATAGCTTCAATGGATTTGAATTGTTCAAATGTTATATCATTTATCATCAATAATATCTAGTCAAACAAAAAGGCGTAAAACATCCTCGAAATAGTTCAAGAAGAAGTAGAACTCGAAAGTATAGCAAGCAGCTTGTAATAATAACCGAGTAATCATCAATAACGCTTGCAAAGAAATTGTTGGTATCTAACTTTATGACAAAGGAACTTGTACGAAAAAAGTAAATAGACAAGTCTCACATTAACCTTTATTGCAATAACAATGAGTAAGGATTGAATAATCGCTCAATAGAACTTAGGTTGGGAGACTTGCCCGACACGCCTTCTATAATTTACCGCTATCTACTAGCCCTTCACGTAACCTATTCACATGTGTCACATTAAGCAATTTGATTCTCAAACATCACTCAAGTGTAATAGTTCCCTTTATTTTAATAAGATGATTAAACTCAAGACGTATTCAAATACAATTCAATTACATAACATGTTGCTACGATAAGCCACATGGTTAAATAAAAGAATATGGGAAACATAACTTTCCTCGACATTTTCTCGACCAAAACCTCCATCAAAAATCTACATAAAACATGCTTAGAGGTCTCAAGTCGGAAAACCTTATTTTCCTTATTTTTGACATCACATATTTAATTAAACTCATTTATTCATATAACATCATTTATATGAAAAATACCAAATTAGTCTCAAAAATATTTCTTTTCTGGGATTTTGCAGAATATAGTCCCATATTGAACATATATTTTTTCCAAAAAATTTAAAATCCATCTACTATTTTTAAATAGTCCATAATAGCCAAATATTCTTAAATTTTTCATAAATCGAGATTAGCTCCAAAAATTCTGAAATTTTCAGGGTTAGCTCTCATTATATACATGTACTTCCAAAGAAAACGCTCAGAATATTTGGACTTATACCCAAAGAGTTATTCGGTATCTTTTCAAATAGTGTCCTTAGTCAGAAAATCCATAACTCTCAAATCAGTATGGCCAAAAATTCTAAAATTTTTACAGACCTTCATATCTTCTTATATTAACACTCCAAATGTTTTCAGAATTTTTAAAGTACAAAAAGTAGACGAAAAATGCCCCTAGATAGACTCGATCCAAAATAGTCCCAAGAAAGACATCAAATTTTTCGCTTTCAGCCCACTTTTACATTTTATTCCCACTAATCTACGTATGATATGACCATGATACTTGGAAAAAATAAACTTCATACAAAGAAGGTATTTTACAAAAATATAACATTCATGAAATTAACACAATAAGACCACAAACCTAATGCCTAGAAAAGCATGCCAACACCGGTTCTATATTTCTGAGAAATTTCGAAATTTCCGCACTCGCAGATTTTTATTTCCAACATGCATGCTTATTTATTTTCATAACTTGCTCAATTTATCTCATTTTCTTATGACATTTGGACAAAGTTGTACCTCATGCTACATACTATTTTATAAAATTATTACATACACTAATCCAAGTCATAGAAACCGTGAATCCAAGGTCTAAAACCCAAAAATCACATATTACACTCTTTAACCAACTTTGACAAAAATCCTGATTTTGATTCTAGCATGCATGGATTCGATTCCTACTGTCCAGATCATCTACTCTCACATGTTTTCACATTTCACAACATCAAACTTCAACAAATTTCCACTTTTTGATTAATTTAGCATCTTAGAGGCATTTTATCAAACGTAGAGCATGCATTGCTTAATTCTTTGATTTTCTGTGAATTTGATGCATGATTAACCTAGAACTTTTATTGTTAACGATCTATAATCATCAAACAATAGTAACATGGTAACAAAAAGCCACAACAAATCATTTACCAATTTTATATGCATTTTCTTCTCATTTTTCTTATATAAAAAAAATGGGTTCATGGATTACCTTTTGATGAATTCCTTCTTGGTTTAATCTCGATGCTCCTTCTTCGCTTGTCAAATCCTCAAGAATCCTCCAAAATCGTATTAACTCTCTTAAGCTCACAATTTTCTATCTACTAAGAAGTTTTTAGCTAAAAGGAATGGTGTTTTGAGGTGGAGTACTTATAGAAATTACTAACATATGAACCCCCACCCTTTCAATCCCCAAGTCATCAATCAGATCCAATTTAATCCCATTCATAAGTTTCATCACTTAATAAAAAGAAAGTGAGAGTCGAGAAAATGAAGAGATTTTGGGTTTAAAGAAAATGAAATACTCCTCTTCTTCAATTTGGTAATACACGTAATATACCTCCATTTTGTCCCAAATTAATAAAGTCATGGGTCCCATCACTCAAATTGATTTCTATTTAAAAAAATATTATTTTAATCAATTAATCAATTAATAAGCTATTTGACTATTTTACCCTCCGTAGCCAAACGTGTTCGATACTTATATCTATTCCTACAAAAGTCAACGCTCCAGACGCTATGGGACTATCCGTTACGCCAAAATCATCTCCGAATTATAGTCGATTTTTTCTCCAAAAAGTCAACCGACACATTCTCGTGGTTACAGCCTAACCTCGACTAATTTCGACGCTTTGACTCGAATAAGCAATTCGCTGCTCTAAATTCCGCCTCAACTCTAGCTCATGATTTAATACCAACCCACATAATAAAAAAAAGAATTAATTCCCCACTTAATCAATTTAAATAGTTAAAGAAAACTAAACCAACCATTTAAATACATTTCATCACATATCTTAACATAAAGACATATACATCTAATAAATGAAATCACACAAGAGTTTCACATAAGTTCGCTTTATTGATAATTATTAAATTACATAGAAAATCTCTTTGATATTACATTGACTTGAACCAAAGACCTCGCCCGTGAAGTAAATCATCGCACCGTAGGTATAAAATACACTCATCATCTCATGGGCAAAATGACTAACTCTCCTTTTAGTGGAAAAGGAGAAAGAGTTACAGAGTTGTTAGCGTTGGTACACACAGATGTATGTGGACCTATGACAACAACTACATGAGGAGGGTATTCTTATTTTATTACATTCACTGGCGATCACTCAAGATTTGAATATATGTATTTAAACATTTGAAAAGTTCAAAGAGTTTAGAAATGAAGTAGAGAAGCAAACCGGTAAGAGTATTAAAATTCTTTGATCCGATCGAGGAGGAGAATACTTATGGGTGAGTTTCAATTGTCTCAAAAAATGGTATAATCTCACAATGGACTCCACCAGGGACACTACAGATGAATGGTGTATCTGAAAGGAGAAATCGAACATTGTTGGACATGGTTCGATCCATGATGAGCTTTACCAACCTTCCAGTTTCCTTCTGAGGATATGCCCTAAAACTACCAGATACCTACTTAACAAGGACCTACAAAATCCATCCCCAAGACCCCATATGAAGCATGGATTGGAGGAAACCAAATCTTAAGCATGTTAAGACTTGGGGTTGTCCAAATTTTATGTCAAAAAGTTTGAAAACGTTAAGCTACTGCACTAGATCCGACAAATGTAGATTTGTGGGATACCCTAAAGAAACATCGTGGTATTATTTCTATCATCCAACCGATCAAAATGAGTTTGTTATGTAAATATGCTACCTTCTTGAAAAGGAGTTTATCCTTGAAGTGGTTAGTGGGAGTAAGATATATCTCAAGAGGCTCAAGAACCACAAAATACTACGATCAAAGTCGTACCTAACTAAGTAGAGATTCCTTCCGCATCAAACCCTATTCAGAACTGAAGAGTAATCAAGATACCGATAGGTATGGACTTGTCATGAGAGGATGACGATGAGGTACACATCATAAATGATGATGATCCATCAATTACTTAATAGGCTATGAGTAGTAAAGACTAAGAGAAGTGGCAAGAAGCCATGAAATCCGAGATGAACTCCATGTATAAAAACTAAGTTTGGACTTTGGTTTCACCACCTGAAGGCATTAAGCCTATTGGGTGTAAATGGGTCTTTAAAAGAAAGACTGGAGCAGACGGCAAGGTAGAGACCTATAAGGTCAGACTGGTCGTAAAAGGTCTCAAACAAAGACAAGGAGTTGACTATGATGAAACCTTCTCACCAGTAGCAATGCTCAAGTCCATTTGGATTTTGCTTGTGATTGCAGCTTACCATGACTACGAAATCTAGCAGATAGACATGAAAACAGCCTTCCTCAATGGGAAACTTGAGGAGGATGTGTATATGACACAGCCAGAGGGATTTATTTCAAAGGTTGGAACAAATCAAGTTTGTAAGCTATAACGATCCATTTATGGATCAAAGCAATCTTCTCAGTAGGGTGGAACATCCATTTTGATGAGACAATCAAAGAGTTTGATTTTATCAAAAATGAGGATGACCATGTATGTACAAGAAGGTTAGTGGGAGCCCTGGTTTCATTCCTTGTATTATATGTTGATGATATATTACTGATAGGGATTGATATTCCTATGTTACAATTAATTAAAATCTGGTTATCTAAAAACTTCTCCATGAAGGACTTGGGAGAAGCATCCTATATTTTGGGGATAAAGATCTATAGAGATAGATCTAAAAGGATGCTTGGCTTATCCCAAGGAACGTACATTGACTCGATGGTAAAGAAGTTTAGCATGGAAGATTCCAAAAGAGGTCTCATGCCGATGAGCCATGGAATACATCTCTCCAAGAAACAGGCCCCAAAGACACCTGAAGAGAGAGACCAGATGAGTAAGATTCATTATGCTTCAAAGAATAGATCTATCATGTATGGTATGATATGTACTAGACTAGATGTTGCTCATGCACTTAGTGTAACAAGCGATATCACTGAATCCAGAGAAGAACACTCAAGGTAGTGAAAAATATCCTAAAGTACTTAAGAAGAACTAAGGATGTATTTCTTGTCTATAAGGGTCCGAATTGAAATAGAGGGCTTCACAAACTCAAGTTTTCAAACGGACCAAGATGACAAGAATCCATTTCGGGGTACGTGTTACCTTAAATGGTGGCGAGTGAGTCGAAGAGTTCCAAACAAAGAACAGCTTGTTGATTCAAAGGATAGAGGCAGAGTACATATATCGCAAGTGAAGCTACAAAGGAAGCTATTTGGATGAAGAAGTTCATTACCAAACTTGGTGTGGTTCCTAGCATTACAGGACCAATACCTTTATTCTGTGACAACACCAGAGCATGTGGACCTGTGGACCCAAACTCAAGTTTTGAACCTGTGTCTCATCGTAAATCAAAACACGTGTCATGGGCGGTTTCATTTAATTAAAGAGATCATTAAAAGAAGAGACGCCACCTCGAGCATGTGGACTCTCAAGACAATATTGCGATCCATTTACTAAAGCGCTAACACAACAACAGCTTTAATCGCTACTTAGAGAAGATGGATATGAGATACCATGTGACGCCCCCATATCCAAGTATCTTCCAATCCAACAGATGGTGCTACACTCGCACTCATTACTATACATTCATTCCATTAAAACAACATCATAATGAGTATATTAACTACATTCTTATTACAATAATAGTAATAAATCCATTCCCCTGTTCTCAAACCATTACATTCTTTTGTTCATCATAATATGATACATACAACTTACTAGTCTATTACAAGATAAACTAATCATTCATCTTCGCTTCGCTTTTATCTTTACTAGAACCCTGCTCGCTTCGACCTTAGTCAAGTAATCATATGAATCAAGCAAGAAGTGAACATAACTAGCTCAAAGAAGTCTAACAATATATTATATAAATACCACTTCAAGAATCATATGATTATTCTTCAATAACTAAACAATAGTTATGAAGTACTATGAAACATTGAATAACACTTCTCATTTCATAAAATAATTTTGAAGTACATATAGTAGCTTAGAAATTCGAGTAGTCAATGCACTCATGAACATTCTCATTAGTTTTTATTCATAAAAAGGACAACCCTAAGATTAAGACCGTAAGTCCGATATTTCTTACAAGCACTTCTAGGTGATCAGCCTTATAGTACTTATGTTGATCAACATTCATCCGTTAAACGATTTACATTTAAGTTTTGGCAATCATATGCGCCCATCGAATAATCGATGTAAAATACATTTGTTTATTCATACTCAAAGCTTACCTTTGAATTGCATCAAAACAATCATGTAGATAAATAAGTATAAATTCTATATTGAAAGACTTCTAAATAAATCAATCAATCTTTTAAGATTAGCCTAGCCAAGTTAAACCGCATCGACCTTTTTCAGAAACAATTCATGCATCTCATAACGTGAATCACGTAAAACCCGCTAACACGGTAAGGTTTGACAAGCATTAAGAAAACATGCCTTCAAGCCGCCTTTTCAAATAAATAAATATTCAACAATTCTTGTTCTTTATACCTCTACAATACACAACCACATAACATACCATATTAGGTCATGAACAAACATGCATGGTTCCTAACGATTCTTACCCTTATTCTCAATCTAATTGTTAAATAGATTTTTATCACCGGTTACTTGCTTATCGATTACATCGTTTTTACCAACTTCTTTCTCTTATATATCTTAAGTGAATTTATTTCATTAAAAAGGTCAATTTGAATTATTAATCTTTCTTATAGCTTACTAACGCTTTACGCTACTAACCAAACTCGATCGCCATTGATTAAGTACACTTATCAATATCGCTCACGCTCACATAATCGCTAACAACTTTTAGTTGTAATTCTAACGTTATAGTCATCATCGAGGATGCTACTTTAAGTTAATTAAGTAATTAATTCATCATTACTTAACTATCTTTCATTTCATATACTTAATCGCATTTTATTTCATTAAGAAAACTCGCTTCAAATATTTATCCGCTTCTTACTACCATTATCGCTCATCGCTTCATTATTAATAACTTACGCTCAATTAATCTTTCTTTCAACCTTTAATCGTTAAATTAAAGTTTTCAACATCTTAATTGATGTTACTTTAGGTTTAGTATTGATATGATTCACCATTATCAATTTACTTTCCCTTTACATTCATAATCTTTCCTCTATGTGCTTCACCTAATGTCAGGTATCATGCGCCACTCTCAAGATTAGAGATCGTGTTATGGCACCACTCTCCAAAGATCTCATCTTCTAGCCTCATGGCAAAGACCGAATTATAACACCATGGGTCGCGCTATGGCGCTTAATTCTTAACCTCGTAAAATTTTTACAGCTTTCGCTTTGATGAACTTCCCGGCTCATAAATTATTCGTTATAACTCCGATTTGGCTCATTCAAAAGTCGTTAGATCACAAATCACATGCTCTACGATTTCATCGTAAAATATTTCACCGTTGAATCTTTTACCTTGAATTCACCAATTAGTTCATTATTACGAAAATGATAAACGCTCGTGAACGCTCATAGCTCGCTTTCTTCGCTCTAAGTCGATTTCGACAATTCTTGAGTCCACAACTCTCAAATACGCTATGCCACGTTATGCCATCGAAAACTAAGGTTTCTACGCTTTCAACGCTCAACGCCTAATCTCGTAAATTTATCCATAACTTCAAGCACTCATTTTCTATACACCAAATCAAATGGAATAACACCATCGATTCATCATCTACATCCTAACCAATCAAGATGCACATAACCTATGATGGTTTTCAATTTGTCCATCAACAACCAAATAAACGCTTATAATTTTAATTGTTCATGGCTTATCAATGTTTTAATTCACTATTAGCCATCTTTATTACTCCTTATCATACATGCTCCACCATTTCATACTTCTCTACTAAAAAGAAATCTAAAAAATCAAAAACTTAGGTTTACGATATTACCTTAACGCTTTTCGCTTTCGACTAAAGCATGTATGTTTTGCTTTTGGATTGCTCTTGATTATGTGTTAAAGCTCTTTTCTCTCTCTCAATATTATCTAGAGTCAGTGAAATAATGAAATAACCCAACCTAGCTTCTCTTATATAGGCAAACCAAATGAAGGTTATAATGGTTATTAAGTTACCTCCTTACTATTCATTTGCTTAACCACTAAGTAATAAGCACTTTACTTAGCCACCAAGTATAAGCACTTTACTTGTCCACCAAGTATAAGCACTTTACTTGGCCACCACTTTAGGTCACCCATGGGTTTTAACCATCCCAGAACCCACTCTGCTCGATCCGCTGCTTAGTTTCTTAATTTGGGCCTTAGCATTAATTCTTATCAAGCATATCTTGGGCTTGTCTTAACATAAATTTGGGCTCGACTTACTTAACATCATTGGCATAATCCAAGTCCAATTGATAATGACAAAGTCCACTTACTAAAGTCCATTAAGAACTATTCGTATTTTACTCGCATAATTCTCGATTCTCTTCAGATAGTATTCGTGACGATATTCGATTATACGTCAGATTAATCCTCGTATTATACTCTTATACTAATTTTTATCATACTTATATATATCACACGATAATAACCCTAATTATTATACGATTTCATTTCCTTCTAAATCACTTTCCCAACCCTCAGTTTTAAGTCCGCAAGTTTAAAACTTCGCTTGCTATAATCGAAATATTATTGATATTCCATCTCGCCTTATAATTATATCATTACGCTTTCTTGAATTTCAAACTTACTTACTCACATAAATAATCAATTAAATTCATTTAATCCACATAATCAAATAAAATTTAATTTCATCATAAAATCGATTTTCTCTAATCTACATCCTTCCCCTTATAAGGATTGTGTCCCTCGTAATCTCGCCATAATTACATAAACAAAAATGAGGAACATCTTCCTTCATTATAATCTCGTGTTCCCACATTTCTTCTTCTGCATTGTGGTTCCTCCAATTCACCTTCACCGAAGGTAATATCTTATTTCTTAAGTCTTGTTCCTCCCTATCAATAATCAATTGAAGTTAATCACTTACTAACATAATGCGCTATCTCCTCTTATTAGTTCTTCTTTAACTCGTAATTATTTGAACTCAAAATCCTCCTTTAAAACGAGATGATACTTGATCTTCTCTTCATCCTTCATCCTCTTCTTCATTTACTCGCACTCCTCGCTACCTAGTTGTACTTTCTTAACTCGTCCCCATTTTCGTGGATCGAGTCTACATTGTGAATAACATTTCTACCGCTTCATTCCGTAGAATTAACTCCTTACATCCGCTCTCGCCATCTTTATTATTAACTTATTCGAGTCGTTAATATTGATAGCTTTTCCCTACCCTTTCTACTTAACACATCTACATCGTGATTTACCTTCCCCGAATGATATAAGATATCATAGTCATAATCCTTTATCAATTCTAACCACCTTCTCTACCTCATATTCAACTCTTTCTGTGTGAAGATATATTCCAGACTCTTATAGTCCGTGTATATTTCACACTTCTCCTCGTATAAATAAATTCTCCATATTTTTAATTCAAAAACTATAGCTGCCAATTCTAGATCATAAGTAGGATAAACCTTCTCATAATCCTTTAACTGACGTGACGCATACACAATGACCATGCCATGCTACATGAGCACGCAACCCCATCCTCTATGCGAAGCATCCCTATAAATTATAAAGTTCCTCATATCATCTGATAAAGATAATACAGGTGCCTCACATAACATTCGTTTTTAGTTCCTGAAAACTATTTTTCTCACTTCTCATTCCCATCTTACTTATCAATAACATGTCCTAAAATATGTATATATTTTAAGCCAAAATTCACACTTAGTGAATTCCATATCCAACTTCTCCCTCCATGGTGTTTCATACACTATCTTCAAATTTTCAGCATGATCTTCTGGAGTCCTAAAATAGACTAGAATATCACCAATGACCATTACGACAAACTTTCCCAAATATCATTTAAACACTCTATGACGCTAATAGTACTTTCAACCATAGCACCTCACAAGAGTACCTATCAATTTGCCACCGACTTGCTTTCTAC
The DNA here is from genome assembly GCA_020205605.1 of Panax ginseng. Classification (NCBI taxonomy): domain Eukaryota; kingdom Viridiplantae; phylum Streptophyta; class Magnoliopsida; order Apiales; family Araliaceae; genus Panax; species Panax ginseng. The sequence continues at coordinate 93,588,008 of CM035134.1, forward strand.
GCCTCTTACAAAAAAGTCTAGCTTCAAAGGCATCACCAACCCAAACGACATAACCAAAAACTTGTAATAACCATAACGAAGTTCTCAACGCCGCCTTAGGTACCTCCTTATTCCTTACTTTCAACCAACGATACCCCGCACACAAATCTATCTAAGAAAAATTTTTTGCCCATTTCAATCGATCAAATAGATCATCGATCCTATGCAATGGGTAATTATTCTTAATTGCTAACTTGTTCCACTCACGATAGTTGATACGCAATCGTAATGACTCATCCCTTTTTCTTTACAAACAATACCGCAAGTTCTCCCACCCCGGGTGTCACATCCCGCACAGTATTCTATACACCTCTTCCTCAATATCCTCTTAGCTTGTGGTCATGGTTAGACAACTTCATACCGAGAATTACTTTAAATTCTTCTCAACCTTATTGGTACTTATCTACCAATACTTGCTTACCTCTATCATTCATGAAATAATTCCCATGAATATGTTCAACGAAAAATTATTTCCTTATTCTCTACCTTAACGCTTAAAGGTATTCATGAAAGGAATGAACCTAATCACTTAGCAAATTCATATGCTATAAAAGAACAAGTATCATCCCAATCACACAAAGACATAAGCATTCATTTTATCGACTAGAGTAATACCAAGCATTACATCCACCGATGCAACCGCACTTGACAAATATATTAAAATTATGGGTCGACGCTCATCCCGATAATGGTGATCTAGTAATGGCTAACTTACCACTACTAGCACCCTTTACTCTCCTCCGACCCCTTCTTTGGGCAATTTCGCCATGTGTCCATCGACCTACCTAACAAAATAGTTATGGTTTTTCTTAGATTAGGACAATCAAGTGATATTTGACCTCTCCCGCCCATGGTTATAACAAACCACTTTCCTTCGCATGCACTTCTAGATGAGTCTTTCCGCATGTCTTGCATGCTTCGATCCTACGCTTAGATCCTCTTTTTCCACTCCTATTCCCGGGTTAAAATTCTTCCTCTCGGGCATACTACCACTACCACTAGCTCCTTCAACCTTGGGTACTCCTCTCCTTTGCTCTTATTCTTTCTCTCTTTGTGGTATTAGCTCAAAGCCTCACTACCACCTCCCACGATGATTGCTTTCTCCGTAATGGTTCCGCATTTAAGCACTCTAAAACACAAAATCTTACTATAGAGCCAGGTTTCAGTGCCCCGCTTCAAACCTACGAGCATTCCTCTCCTCGCCTTCCACTTGGTGTGGAGCAAACCTTTCCAATTCATTGAAATTAGCTACTTAACCGGGAACCATTATGTCCCTTGTTTAAGTTCTAGGAACTTAATCTCCATCCTCCTTTCAGATGTTGTAGGGAAATATTTCTCAAGAATACCTTCTTGAACTGCTCCTACGCTATCAAGATCTCGTTTCTAGCCCCACCTTGGTGAACCTCCCACCAAAGGTCAAGGCTTCTCCTCATCATGTAAGACACAAAAGAAGTCTTTCATGGCCCCCCCACGCTTTGTAATAACAAACGCCTTTCTCTATTTCCTTTACCCATGTCTCGGCCTCAATTGGGTCTCAGAGTTCTTTTGAACTCCCATGACCTATGCTTTTAAATTCTTTAAAGGTAGTTATTCTAGTTACCCTAGAACTCATGGAACTCTACCCCGATTTGATTAAATGCACTGCTAATAAATTAACGAAACTCCTCAGATAGGTTGTTTTGACTTCTCGATTATCGCGTATGTGATTCTCGCTTCATGATTATGTTGTCTTCTCTCGACTTCAAGATTATGTCGATTAAATAAATAATGTTTCACGATTATCTATTTGCTTACTTAGTTATCATTCCACAATAATAACTCATACTACAACAAAGCACATTTAATAAAACTTCGTATATTCATATGCTTCATCATTCACACTATTTACAATTTGATTCTATAGCCAAAGCTATCACATTCCTATCCCGAGATTGAATTTCACAAAAGTTGATTTATAAAAGACTACCCTTTTATACAAAAGAGGGTTTTATGTCACTACACACATATTTATAACTCTAAACTTCTAATAATGCATAACAGCATCCTCATGTTTTTCATTCGCAATACTCGCTACAATATCCCGACTAATAGTATGTCGAGTCTGTCCTGGCTCAATGGAATAACAAGAAATTTTTAGCTTGAAATCCTTATGAGCACTCTCATGGATGTAAGACATCCGTGCTATTTTCTGGTCCTTCTCCCCCAATTCTTTACGAAGCTCATCGGCCACATTCTTACAATATGTCGCCTTATCCTTCATGAGCACCTTCTCATCATGCTCAATCTCAAAATCTACTTCTGCAGACACCTTAGCTTCATGGAGGTCACTAATCTCCTTCCTCTAGTTCTACACAATAGTGTGCAATCGCACATTCTGGTCAAGCACTGCCAGATACAATACACTCATTGCCTCTGGAGGTGTTGGCTCTAGTGTAGGTACCACCGTATTAAACGATGCTACCTCCATCTCCCCATCCACATCGACCAATATATCTCTATACATGAAGTTATCGATGGACATCTACAATAACACATAACATGTTGATTAGTACATAATACACAATAGTATAAGCACAAATCACATTTAATTTATTTAGCTTAATTTCCATCTTTTAAATCTTTCTAGCACTAAGTTTCTCAATACCTTATTAACTCATTTAACTAGATTTCATTCGCCCTACTTCTTTATCTACTAATGAGGTTATTAGCCCAAGGTTCTTCCCCTTAAGTTTTATAACCTAATACTCGATACCAACCTCGACGCCGCCCCAAATCCGTGTATCTTCTAACTCGATGATGGTGCTACATCGCACTCATTACTATACATTCATTCCATTGAAACAACATCATAATGAGTATATTAACTACATTCTTATTACAATAATAGTAATAAATCCATTCCCCGTGTTCTCAAACCATTACATTCTTTGTTCATCATCATAATATGATACATACAACTTACTAGTCTATTATAAGATAAACTAATCATTCATCTTCGCTTTCGCTTTTATCTTTACTAGAACCCTGCTCATTTCGACCTTAGTCAGTAATCATATGAATCAAGCAAGAAGTGAACATAACTAGCTTTAGCAAGTCTAACAATATATTATATAAATACCACTTCAAGAATCATATGATTATTCTTCAATAACTAAACAATAGTTATGAAGTACTATGAAACATCAATAACACTTCTCATTTCATAAAATAATTTTGAAGTACATATAGTAGCTTAGAAATTCGAGTAGTCAATGTACTCATGAACATTCTCATTAGTTTTTATTCATAAAAAGGACAACCCTGCATTTCAAGACCGTAAGTCCGATATTTCATAAGCACTTCTAGGTGATCACCTATAGTACTTTCTATGTTGATCAACATTCATCCGTTAAACGATTTACGCTTAAGTTTTGGCAATCATGCGCTCATCGAATAATCGATGTAAAATACATTTGTTTATTCATACTCAAAGCTTACTCTGAATTGCATCAAACAATCATGTAGATAGCGTTATAAATTCTATATTGAAAGACTTCTAAATAAATCAATCAATCTTTTAAGATTAGCCTAGCCAAGTTAAACCTGCATCGACTCTTTCAGAAAACAATTCATGCATCTCATAACGTGAATCACGTAAAACCCGCTAACACGGGTTTGACAAGCATTAAGAAAACATGCCTTCAAGCCGCCTTCAAATAAATATTCAACAATTCTTGTTCTTTACGCCTCTACAATACACAACCACATAACATACCATATTAGGTCATGAACAAACATGCATGGTTCCTAACGATCTTACCCTTTATTCTCAATCTAATTGTTAAATAGATTTTTATCACCGTTACTTGCTTATCGATTACATTGTTCTTACCAACTTCTTTCTCTTTATATATCTTAAGTGAATTTATTTCATTAACAAAGGTCAATTCAATTATTAATCTTTCTTATAGCTTACTAACGTTTCTACGCTACTAACCGAAAACTCGATCGCTATTGATTAAGTACACTTATTGAATATCGCTCACGCTCACATAATCGCTAACAACTTTTAGTTGTAATTCAACGTTATAGTCATCATCGAGAGGATGCTACTTTAAGTTAATTAAGTAATTAATTCATCATTACTTAACTATCTTTCATTTCATATACTTAATCGCATTTATTTCATTAAGAAAACTCGCTTCAAATATTTATCCGCTTCTTACGGCCATTATCGCTCATCGCTTCATTATTAATAACTTACGCTCAATTAATCTTTCTTTCAACCTTTAATCGTTAAATTAAAGTTTTCAACATCTTAATTGATGTTACTTTAGGTTTAGTATTGATATGATTCACCATTATCAATTTACTTTCCCTTTACATTCATAATCTTTCCTCTATGTGCTTCACCTAATGTCAGGTATCATACGCTTACTCTCAAGATTAGAGATCGTGTTATGGCACCACTCTCCAAAGATCTCATCTTCTCTAGCCTCATGCAGCAAAGACCGATTATATAACACCATGGGTCGTGGTTACATGCGCCTTCTTAACCTCGTAAAATTTTTACGCTTTCGCTTTAATGAACTTCCTGCTCATAAATTATTCGTTATAACTCCGATTTGGCTCATTCAAAAGTCATTAGATCACAAATCACATGCTCTACGATTTCATCGTAAAATATTTCACCGTTGAATCTTTTACCTTGAATTCACCAATTAGTTCATTATTACGAAAATGATAAACGCTCGTGAACGCTCATAGCTCGCTTTCTTCGCTCTAAGTCGATTTCGACAATTCTTGAGTCCACAACTCTCAAATACGCTATGCTACGTTATGCCATCGAAAACCAAGGTTTCGAAGTTACATGACAACTTATGACTACTAATCAGGATTTCTACGCTTTCAACGCTCAACGCCTAATCTCGTAAATTTATCCATAACTTCACTATCATTTTCTATACACCAAATCAAGTGGAACAACTCCATTGATTCATCATCTACATCCTAACCAATCAAGATGCACATAACCTATGATGGTTTTCAATTTGTCCATCAACAACCAAATAAATGCTTATCGGTTTTTCTTCTTAAACTTTCTTAAACGCTTATGATTCAAACACTTTAATTCTACCACATAGCCGTAATCCTACCCACGTCTCAAGACATTCTAGGTCATATAACGACCTTTAAATAGCTTACTCGCATAAATAATCAATTAAATTCATTTAATCCACATAATCAAATAAAAATCTAATTTCATAAAAATCTAATTTTCTCATGCTATATACCACAACGATCGGGTTTTAGTGAAAGTGGGAGATTGAAAGTAGTATGCATACAAGCCAATCATGTATGATGATAAAGCATATACTTTGTAATCAATCTTATTTATTTATTAATAAAAGAATTATTTATTAAAGGCATATAATTATCTACATGGTGTTATTTTAATAATATGTGATAAACACATAGTTTTAAGCAATGCTTTTAGAATCATGATGAGATCATGCTAATGAGATCTAAATTTTAGATGTTTTAAAACTAAAATGTTCCCAATCAATGGATTACTAAATGTGGGATTAGGGAACCATTGGTACGCATATTTCTTGCTCATCGATGAGGATGATTAATTTCATCATCATTTGTGTGGACACACTAAAATAAGTATGTAGGTACTTATTAGAGAATAAGTTCACCGAACGTGACTCGCTAAGGAATACCTAATGGAGTTTTACTTGCCTGTCAAGAGGAATTCTATAGTGATAGTAGTACAAATGATCCTTAGACTTGAGATCATCATAGATCTTATATATAATGAATTACACTTCGACTTATTCCTTAAGACTTAGAGTATATCAAAGGGTATGCTTTGAGTGTAATAAGTTATATATAGAGATAATGAATGATCAATAAAGAATCTATCACTTCTAGTAAAAGAAGAGAAATGTCATATATGATTCGATAAATGAAAACCTGTGAATCTCTTTGTTAAGGTGGAATGAAATTAGAAAGTAGTTTCTAATTTGCATTCATTAGAGTTGTGCATTTGGGAATTGAAATACATATAATTAAATAAAATAAGACTCGACAAGAATTTCATGTCTTATATTTAATCGGGACATCAGATGGTGGAAGGATTGAATCAGACATTTGCAGAATTATTTACTCAAAAGTTCTTTTATGATCAATGTTGAAATCTATATTATCTTAAAAGTCGCTGATCGCTAGGGAGGCTTATCCCTATTGTAAAATAAATATTATTTATTTAAATAAATTAATAGTTTAATTTATTTATTTAAATAAGATTAGAATTTTTCTAATTGATTTATTCACAACCAGCTTTAATATGGAGAACCTAAAGGGTCACACCATAAAAGGAAGAATAATTATTTAAGAAGTTAATGGTATAATCATAATAATATATTAAGTATATTTAATTTAATCTATGGTGATAAAATAAATCAAATAGCTTAATATTTATTATTTAATATTTTGAAAATATTAAATATAAATTAATAAGAGGAGTCTTATTAAAATTATTATTATTTTAATTTCTAAAAGAGTTTAGAAATTAATTTAATATAAGTACTTCTCATTTATTCCTAATAGATTAGGAGATAAAATTAGTTAAAGGAGTTTAATTAATTATCCCTAATAAGATTAGTGGAGCCTATTTAATTAAAAGAGTTTAATTAAATAATTAATACCTTATTTTAATTAAATAGGTTACCCGATATCTTTATAAGATGAGTCTTATATTAGATATTAAATATACGTAATTCCAAAAAGTTGGAGAGTACGCCCCTTTTTCTATAGAGATAGGAAAAACTAGGGTTTGAGCCAATTCACTCTTCTTCTTGAAAATTTTTCTTCCTCGTGGATCACCTCTAGAGACCACACACTGGGTGGCTAACATTGATCAAAGGAAGGAATCTACCCAGTAGATTCAAGGAGATCATGAGAAGTAGAAGTTGAACTCATACCGTGGAAGCTCAGATTCACAAGGGTATGATTCCATAACTTCGTTTCTTCATTTTAACTAATAATATGCATAAAAGATGATCCGCAATTGGTTTGTGAAAAATTTTAAAATCTAATTTTACTTTGCTTCCGCTTATTTTTGCAATTTGATTGGTACTTTGATTTTCACAAAACCTTACATTCTAATCGAGACCCAAGATTCACTTCACGATTTTGGGTTAGTTCGCAAAAAGCTATGGGCACGAATTTACGATTTAGTTCTAGATCATCCTCAACGATGGGCAAATGAGAGGACTATTCAAACTCTTGAAGATTTATTAAGATTCTCGTGGTCCTCGACTTCAAAGGAAGTTGAGACAAGTTCTTACCATTAGTGGAATTCTCCTACAACAGCTTATCAAGAAAGTATCGCATGGCTCCATTCGAGACATCAGGTGGAAGAAAGTATCGCTCTCCAAAGATAATCGGGACGAGGGTGGGTGAAGCAACGTTATTGGGACCGGATTTGGTATGCATGATAATGGAGAAAATTCAAATTATCCCAAGAAGGTATAAAATCTCACAAGATCAACACAAGAGTTATGTTGATCTTCATCGAAAGGACGGGAATTCAATGTCGAGATCATGTGTTGTTACGTGTCGCTTCTATGGAAAGGAGTTACAAGATTTGTAAAGAGAGGAAAGCTCAATCCCTGCCTCATCGGCCCATTTGAAATCCTCAATCGAGTAGGAACTATGGCTTATGTACTCTCCTTACCGCCAAGTATGTCTCGTGTTCATAACATTTTCACATATCCATGTTACATAAATATGTGGAAGACCCAAACCACATTATCGAAGTTAGAACCGTATGAGATAGCGGAAGATTTAACGTATGAAGAGGTACCTATTAAAATCTTGATAAGAAGGATCATATTCTACGCCTAAGGTTATACCTCAAGTCAAAGTTTTGTGGAGAAACCAATGGCGTCGAGGAAATAACACGGAGTTAGAATCAAATGAAGTCAAGGTATCCTCACCTCTTCGATATACCGTACATACCGTAATTTTGAGGACGAAATTTCATAAGAAAGGGATGTTGTAAGACCCCAACTTTTATGAATAAAGATTAATTTTTTCTCAAAATATATTTTTGAATATTATGGTGGATTTGATATAACATTATAGTTGTGGGTAATATTTACAAATTTTGCAAAGTAAGCAAGTTGATATAAAATATTCGATTTGTCTGGGAATATTCGCTTTTAACAGGAATATTCGTATAACGACACAATCATCAGGGACCCTATAATGGAAGTATTTTCGTTAGAAAACCACAAAAATATCTTTTTTAAAATAATGTTGAAAGTTTTACCATTAAACTGCTGAAATACCCTATGATAAAAGTACAAGAATACGCTGCGGTTTCATAGTAAAGATACCAGATTGTACAAAGATCTTTGATTATCGATGCTTATATGAGAAGTCACTCATTATACTCAATTATTCCTACAAAGAATTGATGCATAAGATCTCTCATATTATCGATTCAATTATTGTCACAATATCATCTCGCATAATATTTTATATTATTAAATCAATAATTGAGACGACAAAAAGTTATTCATATTATTATTTGCATTATCGACGATGTCTAGAAATTTCGCTTGAGGAAAGGGGTTTGGTCACCTAATTACGCCACCAATAGGAGAAATCTTATCTGAAAGCCCTCTTTTTCGAAATGATCCGATTGTTAAATATTGTGAGTTATAATATTAATGATAATTAAGTTCGTGTTGATTGAAGATGTTTGTTCATTTAGTTTTCTTTAATTCTTACGTGAACCAATTACCCTTAAAGGAGGTATTTCTGTGATTGCCTAGTTTTATTGACCAAACGGGCAATTAATTGGAAAGATGAGCAATTAATTGTTATTAGTTCACATGCAAATTACTGTTGGTTCATATGTATGGAACTATTGATTCAAATGCATGTACTGTTAGGGGAGGTGGTACAATATTGATAATACTTGAAGGACTATATTAAAAATAGAGGTATAGATGAAGGTATTATACTGTAATAATTTCAAATTTCTAATCGTAATTATCAAAACTATGTTTTCCTAAAAATAGAAGCTCATTCTTCTTTCATTCTCACCAATTCACTAAGACTCACAAGAGCAATTATAGAGAGAGAAACTATAGAGAGGAAGAAGAAGAGTATTCTGCTACTTCACTATTGTAGTATCCAGCCTTCTACTAAGGTAAAGGATATTATTTTTGTTCAATATTTGTATGAAATAATATTTTCTTCCATACTCTGTAGTATGTAAGTAATACTATTTCGTTTTGTATTCCTAATTCTACATTCATTTTGTTAAAGTATTGCTTCTATACTCCATGAAATTAGTAGAATATCCTTGAAATTTGTGATTCATCTAGATCGCTCACAAGGATATTTTTCCTAACATTCTTGTTAAATTTTAAGCTTTTCATGCTCTGAGTACTATTTACTTAGATACTATTCACAAAGTACTACTCATGGAGTACTATTCATGAAGTACTATTCACTTCTGGTACTATTCATAAAGTACTATTCATGGAGTACTATTCACGTAAGTACTATTCATGTGGTACTATTCACCCAGAGTACTATTCATGACAAAAATTGATTTCTTTTCTCATTCAAATCATTTTTGATACAATATTATTCTTGAATTTTACTCCACAAAGCAAGATTATGTTGACAATTTGGACATTATTGAATTATGGATAAATTAAATTATAAATCTTTAAAATTTATCCTTTGCTTTCTTTTAACTCAATTTTATATCATCGACATCATCCTCATGCTTATATTGTGATGAAAGTCATCTTCGCTTACGTGCATAGTGGATCGCTGATTGGTATGATTACGATCTGTGGATCATTCTCAGATAATCATGACATGTAATGTTACAAATGATAAAAGTCCTCATTCCGTAGTGCATCGATGGACAAATTGTTGGCATGATCATGACTATCGGTGATTACATCAATATCCTTAGCCCGAGTGTATGGATAATTTGTGGATTTGATACTAATGAATATCCTCGCCCGTAGTGCATGGATAATTCAAAGATGTGGATTATTTTTTGAATCGATTCTCTACGATAAAGTTGATGATAAACTTTTAAATCATAGAAGATAGTAGATATCGTGCCTCTAATCGACTCTTCTAATGGATTGCTTGTTCCACCGCAGCTAAACTTGTTGTTATTATCGCTTAACACTGTTGAAAGCTAACGATAATTTATTCTCGCATTATCTTAGTCATAATATTTCTTACTAGGCTAGTTGAGCTCACCCTTTTGCTTTCATTATTCTCTCTCGAAATGAGAACGTAGCCAGACTAGCTCTGGGAAACAGAGTGATGGTCCCAGATGGTGGTTATAGTAGTCCTCACTATTCTATGAATTAGTGTGATAATAAATGTAATGAGGACTCCATTTGAGTTTGATATTGTCTAGAAGAAAATATCCGTAAAAAAACTCTCACCACGCTGCTTGTCGTATTGTATAAAAGAAGTTTGTATTTGATTTTTGTATCATGTATTTGGCACTGTAATGGGTGATGTATACCTATTTTGGGGGCGCCACAAGAGGGGTGTATACATAATTAGTAAATATTATTTTTTTGGGGTGGGTTATGAGGGTGGGGTGGGGGTGTATACATATTCAAGAATATTATTTTTTGGGGGCCTGGGGCCTGGATGGGGTGAGGGTGGGGGTATACATAATCAAGAATATTATTTTTTGGGGATGAGGGAGGGTGAGGGTGGGGTGGGGTAGAGGATAGGCGTGGCTATGGGTGGGGTGTAGGGGTGCAAGTAGGTCGAGTGGGGGGCTAGTGGTAGGGGTGTATATATAATTAATAAATATTATTTTTTTGATGTATAAATAAGTTTAAAATATGTTATTATCGGTAAGGGTATAATAGTACAAACAATATTTTTAATCCAATACTTTAATTAATCTTGAAAAAATAAACATAACATGAGATTATTTTAAGTTATCCCATGAATAATCCCATAAAAAAAAACACATGATTAGGACTATTTAATTTTAGGATTAATAGTCTTGGGATTATAATTTCAAGATTATTATGCAGATGGTTCGAGACCAAGATATCGAGCTATCGATAAGATGTTGATGGCCTTGAATATCATGAATTAGATGATCGCCACAAATGATGAGGTCATTAATTAAACACCTTCGCTTTTAACACCTTCTACCGGAGAGATGGGATGACACCTTCACATTATCACCTTCAACTTCGAGAGATAGAATGGTGTCCCCGACTTCGGAGTTCGGCTGAGATTAATAACATTCCTATTTAGTTCTTTTTTATTTAATAATATTTTATTATTAGTAATTTTGTTATTTGTTAGAGTTGTTTCCGTAAAAGTAGAAAGTTTGTTAGAATCTTTTTCACATCACTAGAGAATATTATTTCCATATTATTTCCATATCTCTAGAAGATTCTATAGTGACTTGAGATAAAGTTTTGCTGCTATATAAACCTCGCTTAGAAGGTTGAAATCACGAGAAAAACTTGATTTTGATAAATATATTATACACATTAGAGAGATTTCTCCATGTTTTTTCTATGACCTCTTTCTTCTTCCCAGATTTGTTTGTTTACCTATCCCGCAGAATATCTCGCCGCCGCCACCTTGGTATCAAAGCTCAAACATCTTTCTGGGATTAGACTCATCGGTTTTAATGATTGGTGGTCGTGGTCATGGTCGTGGAGGGCAGATTCCACCTGAGGAAGTCCCGCATCGTGATCAAAGTGTCCAGGACGTGATGATTGAGGATTTACAGAGACAAGTTACAGAGCTAACCCAACGCCTAGCAGAGCAAAATCTGGGTCGTCGTGAACAGGTTTCGAAGGAGGAAGTCCCACACCTAGGCCGTCGTGGATAGGTTCCAGAGGGGGAAGTCCCACATCTTGAACACGATGAAGAATCCTATGATTCTGAATTAAGTTATGATAACCCTTACCGCCGTAGGAGGTAGATATGGGAATGGCATGACCGTAAGGACCTTTATAGTGATCTGGGTTTTAGAATGGAACTACCGTAATTCTTCCGTACACCGCAAGCGTATGATTCATCGATTGATGGACGAAATAAGCGCATCTTCGAGTATAAGGAGGTATCGATAACGTTAAGGTAAAATTGGTTGCCATCAAACCAAGGGCCGAGCATTTGCTTGGTGGGAACAAATGAGACGCTCAAGGGATGAGATAAGGAAAGGCTAAAATCATCAAGTGGGAGAAGATGAAGAAGAAGATGCAGAGTCACTTTCTACCTTTTGATATACTCACCTCTATTTAAGAGATTGCATATGTTAAGACAATGTCCTCAATTTGTGGATGATTATACCAAAGAGTTTTACCAATTGATAGCAAGGAATGATCTATCGATATCAAGAACAACTAGTGGCACAATATTTGGGAGGATTAATATAGCCATCAGAGAACGCCCTTAGCCTCCATTCACTTAGGACTATTTTTGAAGCATATCAACAAGCTCCTGAGGCAAATTAACAACAAAATAGTAGATCGATGCCAAGGAGCAATCCCCACAACAAGCCAAACCCAGCCCCGCAATTTTGTACTACACCACAACAACCTCAGGGTATTTTTAATTCTAGCATCAAGTGCTTTAGATGTGGAGAACCAGGTCATAAGGCAACAGAGTGCGGAAAGCCTGCTAACCAGAAGGATAAGAACCTTTTTATTGAAGAAGGAATGACCGATGAAGTAGATGAGTTCTGAGAGCCTATATATGATGAGTACGAGGATGAATATGTGTTATATGGATATGGTCAGGAGACCCTAGTCATTCGCAAGAATCACGACGATTCTAAAGAAGAATCCAAGAGGATTAGTTGAGGACCAATATCTTCCACACTACTTGCACAAAGGACAAAAAAGGTCTCAGAATTGATTATCGATAGTGGCAAATTGTGAAAATGTAGTGTCCAAGAAGTTGTTCAAAAGTTAAATTTGAAAATAGATCTAAGATCCAAAACCATATAAGTTATCTTGATTGAATAAAAGTAGTGAAGTAACCGCTGACAAAAATTATTTAGTATCCTTTTCAATCTGAAAGAAATACTTTGATAATGCTTGGTGCGATGTGGGGAAAATGGATGCTTGCCATATGTTATCGGGAAGACCTCGCAATATGATCAAGGCCATTCATGATGGTCTAAGAATACTTATTCCCTCAAGATAAAAGGGAAGAGGGTCAGTTAAGACCTCGTAGGGAAGAGTTTGGTTCTGACTCAAACAATGGAAACCCGAACCTATTATCTATGACAAGATTCCTAATGTAAGTTGAGAGTATGAAGGAGTAATGTATGAATTGCTTCCTTGTGAGAGAAGTTTGGGGAATGGGAATGTAGAAATATAAACCGATGTACGTTAAGTTGCTAACGGAGTTCACCGACTTAATGCCCAAGAACTTCCATCGGGATTACCACCATTGAGAGATATTCAACATGGAATAGATTTTATCCCAAGATCGAGTCTACCAAATGTATCACCCTTTACGTAATCAAATTTCTAAGGAGTCGTAAGAACTACAAAGGCAAAGTATGGACTTAATGGAGAAGGGATACATCCGTTAAAGTATGAGCTTATGCGCCCAAATTTATTAGTGCCAAGAAGTACAACTCATGGAGAATGTGCATGGATAATATAGCAATCAATAAGATCACTTGCAAAGATTATTTTTTGATACCTCGTCTGATTATATGTTAGATCGCCTTTTCGATGCGAAAATCTTCTCAAAATCAACTCAAGAGTGGACACCATCAAGTTCGGGTGAGACCTAGAGATGAATGAAAGACAACCTTCAAAACACAATAAGGTTTGTAGATGAATGGATGGTTACACCCATCGATTTTCCAACGCACTCCAAGACTTTCACGAGGTTTATGATCAAGTAATACGCCCCCACATAGGAAAATTTGTTGTTGTTTACTTTGATGACATTCTTATCTATAGTCCAACATTGGAATTACATCATGAGCACCTCCGAATCAGATTTGAAATGTCGAGGAAGGAACAATTATTTATAAACCGTAAAAGAGTTCCTATTTCACCACTATAGTAACCTTCCTTGTTTTTGTTATTTCTATCGGGTGTTCACACAGATCTGACCAAGATAAAGGCAATCTCGGCATGGCCGACGCCGAAGAACATACATGACGTCAAAAGCTTTCACGGATTAGCATCTTTTTACAGACAGTTTATTCGAGACTTCAGCACGTTGGTTACGCCTATCACCGAATATCATAAAGGGAAATCATTTCAATGGTCCTGTGAGGTCAAGGTAGTTTTCATGATCAAAAGAAGATGACCAAAGCACCCAGATTAGCACTTTCTCGACTTCGGTAAGGTCTTTGAAGTAAACCGTGATGCACCGGAGTTGGTATCGGTGGTGTTCTATTGGTGAAGGCCTCAGTTGCTTTTTAGTGAAAAGTTATCGATTAAGAAGAACTATTCTACTTATGATCCGGATTCTATGCCCTAGTCCGCACTCAAGCATCGGCATCATTATTTGATACAAAGGGAATTCATTCTTTTACTAATCATGAGGCCTTAAAGTATATTAATGGTCAACATAAACTCAACCTACTATGCCAAACAAGATCAGTAGGGTTTGAAGTCTTCACCGAGATGTACGAAGGAGATCCTTCCTTTGTAAGATAGTTCAAGACATACGAGAAGGTCGATAACCGATTTTTATCTTACATTATGGTATTTGTTTCGAGGACTCTAGTTGTTTATTCCTCGATTGTTCGCTTCTTAATGTATAATAAGTGAACTTCACAAAGAAGGGCACTTCGGACGAGATAAGACATTTGCCTTAATAAAAGCTGACTATTACTTGCCAAAGATCTCGAGCGATGTGAATCGCTATGTAAAAGGGTGTTCTACTTGTTAGAAGTTAAAATGAGTTCTTACTAATGCGGATTATACACCCCTTACTTGTCCCTAAAAGGCCTTGGTGTGATGTTATTATGAACTTTGTCTTAGGTATGCCCCAAACTTAAAGAGCTTCAGATTCTCTTATGGTTGTCGTCAGAAGACCATGGATGTTGCTCGGATCGTCCACCTCTACTTTCAGGAGATTGTACGCTATATGGCATTCCACTATTCTATTACATCGCAATCGAGATACTAAATTTATGAGTACTTTCGAAAAGCTCGTGGAAAAAGCTCTAACGCAATCAACTTTAGCAAAGGTTACTATCCTCGGACCGATGGTCGCACCAAAGTAGTAAATTGAAGTTTGGGTAATATTTTGAGGTGTTTCACCGTAAATAAATCAAGCAATGGAATCAAGCGCTTTCAAGTAGAGTTTGCTTATAACCGCTTAAGAATCTCCACCACTAACATAAGTCCTTTTGTGATAGTTTGTGGTCAGAACCCTTCTGCAGTCTTAGATTTAGTTCTTGTTCCTCGGATTGGTCGAGTACACCCTAAAGCAGAAGAAATGACAGATTATATTTGGGTTATCCATGATCAAGTGTACAAATCTGTAATGTCCCGAGAGTTTAAGAATATAGTATATGATAATGATCCTTAGAGAAAGATAATGAACGGGTCAAAGAATATGTAATACTCAAATATAATTGAGTCTAAGTAAAGGTTATGAAATAAAACTTACAAGAATTTATTATGAATAATGGTGGGAGTAGGAATATAAAACCTATATTAAGGTAATATGTTGAAGTTATTCAACGATAAATTTTGAAAGAGATTTGGTGAAAACCGAGTAAAGGAGGTTTCGTTGATTCCGATGACGAAATCCTTATAAGGGGGAAAAAGATGTGACAACCCGAATTCTATAAGTTATTAAAATAGAAATTTAATAATTAAAATTCTTATTATGAGATGTTTTGAGTTTGAGCATGTATATATATATATATATATATATATATATATATTGAATATGTGATCTGGTATGAAGAGAAATATATAATCATATATTGGGAAGGTGAGGTTTAATAGTTAAGTTAACTATCAAGAAATTAAATGAATTTTGTAGTTTATTTTAAATATTTATCAATTAAATAAATTTTTAAATAATTTATTTATTGAGAAAAAATAAATAATTTATGAAATTGTAGTATAATAATTTAGTTACGGGTATGATAATTAAATTAAAGCAAAGGTAAATTTTATTTTTCAAGATTTAATTTAATGAATTAATTAAATTAAATTAGTTGTTTAATATTAAAGAAAATAAGTATATTAAATAAAGTGATGTTTAAGTCTAATTTATTAATTAAATTAGATATATAATTATTTATTAATCATCGTAATAATTATAATAAATATTATAATTATTATAATTATTATAATGGTAAGCTATTTAAATTGGTGGCAGTGTGATAAATAAAAACTATATAATATAAGATTATTAAAATAATCTAGTTTGGGAGTTATGAGCTTAGCCAAACAAGGCCTTTTGGCTTCGCTTATTCAACTAACGCCTTTTTATTTTTTTAACCGAAAGAGTGTGGGAGGTGAGGCTCTATCGCTTATATTACGCTGCCTTTATTTCTCCTAATGGCTAACTAAGAAGAATAGAGAGGTAGAGAGAAAGAATGCAGAATCGAGAGTCGAGAAGGAGTAGGATTGAGAAGGATTTGCTAGAACCTTGTTAACATCAAAGGTTAAGGTATAATCTACCCCTAATTCTAATATTTGGATTTTGTAATTTTCATTCTCCTGAAATTAGGTTTTAGTTGAATTGTTGTAGAAGATGTTGTTTATATGTATGTATTCTCTTGCTAAATCAAGTAGTTATCCTCTATAAGTCTATATTGGTGTTCAAATACATTAAATTTGGGTTTATAAGAGAAAAGTAACTAATAAAGTTGTTTTTGCTCAAAAACGGCTTTAGAAAGTACAAAATTTCATGCTTAATATGTGTTCTAATATGTTATTTGATTTTAGAATATGTTAGTATGTTAAGAAACGAAAGCTATGTAGTTTAAATCATGTCAATTGATTAAGAAACGAAGTTCGTATGCATCGAATTGCTAAAAGTGTCAAAATTGAAGAAATTTTGAAAACTAGGTTTTGATTCCTCAAAATTGTGTATATGTAATGTTTTTGTATATAGAATGGTGTATAACATGCTTAACTATGTTATTATAGAGTTTTAGATGTTTAGGTTTATGAATTTTGTAGTGTTTTTGTTTGAATTGGGCAATCAATCATGTAACAGAAGTATTGTCATATTTAAGTTGCAGAGACCATACCGCAAGGCTGCATTACAAATGTAAACAATAAGCAGCCCACGCCTGCTGGTCTATTATGAGTCTACACCAAATAAGTTTACGCCGGCAAGCCAAAGGCTTGGGGCAACAAGAATCGCACTGCGCTCTCGAGCCTAAGCAGAGAAGTCTATCTATTTGAGGATCACAAGCAAGGGTCTAATCTAGTTTAGCATGCAAGATAATGATGTGGAGATATAAGTGAAGAACTTAACCACATGTTAAGTACCAATTAAAAGAAATAACTTGAAAGTATAAAATAAAATTTAAATAATGATAGGAAGGTTAAGTTAATTATTAACTAACCTAATATACATCTAAAAGGATGTAGATGTAAGATTGTATGAACTTGACTAAATGTTATGTAACCATTTGAATGAAGTAATTTAAAAGCATGAGATGAAAGTTGATTTAATTAACTTTAATGAAGATAATACATTAATATAATGTAATACCAAGCTATGACGACTTAACTAAATGCTAAGTGTCGACTAAAAGAGAAGTATAAAGAAATACGAGACGAAAGTTAACTAAAATAATGTTAACAACCATTATATATCTAAGGTGATATAAAGACAAGGTTAAAGACTTAACTGAATGTCAAGTGTCAATTAAAGTGGAATATATGTAATTATAAGGAAAAGGAATTTTAATGTAATTAAACTGATTGAACAAAGAGATGTCGTAACAAGACTTAAACACTAGATTAAACATCGAGTGACGATTAGAAGGAAATGTTTTGAAATAAAAGGATAAGATGAAGAGTCAATGCAATCTAATTGATTTCATCAGTGTATATGTAATCGATGTCAGATATATGAACTTCTAAACTATTGTAGGATGAATGCAAGGCAGTAAGCTATAGTTGGTAAGCAACAAATCAGGCAAGTCTTTTAGTTATTATTTGCTATTTGAACTTGATGATTAACTGTTTTAAATCTTTATTGCAAAGTGCATGATGTGTTATATATATGTTGAGAGTATGAAATGTTAAAGTCAACTTATGACTACGTTGATTGAATAAAGCATGCTGATTGAGTAAGGAACTCAATCTTTATACTTGTTATATGAACTGTTGCACGTATGTTATGTTAGTCCAATGTTTTTGAGATATATGTTGTGCCTGTTATTATGTGTTATGTGATGCTTGAAAACTGTTAGATTTTGCTGGGCTGTCGAGCTCAACCCTGCAAATAACCATTTTTGCAGGTTAAGGATTAAAGGTAACACTATGTGCTACTTGAATGACGTGGATCAGAAATAATACACGAAGATTACTATTTTAGCTAAAGTTGTTATTTCTTTAAACCATGATTAAGACTCATGAGATGTACTAAATGTTTTATGATGTATAGTTTGATGTTGAGTTGTAAAGCTAAAGTTAGAGTTATCTGCTATGTAAAGGTTATCGGATTGAAATGTAAAATTTTATATAATAACAGTGATAAGGGAATCATAAAATAAGATTGATTCAAAGACATGTAGATGATAAAGGATTTGATTCAGGGAATTAAAGTAAGAAGACATAAAAATTTTAATTATTCCGCATTTTATAAAGTTTAACATCGAATAATGATGTAAAATCAGAAGGTAGTTGTGTTATTAACGACCAAAGTCGAGAATTAAATTATATGAATTTTGGGGTCGTTACAGTTGGTATCAAAGCTGATAGGTTATAAACCTTAGGTAGGAGTACCGTAGGCTATAACCTTAGAGAAGGAAGATGAAGATAATGAAAGAATAAGCTCAAATAGAGTTTGTATAATAAAAAATAATTTAATAAATTTATAAAGGAGGGATTAAAACATGCATGAAAGGATTCAAAGAAGAATCTCGCAGAATTATAAGGAATATGAATGTGGGGTTAAGAATAAAAAGTTATATTTAAGTATGGTACAATTATACTCTTTAATAGTTTATGTATGGTATCTGGGCTAAACGATTCCTTCATAGAGCGGAGGTATATACGAACTAGCAACTCGGAACCTAGTTTGTTGGTTGTTTATGGGAAACCACTCAGTGTACCATATTGAAACTATTAGAGACTCGATGTGTACCAAGTATAAAAAATGGATACGTATGATGAAAATGTGGAACTTGAATGAAATGTTGAGCAATATAAATGAAGATGGAAATTCTTAAAGGAAGAATTGCTATATAAACAAGAAAATTCAGAGAAGAATCTTGAAGAGATATAAAGATAAGAAATGGGGATTTCCTAACTCCAATAGCCAAGATAACGAATAATGATGAATAGACAAAGTCTATAAGATTAAAAGCATAAATGAAATCATAAATGATGAAAAAAAAGAAAGAAAGAGGATCGTAAAACAAAACGATCACGAGTTAAGAAAAGAATTTTAAGGGAGATGATTATACAATAAGATCACGACGTTATCAGTTTAAGTTATAAAAGAAAGGTGGTCTGTAATGTTTGAATAATTATAGTTTGAGGCTATTAGGATAATGTACTATGATATAGTACGAGATAAACTCACGAGGAGTTATAGATAATGTGATACGAGGAAATTCGTATCGAGCAAAGAGCAAGTTATAAGAAAGATAGAGTTAGGTGAGATTTTAATTGAGGACTCATGTGATGGTGGAGTTGTACAAACCTTTGTATGGGTGAGGGTTTTGTGCTAGCACCCGCTTTATCACATTGATAATCATCGAATGTTGGTGTCACACTATCAATTTATATGTGGCAAAAGGTGATTCTTTTCTCATGTGTATATTTGATAGTTAGAACTATTAAGATTAGTCAAATATTATTAGGATTAGGTGTAGTTCTTAAACTAATACATATGGTAAGTTCAGACTCACAATAATATGGTATGTTTTGAACCCCTCAAATAATGGATGCCTATGGTCCCACTAGATAAGTTCTAAACTCATATTATTGTGGAAAGTTCTTGAACTTCCAATGTGTAAGAAGTTTGATGAACTATACCGGGGTATAGATAAGCTATGATCAAGAATTGAGGATTATGGAAGTAGATAGAATTATTAAGCAATGGATCAAAGATAGAAAGTGGAGACATAGGTTTGCCAAATCTTCTAGCTTTGCTAGATATTTCAAATTTATCGACTTCGCGTCGATGGTTGTACTTTTTGATTTTTGAAAATGTCAATCACACTAGTGAACCAAAGAATTTTTAAAACAAAGGTTATTATTCTCGTGTCTCATGCCATTATTTCAAATTAGAAAAAATGATTTTAAATTTCAAAATACATTTTAACTATATGTATCGGGTGATATGATAAACGATGGAGTTATCAATGCAATGGAACTTGGTGTTGATGTGATCATATGATCGCTATCCCACTATAATGAGATGTAGTATGACAACATCATAATAATGACTCCATAAAAAGATTTTAAGATTTCTTTAAGATATGAGAATATATATATATATATATATATATATATATGTGTGTGTATGTAAAAAGTGTGTGTATGTATATTTCGATTGATGTCCTAATTGTTGTAGAAGTCTATGCTATTTGATTCAAATTTAGACTAATATTGAAAGATGTTCATGAAATTCAAGCCGCTTTCATAAATTATGCCAAACCAAATTATTTTGGAGCGATTCGTATGTTGAAAAGTCGAGGTGAACAACCCCGTAAAAGGGGACATGTTATCTGAGACAATGGTTTTGAAAGTAACGATAGTCATATTATGATGTTAAGATGTAATACGCCAGAACTATATAGGGGTATGATAGTCGATCACCTAGAGTACTTGTAGAGAGTGTTTTCACCTATGTGATTGCTAAACATTTTGTTAAAGATGGTTTACAAAGGGTGATGCAATCGTTAAACCCGAGAAGAGTTCAAGGTCCAGATAGTCTTACGATCAAGTAAAGGTTCAAGTTGAGATACTTGATAACCTAGGGACGCAGCTTCAAGGTCTTATGACCCTCTCAAAGATTATTTGGAATCTTTTAAATTCTCGTTATTCATATCGCTTCCCAATTATTGAGGAATTGTGGAAGATTCTTGTTATTCGAAAAGTGAAAGTGGAAAGGATGAGAAAATTAAGCAAAACATAATAATTTCAAGAAAGAAATGAAATTCCGTAAAAGAAGAAAATGTGAAACTCTTAAAAAGGATGAGGTGAGGAATATGATGATCTTAGAAAGATTCTTATAGAAAGAATTTGGTTGCAGAACCTAATGAATAAATAAATATTAACATAAAATCTATTTTGATAAATATTGTAATGAATGAATATTAGTAAGTTAAAAAAAAATTCGAGGACGAAATTCTTAGAAGAAGGGGTGAATGTAATGTCCTGAGAGTTTGAGAATATAGTATATGATAATGATCCTTAGAGAAAGATAATGAACGGGTCAAAGAATATGTAATACTCAAATATAATTGAGTCTAAGTAAAGGTTATGAAATAAAACTTATAAGAATTTATTATGAATAATGATGGGAGTAGGAATATAAAACCTATATTAAGGTAATGTGTTGAAGTTATTCAACGATAAATTTTGAAAAGAGATTTGGTGAAAATCGAGTAAGGAGAGGTTTCGCTGATTCCGAGGACTTTAATCCTTATTGTGGGAAATATGTGACAACCCGAATTTTTATAAGTTATTAAAATAGGAATTTAATAATTAAAATTTTATTATGAGATGTTTTGAGTTTGAGCATGTATATATACATGCTATATATATTGAGTTGGACCCAAACATAGGTAACTTCCATGTTTAGGAGTCCTAATCTAATTCGAAATCGGCTTTAGGGTGATGAGAATAACTATAAATACAAGGCTTGACTTCAATTATCAGTAATACACTTTTTGAGCACTAAACACAAAAGTCTCCATTATTAAACCTTGTTCACCAGATTTATTCTCACACCGTGAAAGTTATCACCCGGCCAAGATAAGCCGCCAAGCTTCTTGTGTGATTTCGTTATCGTGCGGTGTTCAAGCGCCAGGATTTGGTGATCGACGCTACAGCGAAATTGCATTAACAAATACAATGACAAAGTTGACTTGTATTTTAACTTATTTTAATAATATTAATTTATATTTCTTTTTCAAGTTTCGACGCCGAGATTTCTATCGTCCCTTTTCTCGTTTCTTTGTTTTTGTGTTCTCATGTTAGTGAGATTTGTTTGAAAAATCAAGTTGTGAAAAGGTCCGATATGTATATGTCGATTTATTGACTATAATAGTCGCCATTGGTATTTTTAACTAGTTGTACTAACACAACCGAGAAAAGGTTTGCATATTGGCCACATGATATAACACTGCTAAACTGGTTTGTGAAACCGAGATTCGTTAGGGTCCGGGAACTTGATTATACAGACGGAAGGTGTTAGGCACCCCCCCAACATTCGTGTTACCATGGTGACCGCCACTTTTCAATTAAATCATATATGAATAATACGTGTGTGTGTGGGTCAATGTGCAATTATTTGGAAGTAGTGTCATGCCTCGCTCAAGACTTATATACAAAGGGTTTGAATTTATATAAAATTCAATTTTAAACAAGATATAGCAAGATGATGATTTTTATAAAAAGAGGTTTTTCAAACCCTTATGCTCAATAGTAATTGAGGCCTTTGATATTTCCTTTTTATTATGCTGCTCGACTTGATTGCTTTTATTTTTGAGATGCTAAGCATCTTCAAGAAAAATAATGTACAAAGCAAAGGCTTAACTCCTCATGGGCATGAAAGCCATCTAAGGAAATTCAAACACCGTGAGTAATTTATGTTGGTTATAGCTGAAAATGTCCATCACAGAACCTAATCTAGATTTAGTAGATCAATCATGGATCACATGATTCCTAGGCTCACATGATGCCGCAATTTATACGAAAGTTATAAGCAATTATATATATAAAAGTCAGAATATATATATATATATATATATATATATATATATATATATATATATATATATATATATATATATATACAAACATGATCAACCACCACGAAGCACCTCCATAGGGGATCGAAATGTAAATATATAAAAGCAAGATATATATATATATATATATATATATGATCAATCACCACTAAGCACCTACATAATGGGGGATCGAAAATATAAATAAAGAATTAACATTTATCAACCGCCACGTAAGTAAACTCCAAGCTGACTAAATGTAAAGAAAGCAAGAAAACGATCAACCACCACGTAAGTAAACTCTGTGAGGGACTAAATGTAAAGAAAGCTAAAAAGGCCATGAAGTAAACTCCTGTGCTCGATGTAATGTATATATATATATATATATAAGCTGTAAACGACAAGATATATATCGATCTGTGCTCGATTTATATATATATATATATAGCAAGAAATGCTCGATGTAAATATGTGCTCATCGTAATGTAGTTCACAATAGTTTATATATAAGTATATATATACAAAAGCAATAAAAGCTCCAGACGTGAGTCTGTGCTCAATCGAGGCATAACTCGATAATGTTAGTCCATATATATAAATATATATATATACATATAAAAGAGAAATAAAATCCACTAACCAAAGTCCGCATACACATGCAAATACGACTCAACGTGAAGAATGGTGTGTGCACAAAGAGAGAGAGAAAGGCTTTAAGAAAAGCAAGAAGGCTTACAATGGACCCGCCAAAGAAGACTTCAATAGTTTTAAATGGATGAACACCACCTCCCCGCTAATAAAAAATATGATGTAATATTAGCTCACAAGTGTTTAAAATAAGAAAGCACTCACTTATAAAGGTGTACAGAGTAAATTGGACAGGCTTCCTCGCTTTTTTTCTTACAAAATGGCAATCGCAAGCCCTCTATTTATAGAGGAGGGAGTCGAGGTGTACCGCCGCACGCCTCGGTGCCCTGCAATGTGGGTCACGCCGTCTCAGTACGCACTCAAACAATGCGTTATTCGCCTCAACATTCATAACTTTCAATACGGGAGTCCGATGGAAGCGCACATACCATTCCGTAAAGCTCTTTTCTCGAGAGCTATGCAATGATATATGATTTGCCTTTTTTGATTCTCGGGAAGATGGGTCCATGACCAAATAGCATTTCGGTTTCCGCCAAAGCGTAACATCGAGCCGCTTTGTGAGTTTGCACTCTCGGTTAAGATATGGTTATCAGGGACTTTTTTGAAGAAGTTTGAGTTGAAATGAGTTTATTTGAGTTGAAGTTGAGTTGGAAAATGATCATTTTGCTTCTCCCGGATTATCTCTTTTTCGCACAACAGTAGTAGTCTTTTTCTCGTGGTTAGCTTAGTCTATTGTCGACTCGACTATCCTCGTGGTTATCTCTAAGGTCGGGTTTGACCTCCTCGGGTTATTCCGTGCTTTGAACTTGATCCCCGAGGTTATCTCCGGTTGAACCGATTTTCCCGGTTATCTCCTGGTTGAAACCGATTTCTGGTTATCTCCTGGGTTGAAATCGGATCTCCGGCTATCTCCTGTTTGGAATTGATGTTGCGGTCCTTCAAAGTTATCTCTCGAGGTGAAAAAGACACTTTTATCCTCCCGTATAGTTAGTAATAGGAAAACAAAATTTCAAGTGTCTACATCAAGACAAAAAAATTAGCACCAGGATGTCATAAAATGAAGTATAATTTTAAAACTATAACCAACTTCCAATGAAAAATTAATTACTTTCTTCAAATGCATTTAATCAAATGGAGACAATTAGATGGGATAGAGAGATTATTATGAAAATTTATATTTTATAAAGAAAATTGATGTCTTCGCACCACACTCCTCACATATAAACGGTAAGTAGGATCCATGATTATTATGTAAAAATATCGATAGGAAACTGATATTTTTATATAATTTTTTGATATTTTTATATGTATGACCCACATATTAATTGATGTGTTGAATTTTCATTAGCTAATATATAAGTCATACGTGTAAAAATATAAAAAAAAATGAAAATATCAATTTCTTATCAATATTATGGTTTATGATTTATGAGGGTGCTTTCATTTGACCGTGGTTACTTTAATCGCCTTCGCAGTATGTGTAATATATTTATTCCCAAATTAAATATAAAGTCTCCTCCAACAATATAAATAGGAGAATTGGGATTTTGTTTTAGTCATTCAAATTTTGTAAAATATAATTGTATAAATAGATTAATTTCTATTTCCTTCGTTTTAAAAGATTATCGCTTTTAGAAGAAAAATTTATTTCAATTTATTTGTTGTTTACAACTTTCTAAGAGAATAAATTATTTACTTTCTTATATCACCCCTACCTTCTCTCATTGTCTCAAGAAATTATATTCCTTGTATTAATAGTTTTCAACTTCCCATAAAGGGGTAGTGATGGAATTTCAAATAAATTTTAATGACTTTCTTAATCCATGTGCAAAAATCTTAAACGACAATCTTTTAGGAACGGAGGTAGTACCATGGAAGGGAAAGGTGTCAAGGCTCTTGTTGTGGTAATAATGCTGGTAGCAGTAATGTTTGAAGAAACTCCAGTAGTTGTCGTGAGAAACTGCTGTGTACAATGTCTATTTGATTGCAGGGCTATTATCGAATTATCCTTGCTTCATTTTATCGAAAAGTTAACTCACCTGCACTTTAATTTGTTCCGATAGATAGATTAAATATAGTCTAGAGTATTTTTGGAAAAACAAAGAGACTATATCTAGAACTTGGTTCGTGGATTATAAATTTTAATATATTTAAATGAGAGTGTGGAAAAATGATTAAAGGACAATAATTCATTAAATATAATATAATCTTTTAATATTATAGTCCATGAGATAGTCCATCCGCCGAAGGAATGGAAGATTATCTCATGGATTTTTGTCATATGGACTAAATATAGTCCATGATATAGTCCACCTCGCTAGAGATGCTCTTATAGAAAAGTACCTCTACCGCTTTTAGTTAGACAATGGTATATTTATCTCTCTCTCCTTTATTTTTGGTCATTGATATTGTCTAAGATGAAATAATATATATATATATATGTTCCGCTTTGCAAACGAATTAACCAAAAAGACCCAACTATAGCGATAGCTTTATGAGATATAATAAGGTTCAACCGTCCGCCATAGCTATGTCATCTCCGCTTTTGATGCTATAGTAATGTAAAAATCGTCGCTATAACCACTGCTGCTTTTTGGTTCACTTCTTTTGTTTTAAGACATGTCTTAGTCAAGTTTGGCTAAGACTACTTAATAAAACCTTAGTAAAACGACTTGGTTTTGTATAAAATTATAATTACAATTTTTTTGATATAAAATTCAAAAATGAAAAATTTAATGGTAAGAGTAAAGCTACATACTTAGCTTTGACATGTCTTAAATTATATTTTCCATATATATATATATATAATTGATTGATTGATTGATTTATGCACATTAAACACTTTAGATGACATTTATTTTTAGAACATTATTTTTATTTTGACAATATCAATTGTCTTTTTTAAATTAAGACGAAATACATACTTATACATACAAACTTGATAGTCCGCATAAAAAACACGTATAACCTTTAAAACTTGAACATCGCATAAATTTCAAAAACTACATATATGAGAGAGAGGAGTTTAAGATGAAAGAACTTTGTCAATTAACTAATATAGGTGTCGACACGCAGTGAGAGATGATCTCTATCTCATGTGTCAAGATCAGATCGATCAATCGACCAACTTACTATAAAGTTAACTTCATGATAATTGAATCCCTAAGAGGATATTATAATATGTAATAGTAGTAATTTCTTTAATTAAATATAAAGTCATTACATTATGTCATTTTAATTCATATATTATTAGGATCCTCCATTTCAAATAAATGGAGAGGATCCTAGTCCATCGCACGCTGCTTGTCACAAATAATACCTAATTTCGCATAGTCCAACCATTTATCCGTATAAACACCAACCTCACAACCACATCCTCAAGACAACAAACATAGCAAATGAAAAGAACAATATAGAAAATATAGAGAGATGATTTGGGATTGAAAATATAAAGAAAATGAAGGAATTAGATCTAGGAATAAATCCAAATCAATAAATGTTGAGACACTCATATTTGAAGCCTCACACCTCCGATTTACTTCTCTTTTGTTGTTGTTCAAGTCATTCCTCCTACGACACCATATTTGGGAATAATCCAACTTTATTCTTTTTTATCGTTGTTCTCTCGATCTAACCATTATATTCTCTTTTATTTGATGGTGATGGTAGATTTGTATTTCATAGTGTGAAGAAAGCTAAGAAATAGAAGAAAAGAAAAAGGAGAATTTAGTTTGACTTGATGGTGAAGTCAGAGGGTGGGTGGATGGAGAGTGATCATCTCGTCCTCATTTTAGAGAAACTCTCACTTAATTTTGACACCGACCTCATACTTAATACCAATTAACTCTAAAATTAAATAAGAGGTCAAAATCAAAATTTAAGTGGGGAACACAAGGGTGATATGTAAAATAAGGATGTAAGATCCGCTTTTTTATGAAATAGTGATAAAGATAAATGATACATAAATTAATCGACAAATATTAATTAATTTATATCACTTTGACAAACACACATCGATGTTTATATTGTAAGAACCTCAAATATCGACTTTTATGTGTGTGTACACACATATATATAATATATAATTATGTCAGCTTTAACTTAATATATCTAATGTACATATAAATGAATAAATGAACATAAAATTTAAATCTCCCAACCTCTACATTAACACTTAGACAAACTTCACTACATCTCTTCCCGCTGATCCACCACCCTACACAATTCTCATAGTAATCATTCTTCAAAATGTCCCATTGTATTCTCCTCTGCCATTTGATCACAACCAAATGCCTCTACTCCCTCAGAAAAATCCTCGTCCCCACCGCCCAAACAATTAAAATAATGTCAATATGATACCCATAAAACATTCATATATAAACTTTATGGTTTACAAATGTATACTTGAACTCAAAACTTTATGTATCATGTATCTTCCACCATTATACACCATTATATATATAAGTGCTTGGTCTTATTTATTTACACCATTATATAAATTATCTTATGCAAGGCATAAACTATGCCAAATGCACTAATTAAATTAATTGCTTTCATCATTACCGATGTATCCTGCACTATATTAGATAACAAAATTGAGAATCAAATAAAAAAAATAGATTTCAACATCCTTTCCTGAAGAACAAAAAGTCAAAATGGTAGTTCTCACAAAATAACATTAACCTGCTCATGAGGGCCAGTTATGCTCAAGAAAGAATTTATTGTTCCTATGTCCTCCCAATAGTATCAGATAAGTATGCCTAATTAGAAGAGGACATTAATATATCAAGAGATGTATGAACAAATTCAATCCCTAAAAATAGAAGGAATGATTTCGATCCAAAGTCATTACATGAAGAATACTTCCACCTCGTAAGCTTTAGAAGGACATCGGCCTAAAGACATGTATACACCATCGAGGCAATATAAGGATTTCTTAAGTCATCTTGTTAAACAGTCTAGGTGTCTAATTGCTGCAGTGCAACATCAAGTAACAGATAGACAACATATAATGGAATTTACTGCGGGGTATCAATGGATATGAAAATTTCATAAGGAAAAATGGTCGGAAAGAGAACCAAGTCTAGAAAACGTAGGTCATGCAAGGCTGATCACACCATTTCTTTCAAGGCATTGCCCTTTAGTTTCTCAGCAAAGTGGATAATACGTCATGCCTCATCGATCTTCATCAAACCATAGTCCAAGCTCGATCGTAAATAAGGAAGATATAATTAAATATTTTTAACAAATAGATCGATTTCGATTAACATCTCTACTAATAGAGAATATGAAGAAAGGGACCTTTATGGATTTACTAATTCATCCAAAGATGTTTCAAATCAACATTGAAACACATCAAGTTATTCATCCTTAGAAATTTAGGTAATAATCATCAGATCTAGTTCTTTACTTTTTTTGTCACCTTCATATATTCATTCATACAAAATGTATGGCAAACATAAGAAATATTTTATTTTCTAAAGTTGAACATAGAAATTAATATCAAGTTAAATGTAAAAGATGCTTATATACATATCATTCATGGGTATACACGATGTAATAATATCCGTGATTTGTGTCAATATGTTTCAAAGAAGTAGATTTGTCATTGATAAATAAACTTCCTAACTTCATTTAAACATGTAAGGAAGTACAATATTCATCTATAAGTAAGTTCTTACCGAAAAAAAATTCCATATAGTTCATTCTAGAAAAATGGTCACCGTATTTAATCAATATGTGCTTAACATTCTGTCAGATGATCCCGCAAGTAAATTATTTTAAATCACAATTACTCTTTTTCTACAAGCTCTTCAAATGGCAAGGAAAACTCTAGTACCTACCTCGAATACCCATATAAATTGTCGCACAACATTAGCTATTCCTTGAAATCACCGCTTCCTACTTCTATGTGGGTTCAGTGGTAGTCAAAATCTATTTCCGTAATTTCACTTTTCGATTTGAAAGTCTCAAGAAGTCTTATCAAAATTATTAACAAACAGCTTAAATCTCTAGAAACACAAATATCCGTTAATATGGATCTACTTTGAAATAGGTATATCCCGAGAATTAGCCAAACTTTCAAAAAACTCTAACAACATAATATTATAAGTTCTTTCTACTATTAATGCAGATATATTCATTTTTTTTCTTCTTTTTTGGATAACATGCAGATATATTTTTTTTTTTTTTGTTGATAACAAATGTAAATATATTCATTACAAGTAATTACTCCTAGTCACTAAGTTCATCATTCCTCAACAAAGCCATCCCCAAAATTTGCCATTTTCAAAGTTCTATGTGAGAGCTAGGTGACAATTGAGAGAAAGGGAATTGAATCAAGTTAGCATGAAAATATTTCTTATGCCATTGTTGATACAATTACCCATGGGTACATCAATCACTTTGTAAACCCTACAATTAAAACCTCGTGATAACACACTATCGAATCACAACATTTGAAAGGAAATTGAAACAAATTCATCATAGTTAATTTGAAATATCTCCTCGCTGTAATAATTTACCAATTAGGAATAACACACGATCCTAACTAAAACAACTCAATTTATAATAAGCAACCAAAATGAGTAAATTTATTGTAGGGAAACACATATGGGAAGTCGCATCTAATTTTATGAAGAAAAACCCCAAATCACATACCTATTCATTTTTGAACAAAATCATGAACAAAAGACCCTAAATCACATACCTAATTCATTTTTTGTACAAATTCATGAAGAAACCCTCCCAAATTAGGGATTCAATTCATTTTTGAACAAACCTCAAGCAAAATTGAACCCCAGAGCTCCAAGATCTTTACCAAAAGTACCTCATTAACAACAAGTATTGCACCAAGGAGCACCCATATTTGTGTACACCGACAATGAAGGCAATATTGAATGGTTTACAAACAATACTGGCTTCATGCTTGACATTACTTCAAAATAATACAGATATACATACCCATTATGCAAATGAAGAAACCCCAAATCACATATATAATTCATTTTTACATAAATTCATGAAAAACCCTCCCAAATCAAAGATCCAATTGTTTTTCAACAAGCCCTTAAAGAAGAGATGAAGACATGATCGAATTTAAGTGAAGAGGAAAATGTAATGTGAAGAGCCGAATTTAAAGTCGATCTGGACGAATTATGAATTATAACCTGAAAGTTAATTGTCATCTTTTGAAAATCTGGAAGTGAAAGATAAAGACTAAGAGAAGGTGAAAATCGTATGGATAGTTGTTAGCCCTTTAATGGATTAACACGACTGGTATGCAAGACGCCCAAATAGTATGTCAAACCAAGCCTTAACACTCATTTGTGGGGGGCGGCGATATAAAGCGCAATGAATGAAGAATAAGTATACAACAAAGAAGCGTCGCCAAGGACGATGGTCGATTTAGTCGGAAATGAGTTTGACACTTAGTCAATAAGCAAGAATGAGCAAAGATTATGCAACAAAGGCTTACACTAGGCAAAGAATTTGAGTCATCAGGCAAGAATGCACTATGTTAGAAAACAAGCAAATCTATATGGTTTGCATTATGCTTTCTCGCATGTCTGATGTCTAGTCGCGACACTTTGAAATTTTTATAAGTGCTACTATAGGGTGCTCCGTGAAGGTCACCCGACCATGGGCAAAAGCATGGACGGCGCGGCCGGACGTTGGGACATTTTTTGGCTCGCTACAACAATGTCTAACATCGAATTGTTGGCTTGATCGAATCAAACACTTGTTCATAGGCTAGGTATGAACGAAAGCAAGAACGCTGGGTACGGCATGTGCGCTGGGTTTCGACATGTTAAAGCATGGCATGGGTCAGTGCCTGTAATGCAACAAGGCTATAGTATGTGTACGCACGGGCCGGATGTGCATAGCGACTTGGACAAAGACCTTGGGAAAGTGTTGTCATAGTTGGAAATTTGTGGGCTAAATGGACAAAGCATCTCGCTGCAACATGATTAGAAACTTCGTAATGAGACATCAATAATGTAATGACACCGTGGGTGAGTACATCAAAAAGTGGGTCGACATCGCGGGCGCTAGGATTAGATGATCGAGCATGACCCAACCGGCAGTGCGCTATGGGTAGTTGGCGATACCAACCTCCATACATACGACTAATATGTTCCACCAATGAACATCACGATGCGCACACATCCGCTAGTGGGCAAAAGGGGTAGTTAAAAATTCAAAATGTTGGTTTCCTATCGTTCTCAATGTCCTAGCAATCGAGGTGTCAACTCGCAAATTTCATGTGTGTATTTATATGTACAACAAGGGGCTTAGCAAGACAAAGATCACGAAAAGCAAGTGTGAGTCTCATGAGCCCCTAGTCATATATTGTATTCATATTATTGAGTGAGCAATAAAAGGTTCGATATTGTCCTATAAACACCGTGTTAGCTTGTGTGTGTAGCTTGATCATATAGATCGATTTGTGTGATTGATAAAGTTGTGGCCGATCGTTGGGAAAACCAAAGGCATCACAAGGAGAATATAGACGGAAAAAATAATGTCGATTGTACACCCTATGACAATTGATATCAAAGCTTCATTAGAGAACGATGGCGAACAATACAAGTTTGATCAATGAACTGCAAGAGAAGTTGCAGTTGCTGGAAACTTATGTGGTCATGCTGTTGGTTGGTGAAGAAGGCTCATTGGCATGACCAAATCGTAGCATCATTTGCTCTCTCGAGAACCTTCGTGGTCAAGTGGCGTAACAAGTCGTGGAGTTCAATAAGAAGATGGATGACATGGTTGTTGATGTGTCGATCGTTATAAATCGAACCTCAAAGTTTTTGAACGATTCGAGAAAAATGAATAAAGACATGGTGTCAATCGACGTGTTGTGGTCAGGGTCCAACGAGTGAGATGGACACCACTCAAGTTGAGAGTTCATAAACCCAAACCTTTGAGGCGCTAGAATGACAAGGAATTAGAAAATTTCTTATGGGACATGGAATAATACTTCATGGTCGCCCATATCCTGCAGACCGAGAGAAGGTCACGATTATAAGCATGTACTCAAGTGAGGATGCTAAACTCGTGGCAAACTCTGACCGAGGATGATGTTAGTTAGTGTATGCCTAAGATCGAGACATGGAAAGTTCTAGAAAAGGAATCAAGGATCAATTATTGCCTCTCAATACTTCATGGTCAAGTAGGGATAATTTGAAGCATTTGAAATAGATCGATCTATTCGAGAGACGTGAAGGAATTCAATTTTGTTGATGTTGGACATCAAAAACATGTCCGAGTAGGATAAATTGTTCAATTTCATGCTGCATGCAATAATGGGCACAGATCGAATCATGAAGGGTGGTGTCAAAGACCCGCCCACAAAGAATTACAAATACCGACAATCTTGTAGACTATAAATTCTCTGGCCCAAATGCTACTGATGGCAAAAAGAAGCAACCAAGAAAGAAAGACAAGGGCGATTTCAAAGATGGAAAGAAGGACAAGAAATCAAAGAAAGGTGGTGATAAATAGTCAAACCTAAAGGTGATGGATAATCCCAAGGACAAGAGCAATGGTTGCTTCCTATCCGGGGTCCCCATCGATCAAGGAATGCCTAAAATGTGAGAAGGTGAATGCTCTAGTTGTCAACTAATGATGAAGGAACATCGGCGGACCACTTGATGAACCATTTACAACTATTAGGTACTTTGTAGACCCAAAAGGCAAAGACACCCACTCCGTGTGGACCAATGTATGATCGCTTGGTCAGAAATGGTAGAGATGTCAAGGCGATGGTGGACACCCAAGGCTACCAATAATTTTGTTAATGAAAGGGAAGTGGAGAATCAAGTTGACTTGCAAAGGAATACAAACAAAATCAAGGTCAGAACTCGAGGCACAACCTATTCGTGGGTACCTGGTGGGGTATTTGAAGGTCGCCCATGGAGGGAAAGTGCAAATATGGCGCCTTTGGATGACTTTTGACCTCATCATAGGAATCGATTTTTTATGAAGGCTAAGTGCATGGTGATGCCTCATCTTAGTGGATCGATGATCACCGATGACAAGATGCTGCTCAAGTGAATGCTATATACCCAAACCTGAGAAGAAGGAATTCAAGCAAAAGGTCAGTTTGTTATCTCGCAAGACAACCGAGTCTGACTCAAAAAGGAGAGGAGACTCTACCTATGTGCCTTGATAGAGATCAAGCATGGTCGACTCAAGAAGTTCCAGATGTTGTGGGAGAGTTACCGAACAGCTTCAAATATGTGACGCCTCCAGAACTCCCAAAGACCCTTCCTCCAAGGCGTGTTGCTGATCACAAGATTGAGTCGAGTCTCAAAAGTAGACCCCCGCCAAACCCCTTATCTGATGGGACCTCACCGAGTTGATTAAGTTAAGGAAACAACTAATAGAGTTATTGGATTCTGGTTTCCTTCGACCCTCAAAAGCTCCTTATGGTGCCCCGGTGCTGTTTTAGAAGAAACAAGATGGCTCTTTAAGAATGTGTGTCGACTATCGAGTACTAAATAAGGTTACTATCAAGAATAAGTATCATATTCCAAATGTTGCCGACTTGTTCGACCGATTGTCCCGAGCCAAGTACTTTACAATGTTGGACTCTGAGATCGTGCTATTGG
Source organism: Panax ginseng (assembly GCA_020205605.1). Taxonomy (NCBI): domain Eukaryota; kingdom Viridiplantae; phylum Streptophyta; class Magnoliopsida; order Apiales; family Araliaceae; genus Panax; species Panax ginseng. Next base: position 93,622,478 of record CM035134.1, read on the forward strand.
CAAGTGAGGATTACCGATGGTGATGAAGCTAAGACTGCATGTGTGACAAGGTACGATTGGTATGAATTTCTTGTAATGTCATTTGGCTTAATCAACACTCTAGAAACTTTCTATAATCTTATGAGTAACGTATTCCATGAATATTTAGATAGATTTGTGGTAGTCTATCTAGATGATATTGTGGTGTATAGTGAAACATTAGATGGTCATGTGGAACATCTAAGATTGGTATTTCAAAAACCGAGGGAATATCAATTATATGTCAAAAGGAGAAGTGTGAATTTCAGAGGGAAGAAGTTATGTTCCTCGGGCAATCGGATTAGCCAAGACAGTGAGAATGGATTTAGAGGAAAGTCCAAGCCATCATTGGATGGACCGATCCTCACGAAAGTCATTCAATCGAGATAATTTTGTGATCGGCAAATTACTACAAAGTTTATTAAGGGCTACTCAAGAAGGTGGCTCTTTAACTAATTTCATCAAAAAGGATTTCAAGTGGATTGACAAGTTGGTGTCAAGAGGCATTTAACAACTTAAAGTGACAAAGGTCGTTCTAACCCAAGGCATTAGACTCCTGCACTTCAAAATTCCTTTTGAAGTACACACCGATGCATCGATGAGCTATTGGTGGGATACTAGTATAAGACAACACCCAATATGCCATGAGAGTCGAAAGTCAAGGACGCTGAAAGCGAGGTACAATACATATGAGAAAGAAATGACTACATTAGTGCATTGTTTGGAATCATGGAAGCATTTGTTGTTGGGTACATGCTTTGTGGTGGTGATTGAAAATGTAGCCAAAACCTACTTCAAAACTCGTAAAAAGTCGACCAAGCAGCATCAAGGTGAGTTCTCGCAGAATTTGATTTTGTGTGGGTACACAAATCGGCTTTGCAAAATTCAAAGGGTCGATGCATTGTTGAAGGTTTCCGGAGTTTGTTACTACTCTCGTGGTGGTCAGGTTAGGTTTGTAATATTCATGAACGCAATCAAATTGCACAAAATAAGCGGAAACGTGGAAAAAAAGAGTTTTAAAATTTTTACAAACCATAAACCCGGATCATCCTTTATTCGCAATTATTAATTAAACGAAAAGATAAAGAACAAAAATCATACTCTCGAAGATTCGAAGCCTCCGCACGTATTTGAAGTTTACCTCCAAATCCTTTCGCTCAACTTGAATCCACCGGTTTGGTTCCTTCCTTCGATCAATGTTAGCCACCCAAGTGTTCGGCCTCTAGAGGTGATCCACCACTAAGAAGAAAGATTCAAGAAGATGGGTATTTGGCAAAACCCTAGTTTTTCTATCTCTCATGTAAAAGGGTGTACTCTCCCAACTATCGGAATTACGATTCTATGAAAACGCCAACTACAACCTCACCCATAATAAGACTCCTTTTATTTATAGATGTGGGCAACCCTCCTTAACAATTAAGGAATTGGTTTTATTTTAATTAATTAAAACTTTTTAATTAATTAGCCTTCTAATCTTATTAGGAATAAATGAGAGTACTAATATTAAATTAATTTCCAACTCTTTAGAAATTAAAATAATAATAATTGTAATAATATTAATAAGACTCTCTTATTAATTTATATATTTAATATTTCCAAATTATTAAATAATAATATTAAGCTATTTAATTTATTCTATCACCATAGATTAAATTAAATACACTTAACATATTATTACGATTATGCCATTAACTTCTTAAATAATTATTCTTCTTTTTATGGTGTGACCCTTTAGGTTCTCCATATTAAATCGCTTGTAAATAAATCAATTAGTAATCTTATTTAAATAAATAAATTAAACTATTAATTTATTTAAATAAATAATATTTATTCTACAATAGGGATAAGCCTCCTAAGGATTAACGACTTTTCAGATAATGTAGATTTCAACATTAATCATAAAAGACCCTTCGAGTAAATAGTTACCGTGATAATTCAATCCTTCCACTGCATAATGTCCCAATTAAATATAAGACATGGAATTACTATCAAGTCTTTTTTATTTAATTATATATATTTCAATATTAAATGTACAAACTCCAAATAATGCAAATTAGAAACTCCTTTCTATTTTCATTCGCCGCCAAGGACTACTAGGTTGTTATTTATCTAATCACATAGACATTTCTCTTTTTACTAGAAGTGGTAGATTCTTTATCGATCATACATTATCTCCATGTACAACTTATTATACCCAAGCATACCTTTGATATACCCTAAGGGTCTTAAGGAATAAGTCAAAGTATAACTCATCATACATAAGATACTATGATGATCTCAAGTCCAAGGATCACTTGTACTTATCACTACAGGAATTCCTATTAACAAGCAAGTAAAACTCCATTAGGTATTCCTTAGTGAGCCACGCTCAAAGGAACTTATTCTCTAATAAGCACCTACATACTTGCTTTTAAGTTCCACACAAATGATCATGAGATCAATCATCCTTATCCAATGAGCAAGCAACATATGTACCAATCTATCCGGATTCACTAATCCCCAATTTAGTAATCCAACGATTGGGAACTATTTTAGTTTTAAGCTTTCTAAGAATTTAGATCTCATTAGAATGATCATCATCATTATTCTAAAAGCATCATTAAAACTATGAGTTTATCACATATTATAAAATAGCATCATGTAGATAATTAATAGCCTTTTTATTAATAAATGAATAAGATTGTTACAAAGTATATGCTTTATCATCAAACATGATTGGCATGTGTGCATACTACTTTCAATCTCCCACTTGCACTAAAGCTAATCGCCATGGTATCTTATACCCTTCTTCTCTAAGTGACGATTATCCTGTTGTTGGATAAACTTTAGTTAATGGATATGTAATGTTGTTCTTGAGATTTCACTATCTCTATAGTGATTTCCCATATTTCAATGATTTCTATAATCAAATGAAAGTACCACAACACATGTTTAGATCCAAGATGAGACTTAGGAACTATTCCTAGTTCTGTAATGAACTTTTCATCCAAACAATCAACTCAGAGCTTTCATTTATAGCTATATACTTTGTCTTTATCACTAAACTAGCAACTCTTTGCTATTTAGAACCTTTCTAATTCACTGCACCACCGTTCAAGATAACGCTTTACCTTAAAGTGTATTTTCTGTCGTCTTGGTTTGTCTAAAAAAACTCAAGTCTGTTAAGCCCTCTAGTTTTAATTAAGACCCACTATGTATATGATCACATCCTTAGTGTCGGTTAAGTACTTTAAGATGTTTTTCACTGACTCATAGTGAACTTCTCCACAATATAATTGTTGGTGTGAAAACTGATCACTAAACACGCGCAAGTATACGCTATTTAACAAGTAATACAAAGGACAAGTGAATGTCATACCCACGAGGAACTATCACTAATATTTACCAAGTACCGACTTTGTATCGCTAAAGTCTTATTCAATGTAAATAAATGAAAGTGTGATTAATCTAAGCATAACTAATTATCAAAGCAAGTAAATGGATAACGAATGGTAATCAAGGAAATATGTTAAGGTTACAACTTCACCCCACTCAGCATTCTATCGAACACCGCATGCTATGTTTCATCAATCCACCCGATAGGAATAGTAATGTAAAAGAATGCCCAAGCTAGATACAATCCTACATATGTCTATGCTAATTGATCAAAACAAGGATTTAAGCATAAGCTCAATTAGGTCGCACACTACAAGCATGTATATATATCTATTCTACACACAACTTATGCAAATGAAACCCACAATCACATGCCAATATATTCAGTGTAAATCTACAATCCTTCCGTCGATATCATATAAATTACCAAAATCATCACTAATGTCTTAATGAGAATCATTACATAAATATATCGAACCAAATCATATGGTGCCAACTAAAGAGATAAGACAACAATTTAAATAACAAATGCTTCCATAATAACCTTAGAGCAAATATTCACCCATAGCTATCGAACAAAAATACAAGTACCAATAAAGACAACATTTATGGATTACAAAATCATAGATAATAAATAGATAAGAAGAAACTCACAAAGCCCTTCAATCTCTAAGCATTCTCGCTTCAAATCAAGCTCTCCAAATTGTCGCCATCGCTCGTAAGCACTCCAAGGAAACCCATACTTCTCCCTAATCTAGCTAATCTATATTTACAAACATTTATCTAAGAGAGAGAAAGAGAAATTACGTAAGAAAACTAGTCTACGCTAATTTTTAGTCTCAGATCTACTCACCTCCCCTCACAGCAGAGCTTCTCCCCTTATATATCAATTACCGCTTTTTTCTAGGTCGTAATAAGCCCTCTCGCTCTGGCACCGGAGGTGGCCCATGCCGACGCAGCCACTAAGTCAGAGTCAAGGCACGCCACGCCACACATTAATATCATGGACACAGAGCTCACAACAGAAGTGCGTAGTCCATAAGGGATAGTGGCGCCAACGACACTTGATGATGTTAGCAGGACAAGGAGGTGGCATCATGCACAGTGAGCCCAAAGCTTGGCTTTGCACTGCCACATGTATGTTGAATTTGACCGCTTTACCCCTTTAAAGTCGGAAGAGTAATCAGAAAGCCCTACAATATATCACCTAAGCTTAATAACACTATATTTATATAAAACTATATAAAAACTACTAATTCAGCAATTATTTAAGTCATAAAGTATCCAATTCATGCAAGTATAAATTCCACTCATCAAATACCCACAAACTTAAGTCTTTGATTGTCCTCGAGCAAACTATCTAACACATATTAGCAAAAGTAAAACACACGCGAAAGAAAAATAAAATTGTATAATATTATCATAGCTTCAAAGCTCAAAGCTACTCCCAGAGAACAGGGCAAACACATATATGAATAAGGGTTCATTCAATTTCAAGCATAAGACTGTATTCTATCCATTCTATGTGTGTGTGTGGAGATCAACCATCCTAACTAATCATAGCTTAAATACGTTCGCACAGTCGATTGCTACTACCAATAAGCAAACCCCGCAACTTAAACATTCAACAAGCATTAAGAATAAGACACAAGTGCAGTAAATGATCAAAAGACTCTAGCATGACGACAAGAAATCCGAATTTGACAAATTCTTAATTACCTTAGGCTATCCAGAACTACCCATGAATGAGTTTTTGATCAAATGACTCCCAAGCCGATGACTTTAGGGCACTAGGTGTAAAACACCCCTATGAATCTAATAACTCGAGCAAAGAAAGGCCACGAATCAACATAAGCCAACTAAGACTTTACAACAAAAATGAAGATTATTTAGCGAAAGTGCATTTTATGCTCCATCCTCGATATCGGGCCTCTTATATGGGCGAAAAGCGCTTTTATGCTCCATCTCGACCCACCACAAAACTTTCGATATGAACTCTTCTTTATATATATTTATTCTCATTTCATTCATTTTTTATATATATATATATGTCAAGATGCTAGATTCCAATATCCAAAATCAGATAAACGCTTAAGTCTTTTATTACCTTGCACAAATGAAAGTTTATAAGAGTGAACAAACTCTCACAAAGAATAAACACGCCAACTAAATTAGAAAAATAACTAGTTAACATAGTTGGCTCAAGGTTTGCAAAGAAGGACTTGATCAACAATATACCTAAACTTACGATTGAACAACCCATAGCTCATACATGCTTGACACTACTCTAAGAGAAAGACATAAATATTTGGCGCTTGTATTAGCCACAATCAAAATTAATGATAAATATAACACCCTTGCTAAATAAAGCAATTTCAAAATAGGGTAAAAGGCCATTCAGATAATAGTAGTTATCTAAATCTTTATAAGCCCCAAAAAGATGGCTATAAACCACAATCATGTTAATAATAATCAAAGCATTAATAAATAAAACTAAAAAATGCTCATGGCATCCATAATGAAAAAATCCAAGAATAATCTCAGTAGTTCAAAACGATCGCACTACAATACATGATAATAAAAATATAATGAAATACTAAAGTCCGCAACCTAATACGGCAAAGACAAAAATAAATGATAAAATCCATAAACACCCCTAAACTTAAATTGAGCAATGTCCCCATTGCTTAAACATAATCAATCGAAACAAGAGGGCTTCCTCTCAAGATCGCTTATCCGCAAAGTTGGCATCGACTTCATCCTCATCACCGCGGCCATCATCACCTTCATGCAAGTGAGATGGTAGAGGGTATGGTGGAAGATAGAGGTCTCCAAGCATCGGTATGGCATGAACTCGTAAGTCTCATCACAAGAATCAATGTAGATGTTTACATGGTGTTCATCACCACTGCATCGCATTGCTATATCCTACCTCTAAGCCATCATTGCCAGTGGTTCACGCCATCGCGCCATTGCATCATGTTTTTGATGCAAAGCAGGTGAGAGATGCCATGATGTCTGGCCAAGAATCCTCGCCCAAATTGGCCTCGTCCGAGCGCCAGATGAAGGTCATGAGGGCTCTACCTCGATGTAGGAGGTGGCACTTTAGGTGGCTCAGATCCTCGCCTCGACACGAGACTCGCCTCGTCCCACTCATAATAGTGTTTTATTATTAGGTGGTTAATGACCGCATCTGTGATGAGGCTATCTCCATGGGTCCCCACCGATACCTTCCTCGCTGCACAAGGTGGTGATCAATGATGGATGAGGAAGTCCAAATGCAACGTTATTTTGATTGTCTTCCTAATGGAGTCACGAATGAGCACGCCAATATCCACATGTAGACCCGTGATAATGGCGAATAGCAGGATCGCCTCTATCCTTAGTCACGCCGCCAAATGATGTGTCGGGATCATGTTGGCACAAAGGAAGCCAAACCAAATTTCCCCATAGCGATCGAAAGTCAAGCCGTGAAACCGGTCTTTTCACCAGATAGTCATTTTTTCTTCCATGTCATTCCAGTGCTTGCAGAGCCTTCATGATATGCTCAAGGTCATAATCATGAGTCCCTATTGTACATACTAATTGCCCAGATAGTTGGGTGTTCCAAATAAGGCATCATGGCTCGACCATCAGACACCACTAGCTTCCCCCTAACTTGGACAACAAGAGGGCCTTCTTCAGATTAGCATTGGCGAGAACTCCCAAACCATAGATACAACAAATGACGCAGTGCTTTTGTGAAGTCGATCCATTTTCGCCCAATATCACTTGTTTATCTCACCATCTTCCTTATCCTACCAACCCCTCGTCAGAATTAAATTTCACGCTACAAATGAGCTTTCTTACCTTCCCAAGCCTCCTCATTGATAAACTTGGCTCTATCCTAATCCGCTGGTGGCGGGCATGGAAGATGAAGATCTTCTGACACTGAGTCTTTGCCTTTTTGGTGCCATGTCTAAGTTTAGTTGATGAAGTTCAAAAACAGTCCCTATATAGTGCCAAAATATGTAGAAACGACCCTTGAAGTAATACACAACAAATTCCCAATGTAGTCCTAGTGAATTTAAACCAAAACAACCCCAAATCACTCTACTTTTTGGTTTAGGAAATTTATCGAACACCTTGTGTGCGTTCTTCAAACCAAACTTGGACAACCTTTGTTTGTGATTTCTCTATTCAGATTTTCGTCAGTGGAATCACACCAATATGCAAAGAAGAAGAAGAACACAAAGAATTCAAACACGCTTTATATCAATTTGCACAAAATCTCAAAAGTACCTCGAGGGCAAACCCTAGTCGACCGATCTCTCCGTCATGCGTGAACTTAGCCTAGAGTCTTGAGGGAACAAGGTGTGTGGTTTGATTAAGGGTTAGAGTTGGAGAATGTAGGGCAACTTTTGGCTTTGGGATTCGCTTGTGTGTTGCCGAATTGTGCCGAGAGGTGTCTAGAGAAATTTGGGGAGAAATGGCCCGAAAGTGTCGCCTAACTTGAAGCTTAAAACCGAATCTCATTACCGCACATGCACATGAGATTTCTTTTCTCAGATTTACATGACGCGAAAGTTAATAGTAGGTGAGGAACAAGAGGGCGCTGCCAAGGCGAATCCCTTTGTTGATGGCGCCGCAACGCGAAAGCTAGCAAAATGCCCTAACATTTGATGGCGCCACGACGCGATATGCTTTTTGTTACTGGTAATGCAGTCACGAGATTCAAATCTGGGATTGAGCTTTACAGCAGCAACAAGCCCAAGCAGATTTGGACATGCCATGCACGAGACATAAATCTCGCCATTTCAAGACAAACTCAAATGCATGTTTTAGCAAGCATAATAATACATGCATATACATAACTATATTGACCTACATACTAACTAGCTAAAGTAAACTACTATATATAAAATAGCAAGAAGACACAAGGAAAAACTTGTTGTCACCATTTAATAGCCACATAAGCAAGGCACTGTGATATTTATATGACAAAGACAAAATTGGCGCAAGAATTTTACCGAGCTAAAACAAAAAGTCCGAATGTAAACTAGACATAATTAAGAAAAACAGATAAAATTTATACTGAGATAGGGGTGCTTCCCCAAGCGCGCTTGTTTTAAAGTCGCTTGACTTGACTATCGACATGTCGCTCAATCCGCTCATAAGCGAAAATGACCATTTCATGCCACCTATTTGTCAATTCCTTTAAAGTATTGGCCGACATGGATGATTGGCCATTCTCCTCTTCTTAGTCCATCCACTCATCCTTCGGCACAAAGAATCTTTCGCCACTGGAATTATCCACTAATTCTCCTTTTTCATCAAATCGGAAGCGTTCTTCATGCTCTAGAGGGCCCTCCAGGGTTTTCACAGTCAGGAGCTTGGTTTCCGAATGTAGATTAGTATTGACTATACAACCACTGTGTGACACCCCCAAACTCAGGTACTTCATTCCCACAGGATTTGATGTTCACTTAATCAAACATTCATATCTAACTACCCAATCATAATAAAATTGAATAAATAAAACCTTCCCCATTAAAGGGTTACATAATAAAAATCTCCCAGGTTGTCTAACCTTAAAATACAATCATTCAAATGCGGAAAATAAATAAACTTCATTACAACCATTCGATTGAAAATTGATAATAGAATATCGTCATATTACAAATCTTCAATACTTGTTCATCTTTCCTTTTCCTTTACTGGTGCTAGGTACATTAACCTTCTCATCTTTAACTGTAATAGTTATATAAGCAAGAGTGAGTAAACAAAGCTCACTTGAAACAACAATGAATGAAAATCTTTACAACAACTGTCAAATAAGAGGCACGAAAGAATTAAACAATATGATTTATCAACATTCTGAAGTATATAACTGAGGGTCCTAAGACCACGAACTATGTCCATAGTTATAAGTAATTTTTCAACTTTAACTTTAACAGTCATAAGACTATAGGGACTCCTTGTACTTAGGGGGATCATCCCTTCGTACAATGTATTATGCACAAACATTTCAACACTAAGCGTAAATTACCCCTAATAATAGGGTTGTTCATCTCAGTATTTAGAGTACAAGTCCGCACCAAAGTGAGTTTGGTTTGGATACATTTCAAGGTAATTTGAATTAATTTAACATCAACTAAGGATTAGTTGAATAAAATCAATAACATTACATTATGGAATAATCATAACCTAATCGATATGGTAAATTAAAAGCATTCTTTAGGAATAATCTAATAAGATACATATTGAATAACTATAGCACACCTTGCTTGAACAATAATAAGCCAAGGTTATTTAAAATTGAATACAAAGCATGCATAGCAATTTGAATGATAAAACTGTTCAACATTAGTATATATAAATTTGCATGTTAAACAACAAGTTAAATACAAGAATAACTTGCTCAATATAAAAATTAAAGTTTAGAAACCTCAGATCATTATATCAGAATCGAATTGGAAACAATAATTGCTCAACAAGATAATAGATTAGAGAACTTTCCTTGCTCGTAGGTTAAACCGAACAATTCGAATCGCAATATCCTATATACATATGTCCTCATGACATAGTTAGTCACTACCACTTTACAAACATAATTAAGTACACTCATCATGTAAGATTTGATTTTTAATCATATAATCATGTTACAAAGCAAGTTAATTGTTAATAACATGCTCATTCATGGTATAGAAATACTGAAATCATAACTTAACAGTCCTACTATTAACACATAACAATATCTTCAGATTTTGAGTACAAAAAGTTCATAGTTAAACCATTCTCGCTAACTCAACAATACAATACACAGCTTATTTTTTCGGCTCACTACTACTACATGGATGATGAGCCAAAGCAAAAAAATTAAACCACGGTTGCCATTGCAGATGGCATGGGTTTCACAGGCCAGGCGAAAGTTAGATCAAGAAATACATAAGGGCACTAATTGCGACTTTTGGCAACAAAGATGAACAAAAGCCAATTTTGGCCTACAAGCTACTTTCTAATAGCCTAATTAATATGTAATTCATATAGAGACTTCATATAAACATAATTCAAAAACTCTTAACATGTTTCTACCCATAAAACAACGTAAACAATGAATTTCACTATTTTTGATAAAACTCATTTTTGATGTTTTCCAATTTCAACTATTTTTTCAAAGCACCTTATTTATGATAAAAATACTCACAACTTTAATTAAACCTTAATTTCTAACTAAACTAAACTATATTCACATATATTCATATAAACTCACTATAAATAGTTTTTCTTCACAAACCACATACCTAACATCAATTCATCGACTATACTCATATATAACCTATGATTTTGTTTTCATATAAAGCAAATCAAGCAATTTATCCTTTCACAAGAATTTTACAGCTAGGGAAGATATTTTTAAAACTTTAAAAGCACCTTATCATCCTTTGAGTTTCTTCTCCTCAATTCCTTTCTCAAATTCTCTAGCCTTTCTTCCTCTCTTCTTTTCTCTCTGTAAACTCTCTTCTTCTCTTCTACTGAGTTCTTTCTTCCTAATTCTAACTACGTACTAACAATATAACGTATAATAATAATATAGGTATTAATTATATAATATAATTCTAAGTTTAGCTAACATCAGTTATATTTTATTTGAAAATCAAAAGCCATAAGGCTTATTTGGCTAACCACTAAAAAAAATAATCAATTAATCCTTATGCCTTGTTTGGTAAAACACAATTAGATTAAAGACTTAATAGGCATTAGGCCTTGTTTGGCAAAAACTGAATTAAACTCTTTTAAGTTATTTTAATAACTCCTTTATAAAAGGTTATTTGTCACACTTTTATTTAATCAACTAACACATCCTTTTAATTACAAATTCAAATAAAAATATAATAATTTATTTAATCAAACTCTCTAATTTAATAATTAAATTAAATTATAATATGATAATTAATTTCCTTAATTATTTATTAACAAACAATTCACCAAATCGAATCGCATTGAATAATTATTTATTCAACAATAAACACATCCATCAAATACTTAAATATTAAATAAATATTTAATATAACAATTAAAAATTGTGGAATGTTACATCATTCCCTCCTTACAAGGATTTTGTCCCCAGAATCGAAGACACAGATTAAACAAATAACTCAGGGTAATTCTTCATCATTTCAGCTTTGAGTTCCCACGTAGCCTCTTCGACATTGTGGTTCCTCCGTATTACCTTCGCAGAAGGTATCACTTTATTTCTGAGCACTTGTTCTTTCATGTCGACTATCTGGATAGGAACCTCTTCATAGGACAAGTATTTTTCAAACGGCAATGGTTCATACTCGATCACGTGCTTGTAATCAGATTTATATGGTCGTAATAATCAAACGTGAAAAACAAAATGAATATTTTGCACTTCGAGGTAGAGCTACCTCATAAGCCACTTCCCCACTCTTCGTAGATCTCGAATGGTCCAATAAATCTTGGCCGAGCTTTCCTTTCTTGCCAAAACGATTTTCCCTTCTAAGGAGAAACTTTTAGAAGATGAAATTTCCTACTTCAAATTTGCGATTCTCGCTCGTGTCGATCAAAGATACTTTTTTCCGCTTTGTCTTGTGTCGCTACCAATCTTGTCCTCGATGAGTTTGACAACTTCAAGAGTTTGTTGTACCAGCCTCGTCCTAATAGTCGACGCTCACCGACTTTATCCCAAATAAGAAGGAGTTCTCGCACCTCCCGCCAGATAATGCTTCGTAGTATAAGATGCCGATGCTTGTATGGTAATCAAGTATTGTAGGCAAATTCCACCAATGGTAATTGTTCATCCCAGCTCCCTTTAAAATCCATGACGCATGCTCTCAGAATATCTTTCAATGTCTATATTGTTCTTTCGCTTTGGCCATATGTTTGCGGATAATATGTCGTACTCATTCGCAACTGTGTTCCCATACATTCTTGTAGTCTCTTCCAGAAGTTTGATGTGAACCTCGGATCTCTATCTGACACAATTGACACTGGAATTCCATATCTCTTCATGATCTCTTTAACATATATCTTTACCAGCTGATCAAGATTAAATCTAATCTTTATTGGCAAAAAGTGTGCAAATTTTGTCAATCTGTCCACTATCACCTATATCGCATCATATCCTTTCGAAATATCGAAGACCTACCACAAAATCCATCAGGATATGCTCCCATTTCCATTCCTAGATTCTAATGGTTGAAGTAATCCGCTTAGCCTTTGATGCTCTGGCTTTGACTCTCCGACATGTTAAGCACTTTGCAACGATTCTCAGAACGCCTCTTTTCATATTTGGCCACCAAAATGTCGCCACAAATATTGATACATCTTCTTACTTCCTTGATGAATCGAATATCTCGAGCTATGAGCTTCACAAGATGTATTCTTTAATATCCGTACCACCGATCCCATATTCGCCCCTCGAATCTCAAAGATTCCTCTCAGATCAACCTTTTATTTCATTTCTTTTCCTCGATCACACTTTCTATTATTTTCCCGCATTCCTCATCCCGCAGCTTGAGCTGTTTCTTCAATTTGTCCACCAAAGTTGGACTGGCTTCCATCTGGTATAATTTTTCATCGGATTCTTTTTGAAATTTGATTTCCAACTATAACCTTCCCATTGCTGAAATCATCTACTCCTTATCAGTTAACAACATCAAATTTTCTTTGCCTTTCCTACTCAAGGCATCTACAACCACGTTAGCTTTGCCCGGATGATAAAAGATCTCACAATTGTAATCCTTTATCAATTCCATCCATCTTCTTTGTCGCATGTTCAGGTCTTTTTGTGTGAAAATGTACTTTACTTTTTATAGTCTATGAGATCTCACATTTTTCCCATAGAGATAGTGTTCCATATCTTCGTGAGCAAATACTATCGCCGCCAACTTTAAATCATGAGTCGATACCCTTTCTCGTAGTCTTTCAGCTTGCCTTGATGCATACGTAATAACCTTGTCGTTTCTATATAAGGGCATAACCCAACCTTTGTGTGAAGCATCACTATACACTGACAAAGTTTCCTCAGATTATCCGGGTAACGACAACACAAAAAGCACACTTAATTTCTTTTTTAGTTCTTGAAAACTTTCTTCACACTTCTCCGCCCAAACAAATTTTACATACTTCCTCGCAAAATTCACAACTGAGTGGCAATCTTGGAAAATCCCTAATAAATCGCCTTTAATAGCCCCGCCAATCCCAAGAAACTTCTCGCCTCGATGGAGTTCTTGGTTGTTCCTAATTTATCACAAATTTCAACTTTGATGGATCTACCAAATCCCATCCTTATCAATTATATGACCAAGAAATTGTATATGTTCCAAATTAAAATTCACATTTAGAGAATTTCACAGACAACTTTTCTTTTCTTAGCGCCTCCAAATACGTACGTAAGTGTTCCACGGTTCCTCCGTAGTTTTAGAGTACACCGTAATATCATCGATAAATACCACCACAAACTTGTCTAAAAATAGTTTAAACACCTCAGAATCAAATCCATAAACGCCGCAGTAGGGCGCTTGTCAAACCAAATGACATTACTAAAATTTGTAATGTCCATACCGAGTTCTAATGCCGCCTTTGGTACATCCTCCTTCCTTACTTTCAATCGGTGATACCCACTTCTCAAATCTATTTTCGAGAAATATCTAGCACCCTTCAATTGATCAAACAAGTCATCTATTCTTGGCAATGGATAATTGTTTTTAATAGTGACTTTGTTTAATTCTCTATAATCAATGCAAAGACACATCGACCCATCCTTCTTCTTTACAAATAACACCGGTGCTCCCCACTTGATACTCTTCAATGTACTTCTTATCTAATAGTTCTTAGAAGTTGTACCATTAGTTCCTTCATCTCTACCGAGCCATTCTGAGCCATTCGATAAGACGGGCTTTCGATATCACTTAACTCGATTTCCGTCAAAGCGGAAGTCCCGCAAATCCTCCGAAAACACATCCACAAATTCCTTAACCACTGTTATTTCTTCGAGTTTCACACCCTTCTTCTGAGTATCGACTATGTAAGCTAAATAACCCACACAGCCTTGACTCAACAATTTCTTGGCCTGCATAATCGTCAAACATCTCATTTGTCTAGGCGATTTGCTACCATTAAAAACTACCTTTGACGGAGTCATAAGGTTTACACATTTCTTTTGGCAGTCAATTATCGCTCCACAACTGAACAACCAATCCACTCCCAAATTAACATCAAACTCTCCAAGCCTAATCGGAATTAAATCTACCATCAAAATATTTCCCTTAATATTCACCCTACCATTCTTGTATACGATCCTAACAGGAATTACCTCCTTATTCGCAATTTATATGTTTAAAGGAAAATTCAATTCTTCACTAGGCAATCCTAATCTCATAGCAAATTCATCAGATATAAATGAGCAAGTAGCACCCGAATCAAATAATACATAAGCATCAATATCATTGATTGGGATAATACCTGACACCACATCTTTTGATTGCATAAAGATCTCGCATACCATGTTAAAGGTTCCGGCCAGGTTTGTTTGATGTTGTTGGCCTAGTAATGGCCCATGTACCTCCACTACTACCTCCCTTACTTCATGTTGTCTCTCCAACTTTCTTCTTAGGGCACTCACGAACAAAGTGATCCTTGGACCCGCAAGTGAAGCAAACGTTCTTCTTGGGTTGATTGTAATTTGGGGAGATGTGACCCTCCTGGCCACAGTTAAAACATACTCATTTCCCCATCAAGCATACACCCTTGTGAAATTTCTCGCATGTAGCCGTGCTTCAAACTTCTTATTCTGCTGGTTACCTTGCTGATTTCCAGCACCCATATTTCCATTCCACTTTTTTTCAGATTATTGTTACCATTTCCACTATCACCAACTCCATTCTTAACCTCGACTTCATTCTTCTTCTTTTTCTGTTCTTGATTGAGCTTAGTTACCACTACCCCACCTTCAAAGTGAGAATTGCCTTTTCCATTACTACCGCAAATGTCTTCAATCGAATAAGGAAACCCTATCAGATAACCAGTGGCTTCAAATTCTCGCTCAAACCTCTTCACCTCAAGGCTCAATCAGGCCGATTTGGTATGGCGAAACCTCGCCAACTCGTTGAATTTCTCAACATACTTCGACACCATTATCGCTCTTTGCTTCATTTAAAAACCGCACTTAATCGACTTTTGAACTTTCCGGGAAATAGGTCTCAAAAACATCTCCTTGAACCTATCCTGCCATAACCCCGCCTTCCTCGAGTTTTATCGGCTCGCCACCAATAACTAGCTTCGCTTTCAACATGAATGTTGCAAAAGCAACTTCCGATCTTCCCTACCCCGCAACATCGAACACCTTCTATCTCCACGACCTGTGTCTAAGCCTCAATCGGGTTCATGGACCCACGCACTTCGTGGTCCAACCGCCTTTGAAGTCCTTAAATGTTGTAGCTTGATTTTGTGGTTGATTATGCTATTGATTCTCAGCAGCATCTATCAAGAATGCCGCCAAATACGAATCGGGTTAGCTTCAAAGATTATTGTTGTTGGTTCCTTCAAAGGTTCTCTCTTTGGGTGATTGACGCCTCGAGGCATTTTTATTAAAAATACACACTCATTAGATTATTACTCAACTCTTTAAGTAATTTTTACTTAATTTACCCCTATAAAAGTAATAATCACATAAAGACATAACACTTTGGATAAAATAAGATAAATAACTTTTATTCATTCTTAATTTCTTTGAAAAATATCATATCAATAAAGATCACCGCTATTTACATTATTTTCCTAACTACTAAAGTTTCAGACCTTATCATCATATCCCATAGGTTACATAACACTTGGGATTTATATATTAGTTATCATAACATAAATTATAAATCAAGTACACTTCTACGATGTCCTACTAAGATATCGCATATAGCCTTTACGACGCACTTCTTCCATAATTCGTAATATGGTTCGATGATCTAAGATGTACGATGGCAAATATTCTCAAATCGAATCTGATAACCCATGACCCGATCCTCGAGTTTGATTAATCACCGTGTTGAACACGTTATTCATTTCCCCGATCTTCATTCTCTTTACTAGTACTTCTCCTCTCGCTATTTCTACCGCTGATCGCCTTCCTCAGACGATCTTCAACTTTCTTTCCTCTTAGTAGATTCCTCTTCAACTTGTTGTTCAACTCGCAATCTCCTCCTCATTCGCTTCGTTCTTTCCTTCAAAGAATCAACTTATCTTCAACATTGCTCGACGCTCTTCTCATTCCCGAATTTCATCGTCCTTCCGTACATCGAGGTCTCATTGCTCAAAGAACTATCTCTTGTAACTCCTCGATCAGATTTTGAAGTTCTACATTACTACCATGCACCTCATCGTATATACTACCACCATCGAAGTTATGGAATCCTTTCCTCCTCGTCCTTCTTTCATCCGTCTGTGGCACCCACGTAATCCTCCTCAATGTCTCTATCTCATCATCCTCATCGTACTCTCTCCGCTTCAACCATCGTGACCAACATAACTATTTCTCGTGGCAGTAATTGTTCCCAAACTACCTGAATATCTTGAGGCTCCTCTTTCCTAGCCTGACTGGATCCTCCTATATTAGTCATCATGTCAACCAAAGTTTAAGTTTTAATTACTAATCATTACTACTCGACACTCGCAAGCACACAAGTTACAATCACATAAGCACATAAGTATTTTATTACTTCTTCCTTAAAACTCGATAAGAGTTTATCATTACTATCTTTTCGAAGGTTACTTCCTAAGGTTTTTCCCCACCTAAGGTTCATAACCTAAGGCTTTGATACCAACTTGTGACACCCCCAAACCCAAGTACTTCATTCCCACAGGATTTGGTGTTCACTTAATCAAACATTCATATCTAACTACCCAATCATAATAAAATTGAATAAATAAAACCTTCCCCATTAAAGGGTTACATAATAAAATCTCCTGTGTTGTCTAACCTTTAAATACAATCATTCAAATGAGGAAAATAAATAAACTTCATTACAACCATTCAATTGAAAACTCGATAATAGAATATCGCCATATTACAAATCTTCAATACTTGTTCATCTTTCCTTTTCTCATCGGGTGCTAGTACATCAACCTTCTCATCTTTAATCGTATTAGTTAGATAAGCAAGAGTGAGCAAACAAAGCTCACTTGAAACAACAATGAATGAAAATCTTTACAACAACTCACAAATACGAGGCTCGAAGAATTAAACAATATGATTTATCAACATTCAAGTATATAATCGAGGGTCCTAAGACCACTTAACTATGTCCATAGTTATAAGTAATTTTTCAACTTAAACTTTAACAAATATAAGACTATAGGACTCTCGCACTTAGGGGGATCATCCTTCGTACAATGTATTATGCACAAACATTTCAACACTAAGCGAAATTACCCCTAATAATAGGGTTGTTCATCTCAAGATTTAGAGTACAAGTCCGCACTAAAGTGAGTTTGGTTTGGAATCATTTCAAGGTAATTTGAATTAACCTAACATCAACTAAGGATTAGTTCAATAAAATCAATAACATTACATTATGGAATAATCATAACCTCAATCGACATGGTAAATTAAAAGCATGCTTTAGGAATAATCTAATAAAGATACATATTGAATAACTATAAAGACACCATGCTTGAACAATAATAAGCCAAGGTTATTTAAAATTGAATACTAAGCATGCATAGCAATTTGAATGATAAAACTGCTCAACATTAGTATATATAAATTTGCATGCTAAACAACAAGTTAAATACAAGAATAACTTGCTCAATATCAAAATTAAAGTTTAGAAACCTCAGATCATTATATCAGAATCGAATTGGAAATAATAATCGCTCAACAAGATAATAGATTAGAGAACTTGCCTTGCTCGTAGGTTAAACCGAATAATTCAAATCACAATATCCTATATACATATGTCATCATGACATAGTTAGTCACTACCACTTTACAAACATAACTAAGTACACTCATCATGTAAGATTTGATTTTTAATCACATAATCACATTACAAAACAAGTTAATTGTTAATAACATACTCATTCATGGTATAGATATACTGGAATCATAACTTAACAATCCTACTATTAACACATAACAATTCCTTCGTGATTTTTGAGTATAAAAGTACACCGTCGCATTATTCTCGCTTAACTCGTGTCAGGTCATGCACCACAAATATATTTGGTCTGCTGTTGTCAAGATGGTGATGGCACTACGGCGCAAAAATTAAACTATGAAGTCGTGTCATGCATGTAAGAAAAGTCAGATCGCTAAGCCATTGCAGCATTTCTAAAAAAAGATGAACAAAAGCCAATTTTGCCTCACAAGCTACTTTCTAATGTACCTTAATTAATATGTAATTCATATAGATACTTCATATAAACATAATTCAAAAACTCTTTAACATATTTCTACCCATAAAACAAAATAAACAACGAATTTAAAACATCCAATTTCACTATTTTTGATAAAAACTCACTTTTTGATGTTTTCAATGAAAATCAACACTGATTTTGTTTTTCAACCAAAATAGTTAATTCAAAGCACCTTATTTATGTTTATACAACCTCTTTCAAATACAATACTCAATTTATCAACTAAACAACTAATTAAACCTTAATTTCTACCTTAAACTAAACCATATTCACATATATTCATATAAACTCACTATAAATAGTTTTTCTTCACAAACCACATACCTAACATCAATTCATTGACTATACTCATATATAACCTATGAAAATAGTTTTATAACACTAGTTTATCATATAAAGCCACATACAATCAAACAATTTATCCTTTCACAAGAATTTTACAGAGAATTAGAGAAGAGGAAACTAAAATTTTAAAAACTTAAAAGGGTAGGATGATACCTTGTTTGTTGAAGATGATGGTTATCCTTTTGATTATCAAGCTTCTTCTCCTCAATTCCTTTATCAAATTCTCTAGCCTTTCTTCCTCTCTTCTTTCTCTCTCAGAACTCTCTTCTTCTTTCTACCGAAGTTCTTTCTTCCTAACTCTAACTACGCATTACTAACAATATAACGATAATAATAATATAGGTATTAATTATATAATATAATTCTAACTTTAATCGACATCGCTTATATTTTATTTGAAAATCAAAAGCCATAAGGCTTGTTTGGCTATCCACTAAAAAAAATAATCAATTAATCCTTATGCCTTGTTTGGTAAAAACACAATTAGATTAAAGACTTTATAGTATTAGGCCTTGTTTGGCAAAAATCAATTAAACTCCTTTAAGTTATTTTAATAACTCCTTTATAAAAGGTTATTTGTCACACTTTTATTTAATCAACTAACACATCCTTTTAATTACAAATTCAAATTAAAATATAATAATTCATTTAATTAAACTCTAATTTAATAATTAAATTAAATTATAATATGATAATTAATTTCCTTAATTATTTACTAACAAATAATTCACCAAATCGAATCGCATTGAACAATTATTTATTCAACAATAAACACATCCATTAAATACTTAAATATTAAATAAATATTTAATATAACAATTTAAAATTGTGGAATGTTACATCATTCCTCCTTACAAGGATTATGTCCCTAGAATCACAATTCAAACAACTCATTCGGCCACATTCTCCCCACTTACAAAGATTCTCGGCCCCGTAATCAAGAAATGATTAAACAAATAACTCTGTGGTAATTCTTCATCATTTCAAATTTCAGTTCTCACGTAGCCTCTTCATCATCAGGTTCCTCCATATTACCTTCACGTAAGGTATCACTTTATTTCTGAGCACTTGATCTTTCCTGTCGAATATCTGGATAGGAACCTCTTTATAGGACAAGTCTTTTTCAAACTGTAATGGTTCGTATTCGATAACGTGCTTGTAATCAGATTTATATGGTCATAACACTAAAACGTGAAAAACATTATGAATGTTTTGCAATTCTGGAGGTAGAGCTACTTCATAAGCCACTTCCCCCACTCTTCGTAGTATCTCTAACGGTCCAATAAATCTTGGGCTGAGCTTTTCTTTCTTGCCAAAACCTATTTTCCCATTCCAATGAGAAACTTTTAGGAAGACAAAATTTCCTACTTCAAATTCTTGATTCTGCTTGTATTAATCGACATACTTTTTCTGTCTGTCTTGTGCTACTACCAATCTTGTCCTGATGAGTTTGACAAATTCAGTAGTTTGTTGTACCAGTTCTGGTCCTAACAGTTGACGTTCACCGACATCATCCCAGCACAGTGGAGTTCTGCACCTTCTGCCATATAACACTTCGTAAGGCTGCATGCCGATGCTTGCATGGTAATCAAGTATTGTAGGCAAATTCCACTAATGGTAATTGTTCATCCCAGCTCCCTTTGAAATCCATGACACAAGCTCTCAGCATATCTTCTAATGTCTGGATTGTTCTTTCACTTTGGCCATTTGTTTGTGGATGATATGTCGTACTCATTCACAATCGTGTTCCCATACATTCTCAGTAGTCTCTTCTAGAAGTTTGATGTGAACCCTGATCTCTATCTCATACAATTGGCACTCGAACTCCATGTCTCATCATGATCTCTTTAATATATATCTTTGCCAACCGATCAAGATTAAATCTAATCTTTATCGGCAAAAGTGTGCGATTTTGTCAATCATTCCACTATCACCCATATCGCATCATATCCTTTCTCGAAGTCGCTGAAGACCTACCACAAAATCCATTATGATATGCTCCTATTTCCATTCCTAGATTCTAAACTGGCTGAAGTAATCCACTTGGCCTTTAATGCTCTGGCCACTTTCTCTAACATGTTAAGCACTTTGCAACGTATTCTACAACGTCTCTTTTCATATTTGGCCACCAAAAATGTCGCCGCAAATCTTGATACATCTTCGTACTTTCCAGATGAATCGAATATCTCGAGCTATGAGCTTTTGTCAAGATGTATTCTTTAATATCTGGTACCATTGAAACCATATTCGTCCTCTAATCTCAAAGATTCCCCGGTATCAACCTTGTATTTCACTTCTTTTCCCACGATCACACTTTCTCTTATTTTCCTACATTCCTCATCCTGCAGTTGAGCGTTCTTCAATTTGTCCACCAAAGTTGGACTGGCTTCCATTTGGTATAATTTTTCATCGGATTCTTTTGGAAATTTGATTTCCAACTCTAACCTTGCCATTGCTGAAATCATCTCCTCCTTATCAGTTAACATCATCTAATTTTCTCTGCCTTTCCTACTCAAGGCATCTGTAACCACGTTAGCTTTTCCCGGATGATAAAAGATCTCACAATCGTAATCCTTTATCAATTCCATCCATCTTCTTCACCGCATGTTCAGGTCTTTCTATGTGAAGATGTACTTCAAACTTTTATGGTCTGTGTAGATCTCACATTTTTTCCCATAGAGATAGTGTGTCCATATCTTCAGAGCAAATACTATTTCCGCCAACTCTAAATCATGAGTCGATACCCTTTCTCGTAGTCTTTCAGTTGCCTTGATGCATACGCAATAACCATGTCGTTCTGCATAAGGACACAACCTAATCCTTTGTGTGAAGCATCACTATACACCACAAAGTTTCCTGTATTATCTAGTAACGACAACACAGGTGCAACACTTAATTTCTTTTTTAGTTCTTGAAAACTTTCTTCACACTTCTCTGTCCAAACAAATTTTACAGACTTCCTCGTCAAATTCATCAACGGAGTGGCAATCTTGGAAAAATCCTGAATAAACCGTCTATAATAGCCTGCCAATCCCAAGAAACTTCTCACTTCTGATGGAGTTCTTGGTTGTTCCCAATTTATCACAGCTTCAAATTTTGATGGATCTACCGAAATCCCATCCTTATCGATTACATGACCAAGAAATTGTACACATTCCAGCCAAAATTCACATTTAGAGAATTTCACATAACTTTTTCTTTCGTTTTAGCGCCTCCAAATACGTACGTAAGTGTTCCACGTGTTCCTCCAGAGTTTTAGAGTACACCAGAATATCATCGATAAATACCACCACAAACCTGTCTAAAAATAGTTTAAACACCCTGTTCATCAAATCCATGAATGCTGCAGGGGTGTTTTTCAAACCAAATGACATTACTAAAAATTCGTAATGTCCATACCGAATTCGGAATGCCATCTTCGGTACATCCTCCTTCCTTACTTTCAATTGGTGATACCCACTTCTCAAATCTATTTTCGAGAAATATCTAGCACCCTTCAATTGATCAAACAAGTCATCTATTATTGGCAATGGATATTTGTTTTTAATAGTGACTTTGTTTAATTCTCTATAATCAATGCAAAGACGCATCGACCCATCCTTCTTCTTCACAAATAACATCTGTGTTCTACTACTTGATACGCTCATCAATATACTTTATCTAATGCTTCTTGCAGCTTGTACCATCGCCTTTCATCTCTATCGGAGTCATTAGGTACGGGGCTTTCGATATCGGAGCGGTTCCTGGCGCTAAGTCGATCATGAACTCGACTTCTCTGTCGTGCAAAAGTCCTAGAAAATCCTCCGGAAACACATCTACACATTCCCTAACCACTGGTATTTATTCGAGTTTCACACCTTCTTCCGAGTATCGACTATGTAAGCTAAATAGCCCACACACGTGCTTGACTCAACAATTTCTTGGCCTCGCATAATCGCTTTACATCTCATTTGTTCAGCGATTTGCTACCATTAAAACTACCTTTGACGGAGTCATAAGGTTTACACATTTCTTTTGGCAACCAATTATCGCCCCACAATTGGACAACCAATCCATTCCCAAAATAACATCAAACTCTCCAAGCCTAATCTAATTACATCTACCATCAAAATATTTCCTTAATATTCACCCTACAGCTTCAGATATGATCCTAACAGAATTACCTCCTTATTCGCAATTTCTATGTTTAAAGGAAATTCAATTCTTCACTAGGCAATTCTAATCTCATAGCAAATTCATCGATATAAATGAGCAAGTAGCACCTTAATCAAATAATACATAAGCATCAATATCATTGATCGGGATAATACCGACACCACATCTTTTGATTGAACAACATCTCGCATACCATGTCAAGGTTCCGTCAGGGGTTTGTTTGATGTCGCTGGCCCAAGAATGGCCCATGTACCTCCACCGCTACCTCCCTTGCTTCCTCGTTATCTCTAGCTTTCTTCTTAGGGCACTCACGAGCAAAGTGATCCTTGACCCGCAAGTGAAGCAAACGCTCTTCTTGGGTTGATTGCAATTTGGGGTGATGTGACCTCCCGCCACAGCTTAAAACATACTGCTTCCCCATCAAGCATACACCTTTGTGAAATTTCTCGCATGTAGTCGCGCTTCAAACTTTATTCTCATTGGTTACCTTGTCGATTTCCAAAGACCCATATTTCCATTCCACTTTCTTTTCGGGATTATTGTACCATTTCCACTACCACCAACTCCATTCTTAACCTCCACTTCATTCTTCTTTTTTCTCGTTCGATTGAACTTAGTTACTCTAAGACCCCAACTTATTATTAATGAAATTAAATTTCTATTTTATTATTTTGAAATAGTAAGGGTTAATTTGATTAATGTGGTTAGTTATGGGTAAAATGTGCAAATATTTTAAATAAGCAAGTGGTTGTAAAATATTCATTGTTGTTGGGGAATATTCGTTTGGTCGTGGAATATTCTTACTGTCGAGAAATATTCGTATTTACGCACAAAATTTCTTGTGTGGGCCCCATAACTAAAGCGATCGATGAAGAAAACGATAAATATAAGTTGTTTATAAATAATAACAGAAGTTGTTACCGGGCTGACATCTGTTGAAATACTCTATGGTTAAAACACAAGAAGATACCAGATTGCACCAATTATTGATTCTTACGTAAGAAGGCACTACTCAATAATTGTTACAAAGAATTACCGCTCAAAGATTTTATTTTATTGATTCAATAATTGTCATATTTGATATTTTATATTACCGTTGTTTCAATAATTGTCACTACACAAGATTTTCTATTATCTGAGCAATAATTCATATTATCCTAATAATATTATTGATAACATTATTGGCAATGTCTAGAAAGTTCTCGCTTAAGGAGAGGTTTGGTCATCTAATCATGCTACCAAGAAGGAGAGATCCTTATCGAAAGCCCTTCTTTCCCGAACCGCCTCGTCATTAGAATGTGATTCTGTAATATTATTTGTGAATAATTAATTATTGATTTTTATGATGAGGAAAATATTGATTTTTTGTGGATATAGATGGAGAAAAAAATTTTAATGTGACAATTGTTGAAAATTAATATTTTATCTTTTTCTGATAAAATAATTCAATTAAATATATTATTTTAATAATATATTGATGGTGATATTTTTACAATGAATATGGGATATATGAGTATATGAGGAGAAAGAGTATTTTTGTGGCATTAAATGATTGTGTGTCGGTAGACCCCAATTCTTGACCGAAATTTGATTATAGCATGTAAAATCGCCCGTTTGTGGATTTCGGTCAATTTCTATTTGGAATTTGGAAAACCTTTCTTCTGCAAAGTTGTAGAGAATGAAATTTCCTATGGAAAGGACATGTGGTTTGAATTTTTCTGACAAAAGGACTATTTATTATGAATTATTGAAGTTCTGAAGTTCTAAAATAATTGATTTTTGGAAGTTTTATTTATTTTTATCAAGGAAAACGTTTTTTCCATTTGAGTGGCACATGTTAATGGTTGAATCAGCTGGTGAGGTGTGCTAAGGAAATTAAGAATAGTATATTATTATTTTATTAAATTTTCTCGCTTTGTGTTCTAAGCAATTTCCTATAAATAGGTGCTTATGTTAGAATTGAAAATCACACCGTAAACCTAAGTTTTATCTCTTTTCTCTCTATATATTGAGCGATTTCTTGTGAGTATATTGATACTTTGAGTGTTGTTATACGGCAAGTTCCTTCAAAGACTATATCCGATATTCCAAATTTAAAGTACCGCCTTTTCGAGGTAAGTGGATATTAATTTTTTAAAATGATATTATTTCTTTCAATATCATTACGCCAAGTATCGATCTCAACTTTTAATCAAATTTAGAACTTTTTGTGTCGTGGTTACTATTTACGATACTGCATAATTATTCACGATACTAAGACTATTCACGTAAAAATTAAATTTTTATTTTTGTCCAAAATATCTATTATGGATACTAGCTTTTATTGTATCCATATTTTGATCATTCTTGAATTTTACTCCACTATGGTTATTTATGAGGTATTTTTGGACATGAAATAGTTGAAATACGAATCCTTAATATTTATTCTTTTGTTTCACCGGATTCGCTTTTCTTTAAAATATTTTTCATCAT
The DNA here is from genome assembly GCA_020205605.1 of Panax ginseng. Classification (NCBI taxonomy): domain Eukaryota; kingdom Viridiplantae; phylum Streptophyta; class Magnoliopsida; order Apiales; family Araliaceae; genus Panax; species Panax ginseng. Next base: position 93,648,257 of record CM035134.1, read on the forward strand.
CCTCGCCTAATAGATGATATTATCGAATATCTTTGGCCCAGAGTAAAAAGATGGTTGATTTTCTTATGAATATCTTTGGCCCGTAGTGCAAAAGATGTACAAAAGTGTTGATGATGAACATGACTAATCGTTGAATATCTTTCGCATGTAGTGCAAAGATGAATATTTGATTCAAGATGTTTATCGATTGATGTTACAGTGATAAAATAATGATGATGGACTTTAAATTCATAGATTATAATAGATTTCATTCTCACGTAACTCATCTATGAATTATTATTTCACGCTAATATTGATCCAAACTTGTTGTCTATTGTATTTTATCGATTTTTTTTCACAAAGACTAACGATAATTTGTTTTATATTATCTTAGTCATAATATTCTTTATCGGGCTAGTTGAGCTCACCATTTTCCTTTTTGTTCCATTTTTCTTCTCGTGAGGTGAGAATGTAGCTTTAGTACTAGTTTGTGGGTATGAAATGATGATTCTAGAAGTTGTTTAGTAGTCCCTCACCATTTTTGTATAATAATGTATCAATAATTGTGATGAGGATTTATTTGGTGTGGATATTGTCTAGAAGACAATATTTGTATTTAAACTCACGCTTTTTTTTGATGTATTAATAAAGTTGTAGTTGTTTCTCATATCATGTTATCGACGACCTAAAATGGGTGATGTATACCTATTTTGGGGGCGCTAAAGCTTAGGGATATGATCTCCGTGAGATCGGGAATAGAACCAAGAGGGGAGAGACGAAGTAAAACCTTCGCCATCGTGGTCCTACCTAAGCTTATTTGTTAGTTGGTCAAGATATAGGATATTATGTGATATATTGATTTCTTTAATTAACCCTTTTGTTTTATGACAAGATTTGAGAATGTCGATCGAGAATGTTAACAAGTGGAGCAATTGAGACCGTGGAGACACCTTTTTACCCACCAACGAGGAGAACGTGCAATGTGCCAAAGAATGTTCCTCCCAGAAACAACACCACCGATCGATCGATGAACGATTTTAATGTTTAGAAGCTTTTTGCAGCTCATGCAAAATCGCATTTAGGAGACTCGTGCACAAAATACCGATGGAAATGATAACAACGCATGATTTGTCATGGCCAAGAAGTTCAAAGAGTCGGGACCACCGTGCACTCGGGAAAGCCGATCCGATTAAGGCGAGAGACGTAATCAAACAAATTACCAAGATATTCGATGTCTTGGGATGCACTAAGAATGTAAGGTTCCATTCGCCACCTTTATGTTCTAAAATGAGGCAGACATCGGTGCGAATCAGGAACTGCACTCCATCCAAATTAAGACACTCAAAGATGTCTTGGGAGACGCTTTCAGAATCGTTTCAATGACAAGTACTTTCCCTAAAGTATTCGGGCTATATGAAAGAAGTGGATTTTATTAGATTGAACAAAATAATATGATTGTCCCAAAGACGAGGCGTAAGTTTGCAGAGTTATCTGTGTTTGCACCTCATTTGTTGGAGAATGAGGAACGTATGACGCGGATGTTTCTAAGTGGTTTAAAACCCGACATACGTCAATATCTCATTTCTCATAAAATTTCTCTCTATTCAAATGTTGTCAACAGGGCTCAATTATTAGAACGAGATAACGAGTACGTTCAACCGAGGGACCACAAACAGGATCATACCGAGATAGAGTCAATGTAATAACGATAACCAAATGAGAAAGAAAAAGACTTTGACAAAATGGTAACCACTTTAGTGGTAGTCATGGCCATGAGAATAGAAGAAGCAAGTCGGGAGGAGATTTTAAAAAGAGGAGATTCAACAATGACCATGTGAAGTTGTCAAAGACCAAAGAAAGAATCGGTTCTATGGAGGAGAACGACCACCTATCGAGATGCTATTAATGAGGGAAGAGGGATATATCACCAAACCGCCCACAACAGCTCAAGGTATGTTATAATTGTGGAAAGGTAGGACACATCGCCGAGATTGTACAGAATGAGCGAAACCAAGTCCAGTGGGGATTGTGACTCAAAAGGTCATTCCAAAAAGTCAAAGTCAATGGTTCTCGAAGAGCGCTTATCAGGATCGGTCAAAATGCGAGGAACCCAAACGAGGTGATCATGGGTGTTAATCATTAATTTCACGGTTTATACCTTACTTGATACCAAAGTATACCCATTCATTTATCTCTCCCGCTTGTGCTCAACGCTTAAACTCGACTCGAGAGAAATTAGACTTTGATTTATATGTGGAGACCCATTAGAGAAACTTTCATTACATCCACTCGCTTATAAATCTTGTTTGATCTAAGTTGGTACCATCACATTACCTGCTGACCTTATCTCTTTAAAGATACTTGCTTTTGACGTGATTTTAGGAATTGATTGTTAACTACTCATCATGCCAAAATTGATTGTTTTCGTAAGGTCATTAGTTTTCATATTCCTAACCAACCTCACAGCGAATTCAATCAACTAAACCACTAAAATCAATCATCATTATATCAAGTCATAAACCCATTCGCTTATTAAATGTCAAGCTTTCTTAGCCCATGTTATGGATTTGAATAAAGACACGCCAAATTTGAAAAATATTCCTCGTTGTTATCGACTTTCCCGACGATTTCAAGAACTTCCTTGCCTACCCCAAGAACGTGAAGTTGAATTCTTTATTGATCTCAACCTGCACAAAGCCCATTTCTAAAACCCCATATCGAATGGCTACTATTGAACTTCAAAGCAGCTAAAGGTCCAATTACGTGAGTTGTTGGACATCTGCTTTCATCTGGCCCTAGTACATATCCTTGGGTGCTCCTATTTTATTTGTAAAGAAGAAAGACGGAGTATGCAACTTTGTATCGACTATCGAATCGAACCATGTCACCATCAAGAATAGGTATCCGCTACCTCGTATTGATGACCTGTTTGACCAAATTGCAAGGAGCACAATTCTTTTCAAAGATCGATCTTCATTTTGATATCATCACCTCAAGATTAGAATCGAGGATATTCCAAAGATCGCCTTCGTAACTCCTAGATGGGGTATTATGAATTCTTAGTCATGTCTTTCTGATTGACTAATGCTCCTGCGCTGCTTTCATGGATATGATGAATCGAGTATTCAAGGAATATTTGGATCATCGTTGTCGTTTTTATTGATGACATCCTCATATATTCCAAAAGCCATGAAGATCATGAGCACCATTTGAAGATGGTACTCCAAAGGCTTCGTGAAAATAAGCTATATGCCAAGTTGAAGAAATGCGAGTTCGCTTGAGGAAGTAGCATTCCTCGGGCACGTGGTGTCAAAACATGGAGTATCTATCGATCTAGCTAAGATCAAGCAATACAAAGTTGGGAGCAACCAAGTTTGACCGAAGTACGTAACTTTCGGGCTTAGTCGGTTATTATCTGAGATTCATAGAAGGATTTTCTCTAATCGCTACTCCGCTAACTCAAATTTACTCGTAAAGATATAAAATTTGTATGGAGCGAGGAATACGAGAAGAGTTTCCAAGAGCTTAAGAGGAGACTCATTTCGCACCTCTATTCGACAATACCATCCGTCTTGATGGATTTGTTATCTCAAAGGATGCTTCGTGCAAAGGGTTAGGGATGTGTTCTCATGCAACGTGGGAAAGTCATAGCCTATGCCTCATGAAAACTTAAAGAATATGAGAGGAATTATCCTATTCATGATCTAGAGTCATGAGTCGCCTTCGCTACTTAAAGATCCGGAGGCACTATCTATATGGGGAGAAAGTGGAGATATATTAAGACCATAAAAGCCTCAAATATTTCTTCACTCAAAAGGAACTCAACATGTGGCAACGACGCTGCTCGAGTTGTTGAAAGATTACGACCACACTATTCAATACCATCCTCGAAAAGCTTAACGTGGTATGCCGACGCTGAGTAGTAGAAGATCATATGCGTGAACGAAAAGCGATGATGTCAAGTATACGACAGAGCCAACTTTAATAGAAAAAGTTAAGGTTGCTTAAGCCACCGAATCGAAATCCGATGCGTATGAAGAAGAAAGTACAAGAAGGTGTTATTCCGTAAGCGAGAATCGATGAAGAAGGAATACTTCTAGTCCACTCTGCACTTTGTGTTCATAACGATTCTCGATTTGAAGTACAAGATCATGATGGAGGTACACAACACCATTTGCAATTCATCTCGAAGTACCAAATCAGATCGTGATCTTCTACATACATTTTGGTGGAACAATATGAAGAGAGAGATCATAAGTTTATCTCGAGGTGTTTGACTTGTCAACATGTAAAGGCGAGCATCAAGTGCCTAAGGGTCCATTGCAACCACTTGAGATTTCAAAATGGAAGTGGGAACATATTACCATGGATTTTGTTACGGTCTTCCTACTCTGCTTTCAAGACATAAATGCTATTTGGGTTATTGTTGATAGATTAACCAAGTCCGCTTACATTTCTTGGCCGATACGGAGACTTATTCCCTCGAACGCCTTTGCTAGTATGTACGTGAATGAGATTGTGAAGTTGTATGGCATGCCAATATCCATAGTTTTGGATCGTGACCCAAGATTCACTTCAAGATTTTGGGTTAGCTTTGCAAAAAGCTATGGGCACGGATTTATTTATTTATTTTGTCATACCATCCTCAAACGAATCTGACAATCGTAGAGGACTATTCAAAATCTTGAAGATTTATTAAGACTCGTGTCCTAGACTTCAAAGGAGTTGGATAAGTATTTACTATCAGGAATTCTCTTATAACAACAAAGCTATCGACAAGCATTAGTGTGGCCCTATTCAAGCTTTGTAGATGGACGAAAGTGTCGCTCCCAAGAGATGTTGGGACAAGGTGGGTGAAGCAACATTGTTGGGACCCGAGTTGGTACGTATGACTACTTTAAAAGATCCAAATGATTCGACAAACGATACAAACAAAGACAAGATCGACAAAAGAGTTATGCGGATCTTTATCAAAAGACGTGGAATTTAGTATCGGGGATCATGTATTGTCATGTGTTGCCCCATGGTAGGGAGTTACAAGATTCGGAAGAGAGGAAAGCTCAATCCACGCATTTATTGGTCCATTTTAAATTTTTGATCGAGTAGGTAATGTAGCTTATAGACTCACTAAGCTTCCTCCGAGTATGTCTCGTGGTTCATAATGTGTTTCAAATATCTCAGATTTCATAAATATGTGAAAGACCCGAACCATGTTATTGAAGTTAGAACCGACGAGATAGTCAAGACTTAACGATAAAGAGGTACCAGTCAAGATCTTGGATAGGAAAGAGCATGTCCTACGCACAAAGGTCATACCACAAGTCAAAGTTTTGTAGAGGAACCATGCTATTGAGGAAATGACCTGGGAATTGAAAACGGAAATGAAAGCGAGGTATCCTCACCTTTTTGAAACACCAGGTACGTATGTCAATTTCGAGGACAAAATTTCATAAGGAGGGGAGGTTGTAAGACCCCAACTTATTATTAATGAAATTAAATTTCCTCTATTTATTATTTTAAAATAGTAAGGGTTAATTTGATTAATGTGGTTAGTTATGGGTAAAATGCGCAAATATTTTAAATAAGCAAGTGGTTATAAAATATTCATTGTTGTTGGGGAATATTCGTTTGGTCGTGGAATATTCTTACCGCTTGTGAATATTCGTATAACCACAAGAAATTGTGTGGGCCCCATAATGTAAAAAGCGTATCGATGAAGAAAACGATAAATATAAGTTGTTTATAAATAATTCTAAGATAGTTGTTACTGCTGATATCGCTGAAATACTCCTATGGTTAAAACAAAGTAGCAGACACTAGATTGCACCAATTATTAATTTTACGTAAGAATGCACTACTCAATAATTATTGTTCAAGATTTTATTTTATTAATTCAATAATTGTCATATTGCTATGATATTTTATATTACCGTTGTTTCAATAATTGTCACTACACAAGATTTTCCATTATCTGAGCAATAATTTATATTATCTCAATAATATTATTGATAACATTATTGGCAATGTCTAGAAAGTTCTGCCTCTAAGGAGAGGTTTGGTCATCTAATTGCATACCAAGAAGGAAAGATCCTTATCGAAAGCCCTCTCCTCCTAGAACCGCCTCGTTGTCAAGAATGTGATTCTCGTAATATTATTTGTGAATAATTAATTATTAATTTTATAATGAGAAAAATATTGATTTTATGTGGATATAGATGGAGAAATTTTTTAATGTGACAATTGTTGAAAATTAATATTTTATCTTTTTCTGATAAAATAATTCAATTAAATATATTATTTTAATAATATATTGATGGTGATATTTTTACAATGAATGTGGGATATATGAGTATATGAGGAGGAAGAGTATTTTTGTGGCATTAAATGATTAACACATGTTTTGTGTGTCGGTAGACCCCAATTCTTGACCGAAATTTGATTATAGCCTGTAAAATCGCCCGTTTGTTGATTTCGGTCAATTTCTGTTTGGAATTTGGAAAACCTTTCTTCTGCAAAGTTGTAGAGAATGAAATTTCCTATTGAAAAGACATATGGTTTGAATTTTTCTGACAAAAGGGCTATTTATTGTGAATTATTGAAGTTCCGAAGTTCCGAAATAATTGATTTTTGGAAGTTTTATTTATTTTTATCAAGGAAAACGTTTTTTCCATTTGAGTGCCACATGTTAATGGTTGAATCAGCTGGTGAGGTGTGCTAAGGAAATTAAGAAAAGTATATTATTATTTTATTAAATTTTCTGCTTTGGTGTTCTAAGCAATTTCCTATAAATAGGTGCTTATGTTAGAATTGAAAATCACACCGTAAATCAAGTTTTCTCTTTTCTCTCTCTCTATATATCGAGCGCTTTCTTGTGAGTATTTTGATACTTTGAGTGTTGCTATACTATAGTAAGTTCCTTCAAAGACTATATCCTATATTCCAAATTAGAAGTACTGCCTTTTCGAGGTAAGGGATTTTTTTTTAAAAATGATATTATTTCTTTCAATATCATTATGTCAAGTATCGATCCGAACTTTTAATTAAATTTGAAACTTTTTGTGCTCTGGGGTTACTATTCACGATACAAAGACTATTCACGATACTTTACACTATTCACTTAATACTAAGACTATTCACGTAAAAATTAAATTTTCATTTTTGTCCAAAATATCTATTATGGATACTAGCTTTTATCAGATCCACATTTTGATCATTCTTGAATTTTACTCCACTATAGTTATTTATGAGGTATTTTTGACATGAAATAGTCAAATACGTAATCCTTAATATTTATTCTTTTGTTTCACCGGATTCGCTTTTCTTTAAAACATTTTTCATCATCCTCACCCTAATAGATGATATTATCGAATATATTTGGCCAAGAGTGCAAAGATGGTTGATTTTTTCAATATCTTCAACCTGTGGTGCAAAGATGGTTGATTTTCTTATGAATATCTTTTGGCCCAGAGTGCAAAGATGTACAGTGTTGAGATGAACACGACCAATCGTCAATATCTTTGCATGTAGTACAAAGATGAATATTTGATTCAAGATGTTTATTGATTGATGTTACAGGGATAAAATAATGATGATGGACTTTTAAATTCATAGATTATAATAGATTTCATTCTCTACGTAACTCATCTATGAATTATTATTTCCGCTGCGAATATTGATCTGAAACTTGTTATCTATTGTATTTTATTAGATTTTTTTTCCTGCTGAAGACTAACGATAATTTGTTTTATATTATCTTAGTCATAATATTCTTTACTGGGCTAGTTGAGCTCACCCTTTTCCTTTTTGTTCCATTTTTCTTCTCAGAGACGCAGAATGTAGCGAGTATTAGCTCTGGGTATGGAATGATGATTCTAGAAGTTGTTTAGTAGTCCACACCATTTTGTATAATAATGTATCAATAATTGTGATGAGGATTTATTTGGGTGTGATATTGTCTAGAAGACAATATTTGTATTTAAACTCACAGCTTTTATGATGTATTAATAAAGTTGTAGTTGTTTCTATACCATGTTATCAATTAACCTAAAATGGGTGACGATACCTATTTTGGGGGCATCATAGCCATCACTTCCTCCACCTTCAAATGAGAATTGCCTTTTCCATTACGGCTACAAATGTCTTCAATCGAACAAGGAAACCCTACTATACAACCAGTGGCTTCAAATTCATGTTCAAACCTCTTCACCTCAAGCGTCATCTATGCCGACTTGGTATGGCGCAAACCTTGCTAACTCGCTGAATTTCGCAAAGATACTCCAACACCGCCACCGCTCCTCGCTTCACTTCTAAAAACTACACTTCTAACCGACTTTTCAACTCTCCTCGAAGTAGGTCTCAAGAACATCTCCTTGAACCTATCCCAAGCCATAACCCCCGTCCTCCTCAAGTTTTATTGGCCTTCCACCAATAACTAGCTTCGCTTTCAACATGAATGTTGCAAAAGCAGCCTTTCCGATCTTCCCCTACTCCCCGCAACATCAAACACCTTTCTATCTCCATGACCTGTGTCCGAGCCTCAATCGGGTTCATGGACCCACGAATTCGTGCTCCAACCGCCTTTGAAGTCCTTAAACGCTGTAGCTTGATTTTGTGGTTGATTCTCGCAGCACTACCACAAGAATGCGGCCACCGCTGAACGGGTTAGCTTCAAAGATTATTATTGTTGGGTTCCTTCAAAGGGTTCTCTCGTCAGTGGTGGTTGACGCCTTGAGGCATTTTCTCGTTAAAAATACACTCATTAGATTATTACTCAACTCTTTTAAGTAATTTCTACTTAATTTACCCCCATAAAAGTAATAATCACATAGCACATAACACTTTGGATAAAATAAGATAAATAACTTTTATTCATTCTTAATTTCTTTGAAAAACATCATATCAATAGCATCACTGCTATTTACATTATTTTCCTGAACTACTAAAGTTTCAGGACCTTATCATCATATCCCATAGGTTACATAACACTTGGGATTTACATATTAGTTATCATAACATAAATTATAAATCAAGTACACTCCCTACGATGTCCTACTAAGATATCGTGATAGCCTTACGACGCCTTTCTTCCATAATTCTAACATGGTTCGATGATCTAGTATGTAACGATGGCAAAAAAGTCTCAAATCAATCGGATAACCCATGACCCGATCCTCGAAGTTTGATTAATCACTGTGTTGAACACGTTATTCATTTCCTGCATCTTCATTCTCTTTGCTAGTACTTCTCCCTCTGCTATTTCGGCTCGTTGATCAGCTTCCTAGTACGCATCTTCTGCTCTTGCCCTCTTAGTAGATTCCACTTTCTACTTGTTCTTCAACTCGCAATCTCTTCTCTCATTCGCCGTTTCTTCCTTCAAGCAGAATCACTTTATCTTCAACATTGCTCAAATGTTCTTCTCGGTCCCTAATTTCGCCGTCCTTCTGCGCCATCAAGGTCTATTGTTCAGCAACTATCTCTTGTAACTCCTCGAATGTATCTTGAAGTTCTACATTGCGGTCATGCACCTCATCATATATACGGCTAGCTATCGAGTTAAGTGGAATCCTTTCCTCATCTTCCTCTTCATCCGTCTGTGGCAACTCCATTGAATCCTCCTCGTCTGTCTCTATCTCATCATCCTCATCAGGTACTCTCTCCCGCTTCAACCATCATGCACCAACTAAATCAAGCTTTCCCCGTAAGCGTAATTGTTCCTAAAATTACCTAAATATCTCGAGGCCTCACAACCAAAGTTTAAGTTTTAATTACTAATCATTACTACTCGACACTCGCAAGCACATAAGTTACAATCACATAAGCACATAAGTATTTTATTACTTCTTCCTTAAAAAACTCGATAAGAGTTTATCATCACTATCTTTTCAAGGATACTTCCTAAGGTTTTTCCCCACCTAAGGTTCATAACCTAAGGCTTTGATACTAAATCTTGTGACACCCCAAACCTGTGTACTTCATTCCCACAGATTTGGTGTTCACTTAATCAAACATTCATATCTAACTACCCAATCATAATAAAATTGAATAAATAAAACCTTCCCCATTAAAGGGTTACATAATAAAAATCTCCTGTGTTGTTTAACCTTTAAATACAATCATTCAAAAGCGGAAAATAAATAAACTTCATTACAACCATTCGATTGAAAATTGATAATAGAATATCGCCATATTACAAATCTTCAATACTTGTTCATCTTTCCTTTTCCTCATCGGTGCTAGGTATATCAACCTTCTCATCTTTAATCGTAATAGTTATATAAGCAAGAGTGAGTAAACAAAGCTCACTTGAAATAACAATGAATGAAAATCTTTACAACAACTGTCAAATAAGAGGCTCGAAAGAAATAAACAATATGATTTATCAACATTCTGAAGTATATAACTATGGGTCCTAAGACCACTAACTATGTCCATAGTTATAAGTAATTTTTCAACTTTAACTTTAATAAATATAAGACTATAGGGACTCTCGCATTTAGGGAGATCACCTTTGTACAATGTATTATGCACAAACATTTCAACGCTAAGCATAAATTACCCCTAATAATAGGGTTGTTCATCTCAGTATTTAGAGTACAAGTCCGCACAAAAGTGAGTTCGGTTTGGATACATTTCAAGGTAATTTGAATTACCTAATATCAACTAAGGATTAGTTGAATAAAATCAATAACATTATATTATGGAATAATCATAATCAATTGACATGGTAAATTAAAAGCATGCTTTAGGAATAATCTAATAGCATACATATTGAATAACTATAGCACACCTCGCTTAAACAATAATACGCCAAGGTTATTTAAAATTGAATACTAAGCATGATAGCAATTTGAACGATAAAACTGCTTAACATTAGTATATATAAATTTGCATGCTAAACAACAAGTTAAATACAAGAATAACTTGCTCAATATCAAAATTAAAGTTTAGAAACCTCAAATCATTATATTGTAATCTAATTGGAAACAATAATTGCTCAACAAGATAATAGATTAGAGAAACTTGCCTTGCCTCAGAGGTTAAACCGAACAATTCAAATCACAATATCCTATATACGTGATGTCATCATGACATAGTTAATCACTACCACTTTACAAACATAACTAAGTACACTCATCATGTAAGATTTGATTTTAATCACATAATCACGCTATAAAACAAGTTAATTGTTAATAACATGCTCATTCATGGTATAGAAATACTAAAATCATAACTTAACAAATTCTACTATTAACACATAACAATTCCTTCAGATTTTGAGTACAAAAGTACACTCTCGCACTATTCGCTTAACTCACACATGCATACCACAAGCTTATATCAGGGTTAGCGCCATACATACAGGATGAAATAACATGAAAATTAAACCACGGTTGCACACATGATACTTTGTGAGATCACAAGCAAAAAGTTGTAGATCGAAGTCACAATAAGCAAGACCGAATTGCGTATTCTGCAGACAACTTCTAAGAATAACATGAACAAAAGCCAATTTTGGCCTACAAGCTACTATCTAACAAACAGAATTAATATGTAATTCATATAGAGACTTCATATAAACATAATTCAAAAACTCTTAACATGTTTCTACCCATAAAACAACATAAACAACGAATTTAAAACATCCAATTGTACTGTTTTTGATAAAAACTCACTTTTTGATGTTTTCAATGAAAATCAACACTGTGATTTTGTTTTTCAACCAAAATAGTTAATTCAAAGCACCTTATTTATGTTTATACCACCTCTTTCAAATAAAATACTCAATTTATCAACTAATTTCTACCTTAAACTAAACCATATTCACATATATTCATATAAACTCACCGTAAATAGTTTTTCTTCACAAACCACATACCTAACATCAATTCATTGACTATACTCATATATAACCTATGAAAATAGTTTTACAACACTAGTTTATCATATAAAGCCACATACAATCAAGCAATTTATCCTTTCACAAGAATTTTATAGAGAATTAGGGAAGAGAAAACTAAAATTTTATAAACTTAAAAGGGTAGGATGATACCTTGTTTGTAGAAGATGATGGCTATCCTTTTGATTATCAAGTTTCTTCTCCCCAATTCCTTTCTCAAATTATCTAGCCTTTCTTCCTTCTTTTCTCTCTGTAAACTCTCTTTTTCTCTTCTACTGAGTTCTTTCTTCCTAACTCTAACTACGTACTAACAATATAACGTATAATAATAATATAGGTATTAGTTATATAATATAATTCTAACTTTAACTAACATCTGTTATTATTTATTTGAAAATCAAAAGCCATAAGGCTTGTTTGGCTATCCACTAAAAAAAATAATCAATTAATCCTTATGCCTTGTTTGGTAAAATACAATTAGATTAAAGACTTAATAGGCATTAAGCCTTGTTTGACAAAAATTGAATTAAACTCCTTTAAGTTATTTTAATAACTCCTTTATAAAAGGTTATTTGTCACACTTTTATTTAATCAACTAACACATCCTTTTAATTACAAATTCAAATTAAAATATAATAATTCATTTAATCAAACTCTAATTTAATAATTAAATTAAATTATAATATGATAATTAATTTCCTTAATTATTTATTAACAAATAATTCACCAAATCGAATCGCATTGAACAATTATTTATTCAACAATAAACACATCCATTAAATACTTAAATATTAAATAAATATTTAATATAACAATTAAAAATTTTAGAATGTTATATCATTCCCTCCTTACAAGGATTCCATCCCCAGAATCACAATTCAAACAACTCATTCGTCACACACTGTGTATCCTTTTTTCTCCAACTTCAGACTCCACCGGTTGGTCAGTTTGCACTATGACGTCTCCCTCAACAACCGTGTGAGACTCATCGTGATTTTCCTTTATGTATCCACCGGTAATACTTATCGCCTCATCGCCGAGATCAATTAAGACCGATACATTCACTCTGGTGGATTTGTGATGGCATCGACGAGTCGCCCTAATCGATTCTCAAGGTCAGGTAATGCGGCTTTGGCTTGCCATCCGAACCTCATTTCTTTCGATAAAGATGGTGAGAAGCTCCTCAAGCCCGTTTCTTCTTCACGTGTTGAGGACTAAGAAAGTTCTCATTCAAATTGAAATACAACTCATAGTGCGGCGAAGACTGATATTCAAACTAAGAGGCATGATTCGGATCATGATATTGCTCTTGACTGTAGTCCCAAGAGTTTGGATAACCTCGCGCTTTGATGATAGAGATCGGTTCAAAGTCACTGCTCCTCGATCAGAATTTCGAGTGGATCGACACTCAAGATTGTCGAAAACCTCAAGGCGTCTGCAATTTGAACTTGCAATTTATTGAGTTCTTCTTCCGAGCTTGGTTGTGTAGTCCCCTCATAAGGCCATTGATAACATTGATCGTCCATAATCTGTAACTTAAAAATAAAAAAAAGGAAGATCAAACAAATAAAAGAAATATATATATATATATACGTTCAAAGTAAGACTAAATTGATTGAAATCAATAGTGGACAATATTAGAATAATGCCTCTAAGAATTCGGCACCAAAACTTATTGGTGTGAAAATCGATCACTAAACACGCCAAGTAAGTATACGCGGTCTAACAAGTAATATAGTGATAAGTAGAATGTCGTACCCCACGAGGAACTATCACTAATATTTACCAAGTACCGACTTTATATCGCTAAAGTCTTATTCGAACAGAAATAAATGAAAGTATGATTAATCTAAGCATAACTAATTATCAAAGCAAGTAAAAGGATAACGAATGGTAATCGAAGGAAATACAAGGTAAGGTTACAACTTCACCCCACTCAGGCATTCTATCGAACACTTGGCGTGCTATGTTTCATCAAACTAGCTACCCTTCTCTCTCTGGTCTTAATGGTCACGACAATTTGTCGACCGAGAACACACAAGTGCTCATACACCTCTATTGAGGTATGTACAAACATATCCATTCCAGATCCACCATATAGGGAATAGAACAGAAAAGAACGCCCAAGCTAGATACAATCCTACATATGTCTATGTGAATTGATCAGAACAAGGATTTCAAATTTAGCTCTCTCAATTAGTCAGACGCAAAGACATTACGATATATATCTATTCTATACACAACTTATGCAAATGAAACCCACAATCACATGCCAATATATTCAGTGTAAAAATCTACAATCCTTCCGCCGATATCACGAATTTCCAAAATCATCACTAATGTCTTAAAGAAGAATCATGAAGCATAAATATATCAAACCAAATCATATGGTGCCAACCAAAGAGATAAGACAAATAATTTAAATAACAAATGGTTCCATTATAACCTTAGAGCAAATATTCGCTCATAGCTATCAACAAAATACAAGTAAGCAATTAAGATAACATTTATAGATTAAAAAATCGTAGACAATAAATAGATAAGAAGAAACTCTATCAAAGCCCTTCAATCTCTAAGCATTCTCCTCAAATCAAGCTCTCCACCTATGTCGCCATTGCTCATGTGCCACAAGGAAACCCATACTTCTCCCTAATCTAGCTAATCTATATTTACAAACATTTATCTAAGAGAGAGAAAGAGAAATTACAGAAGAAAACTAATCTATGCTAATTTCTAGTCTCAGATCTACTCGGCCTCCCCCATGCAGCTTTCTTCTTTATATCAATTACCACCTCTTTTCTAGGTCGACTAAGCCCTCTCTCGTTGGGCACCGGATGTGGCCCACAAATACAAGGGCTACTAAGTCAGAGTTGAAAGCCAAATACCACATTAATATCATGGACGAGAGGTCAGTCACTGCAGTCAATACATGTCCATAAGGATAGTGGAGCCACACCAAGGATGATGTCAAATAGGACAAAGAGGTATATCATAGCAATGTGAGCCCAAAGCTCAGCTTTACGCCGCGGGCGTGAGATGTAGAATTTTACCATTTTTCCCTTTAAAGCTAGAAGAGTACTATAAAGCTCTCAAGAATATATCACCTAAGCGAATAACACTATATTTATATAAAACTATATAAAAACTACTTAATTCAGTGCAATTATTTAAGTCATAAAGTATCCGATTCAATCGATATAAATTCCACTCATCAATGACTGATCAACATCGTGTCTCGTATATTTTATTGCATACATGATAGTTACTCATGCGATCTCTCTTTTATGAGTCTATGGGGACTATTAAGAGAGATACACTCCATGGCTCATCAACATGAGACAACTCTTGAGTTTGACATGCTAAACGACTTTAGCATCAAATGAATATACGCTTTCATGGGTTAAGTCGAGCATCCTCTTTGAATCTATCTATATAGATTTGTATCCCCAATTAAGATACTCTTCCCAAATCATTCATGGAGGAATATTTAGATAACTTTATCTTTACTAATTGTAGCATTAGTATGTCATTCCTTATCCATAGTATATCAACATATAATATTAAGAATGCCATGGCGCTCCCACTGACCCTTTTGTACACACTAGAACTTTCACCTCATCGTATATAACTCTGGATCATCATCTTCTATGATGTGTACCTCATCATCATCATCTATGATAAATCCATACCTCCTAGGTATCTTTGGTACTATTCCAGATTTACGATTCATTTATGGTATAATAGGTCTATCTACATGTTCCTCTTATTTGACTTATAGTGATTTATGGTTCTTGAACTCTTCAAGATCTATTATCCTCCCACTAGCTCCTTCAATGATACACACCTTTATCTTAGAAGGTAGCGGTTTTAACAACAAACACCTTTTTGCTAAGTAGGATTATAGAATATATACCCTAAACTTACTTTAGGATGTCCCACAAATCAGACTTGTCAAATCTTGTTCCAAGCTTATCCTTTGAAACCTTTTTCACATAAGTCGACAACTCCTTATCTTAACTTACTTAAAATTAGAATCCTTCTTGTCCATAACTTTTATGGAGTCTTGTGGGCAAATTTTGAGATTACCATTTTCGTAGATATGCAATATTTCTAGAGTATTACCCCGTAGGGATACCGGAATGCTCAGTAGAAATTATTATGGACCGCACTCATGTCCAACAAGGTACGATTTTTCCTTTCGTATACATAAATCAATTATTGTGGTATCGTGAGGTGTCCATTGTGAGAAAAACCATTTGAGATGATCTAGAAACTCATTGCACAATTATTCCTTCCTTGATTCGATCAAAGAATCCTAATACTTTTCGCCAATTTATTTCATTTCAATTCATGAACCTTTCAAATAATTCACAATTATATTTCAAAGAAATACATAAATTCAACCTTTGAATGATCATCTCCTTTTCTTATACTAGTTTGTTCAATTTGCAAAATAATTTTATATAAGTCAAGTACACAAAATCCATTAAGTAATATTTCATTTATACAAAACATTATTATTATAAATAGAACAACAATTGTTCTTAAATATAATACCAAAGATTTTATTGTCCAACAACAAAATGGAAATATTGTTTCTAATAAGAACCGAATACAATAACAACTTATTGACATAGTTAATAGATTTGCCCAGACATTGCTAAACAATAAGTTTCTATGGCTAATGCAAAGAACCTTTGCTTCATTTCCCACACATAAAATTACTTATCTTTGTTTATCTTTCATCATTGGTCCCTTCATAAATCTATATTTATGATAATCAAAGTTCAGATCCAATACCCAAGTAGAACCTCGACTTAAAGAAAATGTATTTTAAATCATGAACAAAATTGTATTTGTAAAAGAAACTTCACTAAGCTTCTTCTTTGTTAACTCGCAAGATGTTTCTCGCAGCTTTTCTAGGTCCAAAGTTTATTGCAAGGGAAGCAAACCCTTTGCTATCCATATCGCTTTTGTTCTTATTATCCTTTATTTTTGTCTTTCCATTTACCTTCTTAGAATCATTCTTCTTTTCAGAAGATCGTTTGGCCCCTACTAGTAAGACTTGGTCTTTCTTGGTGGAAAGTGACTCTCAATATTTTACAACATGTTAAGTAAATCAGCGAGGCTGATATCTAGCTTGTTCATATGAAAAATTCACAACAATTGTGAAAGGAGTCCGGGAGTGACTGCAAGATCAAATCTTGGCTCAACTCTCCATCCACGACAAAACTTGTTGTCCTAAATGTTCAATCATATTGATCATGTTAAAGACTTTTGTCTATACTGTAGTGTCATTAGTCATTCTAGATCAGAAGAGCTCCTTAGATATCTGATATCTATCAGTCTTACTTTCCACACCATCAACTACTTGATGTGCAGGAATATAGTAAGAGCATCCATAGTTTCATCATAACGCTAAAGCTCATTACTCATGGATGTGAGCATGATGTATCGAGCTAATCGGTGCATCATCTTGCCACTTTTTAAAAGTAGCAATCTCTTCCTCGTAGGCATTGTTCTGCAACTATCATAGGATAAGCATATTAAGGACATAAGATAGCTTTTCAACCATGAGAATTATTCTCAAATTCTTTAACAAATCCATTTAATTCTATCCTATTAAATAACATCTAATATGCTTCGAATGATAGTAATTTAGACATTATAAAATTCTCAAATGAATTTTTAATTAACAACATTTTAGCATACATTCTTTTTATTAATTACCAAAATAAATTAGGTCTTGTTTTAAATTGGAATCTCCCACTATTTTCATCAAACTATATTACTCTCACTTATATAGTTCGGTAAAATCTAATTAAAGATTTGCTAGTGAGAATAAGGATCCCATTTTAAATGTATATAGCCTTGTGGTGACACAACAAACTATATATAAATAAATAGGTAGACAACTCTTGTCAATTACATCAACTATACAACTCTCAGTATTTTGCCTCTTAGATTATTTTGATCAAGTGGTGGCACATCTAAATAAAATTATCCAAGTTAAGTCCTACCTAGCACTCCATATATTCAAAAAGAAAAATATTATCCTTGTGGTGACATAACAAAACAACATTGTTCAATTTTCTTTATAATCATCAAATGTGATAAAATTAACATCTCAAAAATTAAGATAAGTCTTGTGGTGACACAACAAACTTATAATAATTAATTGATACTCTATTATTTTTATCATGCTAGAAGGCTTACGCTTGATATTCCAAATATCTTTGAATGCTTAGGACTTAATATAAAAAAAATTTGAGGGTTTGTTATTAATTTGTCTCATCTTGTTTAGCGCTATGCACATATATATAAAATATACGATCATATTAATTAACATGCTAAACATGTTTGCATAATATATATATATATATATATATATTGTATAAGCATGCATATATAGAATACTATATTCTATAAAGATTGATTATGGACTTTATTCTAGTTTGGTTCACTAGAGCCACCAAGTGAACCAAAAAGGTCAAACCCTAGGGGTGCAAGAATTAATTTAAATATAACTATTACATTTAAACACGGACTCCATTTCAAACGAGTCTTCAAACGCTACTTGCTCTTTGATCTCCAATTCTTCAAAATTAATTCTAACTATTCCTATTACAAAACTATTTTAAAATAAATAGAAATCTTGAGCAGCTATCAAGGGGAAGTACATAAGAGGAAGATATATAGAATTTACATTAAGAAAAAATTAGAGAAGATGAGGTACGCAGACTTCATTTAATAAAACACATACATTCATGCATCCAACTAAAATAAAATCCAATCACATCAATAATAGTCCATAATCAATCCCATTTATTATCATACACATCACCATATGCATCAATAAATAACATTCATCTCATGAATAATAAACATTCAATATATATATTGATATCATTTAATGGGCAAATTTAGTTAGCATAAAATCTGATTTTGAATCAAAATAAACTCTTTTATTTTAATCCAAATTTAAATCAAAATAAACCTATTTTATTTTAATTTATCCAATTTTTGAATAAAATAAACTTTTTATTTTAATCAAATTCTTTAATCAAAATAAACTCATTTGTTTTAATTAATTATGGAATCCAATTCCATGTAAAAAAAACTTTATTTAAGGAAACACGGATTCTCTTTCCTATTCACAAATAAACTCCTTTATTTTGAATAATATGAAATCTTATTCAATATCTAAATAAACTTTTATTTAAGGAAATACGATTCTCTTTCCCATTCACAAATAAATTCCTTTATTTTAAGGAAACATGGAATCCAATTTCAACTTCAATTAGTTATCATGGAATTCAATTCTAACTCTAATTAGTTAGCATGAAATCTAATTTTAAAATTAAAGTAAACTTTTTATTTTAAGATTGAAATAAACTTTTATTTTAATTATAAAATAATTAAGAATATTATATATATATATATATATAATCGTTAATTTGAATCTCGAATATGTATGTAACTAACAACATATATTATATATAATATTCATGTTAGTTAACTAGTTGTTTACGCCTGGATTTTTAGATGTCCTTTTCGCTACTTGTTCTTTGGTGTTCTCATGTTAATGCGAGATTTGTTTGAAAAAATAAGTGAAAAGGTCCCATATGTGTAATGTCGATTTATTTGACTTTAAGAGCTCAAGCAGGTTGGTGTTTTTAATCGTCAGTACTAACGCAACCTCAAAAGGTTTTGTATTTAACCTAGTGATATGACACCGCTAAACGGGTCTGTGAAACCTAGATTCATTTGGGTTCTGGGCTTGATTATGCGAGGGAAGGTGTTAGGCACTCCCCGACATCCGTGGCTTGCTACTATGACCGCCACTTCTCAAAGAAATCAAGTTATATTTAATGTGTGTGTGTGTGGATCAATGTGCAATTATTTGAAAGTAGTGCGAGGCCTCGCTCACACTTATATATACAAAGGGTTTGAATTTATAGAAAATTCATTTTAAGCAAGATATAGCAATGAAGTTTTGTAAAAAGAGGTTTTTCAAACCCTGTGCTCAATAGGAATTGAGACCTTTTCATACTTCCATTTTATTATTAAAATGTTCGGCTTGTTTGCTTTTATTTTCGAGATGCGAGGCATCTTCGAGAAAACAAAAGTGTAGAACTCCTCATGGGCATGACAAACCATCCAAGAAAATTCGTATTACTATAAATAATGTACAAGTCGCCATAGCTTGAAAATGTCCATCACGGAACTCAATCTAGATTCAAGAGATCAATCAGGATCACATGATTCCTAGGCTCACATGATACCGCAGTTTGTATGGAAAGAAGTAAGTAGTTATATATATATAAGCTATAAATATATATATACAGACATGATCAACCACCATGAAGCAAGTCCATGGGGGATCGTAAATGTAAATATATAAAAGCGTAAATATATATATATGGACTGATCAACCACCATGAAGTCGACTCCAATGGGGATTGAAAATGTAAATATATAAAAGCGCTAACTATATATATATGGACATGATCAACCACCACGGTTTACTCCATGGGGATCGTAAAAGTAAATAAAGCAAGAATGCGATCAACCGCCACGAAGTAAACTCTGTGGGACTAAATGTAAATAGTAAAGAAAAGGCCTCAAGTAAACCTGTGCCCGATGTAAATGTAAATATATATATATAGTAAAACGACCGATGTAAAATCCAGTGCTCATCTGAAACTCCTGGGTTATCTCCGAGGTTGAAATGATCCTTCCGGTGTGTTCCGGTTGAGGTTGATATTCTTGTGTGTTCGGGTTGAGGCCGAACTTCGTAGTATCCAAAATGGATTTGAGTTGTCTTCCGTGGTTATGTCCGAAAGATGAATCGCCCTCCCCGCAATGTTAGTAATAGTGTGTATAAAATTTTGAGTGTTCATGATGCCCTCTTTATCATATTCATGCAATGCAAGGTATGGATAGGATAAAGAATCCAAGACACTTGAAATGCAACAAGATAAACATGATGTTATGTGCAAAGAACATGATACAAAAATGTATGATGCATGAATGAAATGATTGCTTTCGCTTAATCCTCGCTGATGACAATCAATGATGCCTTGACATGCAATCCAAGTCTTCATGGATGTCGACGCTGGGCTATCACCAAAGTCGTGAATCCTAGACCCGCATTTCATTCTCCATAGAGGTACCTCTCATGTATGAGAGATTTGTGGGGAAAAAGATTTGTCTCGCTTGAGGATGTGTATAATATATCCCACCATCCTCGCTTGAAAGTTATCGCCAACAAAGATGCACTTGTCGTGGTCATTCCACCTCCATCATGTGTGTGTCAATGGTCAGATCGCTTTATGACCCTTTGGCTCGAGAGGGTTGCTTCGATGGGTTTACTTGCCATCGACTAAGATAATGTCAAGGTTGCTTGACCTTCATTGATGTGTGTATCAATGGTTGACTTGCATTGTAACCCCCGCCGGGGAAAGGTTGCTTTGATGGGTTTACTTGCCATCGGCTAAGATAACGCCAAGGTTGCTTTCACCTTTATTGATGTGTATCAATGGTCGACTTATGTTGTAACCCCACCGTGGATACGCGGATGATTTGTAAACTTTGTTGTAATCTCTCACGGGATACTTCATTAATTCATAACTTCTATGGCCAGTAACCCCCCGGGGGGATACGCTTAGGGGTCAGGACTCCTCGCATCGATGGCATCGGACCTTTGTGAGGTATTGCCGAGCATGATGCTTGAAAGTTGAGGCCATTGGTATAATATACCTTGTATGCAGCGTAATACCAATGAGAGATATGGGGCCGATTGTGGCCCATAAAACCGTGATTCCGTGCTATTCCGCTCAATCGCATAACATTTTTATTCCCGATTTGTCCTTTTCAAATTTGTGAGACCTCCTTTTCAACTCTAACTCGGAGTGAGTCGAGGTATGGGACCCATTAAAGGGGCCGCAGTAGTACACTTCGCAGAGCTACAAGTGGACTTCATAAGGCCAACCGTGGCTATACAAAGCCCGGGGTTGCTTTCATAAGTCATTTTCGTCACAGCGATGAAGGAAATCTGAGATTTTCTTCGCACTGCTGAAGTTTGGGCAACGCTCGTGATATTCTTCACCGCATGCGCTCTTCAACGCCTCGTAACGTATGCATGTATTTTTTTCCAGTTTCTATCTGTTGGAAAATGACTTATCACATGAAATGCATTTAGACACATAGTAGTGAATATGCATGCTGATATGACATGATAAAAAATATTCAACATAGTAAATGTTAGTATTAAACCATGCTGAACATAATGATGTGAAAAAATTTAACTTTTGAAATAGTCAAATTGGTACCTTTTACTGTCATTTCTTATCCTATTTAAGGACAAATGAGTAAAGGTAGAAAAGTAAAATAACCCTAGTAAATAAACTACACTTACAGATTTTTCACTGTGATGTATTAAATGCATTTAGGATGTATATGACTGTTGGTAGGTGTGCTACTGAATGGCCACCTAGTCATGCCTATGTGCATGTGGATAGTCCCATTTACAAAGGGGGCTATGGTAAAATTTTCCAAAAACGTAGGTATTGGGTAGTCATGCATTTTTAACTCTATCAGACGATGTTAAAACAATGCATGCATGCATGTAATCATAAAATGCATTTTGAAAAGCTCCAAGTAAGAATTTACCACACCCTTTCTCGAGGTGATTTAGAGACTTGTTGTTAAATATTATGGATCCTGGATCACCGAGTAGTTCCCCGCAGGACAACTTCGTGTACTTGAGGAGGGCTTCTAAAATACCTCGACCCTGCTTCATTAGACAACCGCTGCCCTTTCAGTGGAGGCGGTGATTCGTCCCTATCCGGGTCAAGTGTCGGATGTCGAGGACGAGGACGAGGACGAGGATGTCCCGCTGAGGTTCCCCGCCCCTATCGCACATGTTCCCCATAGGGAGTTTCCGTATTCAAGTGGTGAACCCAGATCTTCCGGTGACTTGAGTCAAAGATCCTTCAAAGATACCGACGCAAACGGCGTACGGTTAGATCTTAATCTTACTTATTTCCTATCGATGAGGAGTAAAGGATTCTCATGTTGATCAGATTTGATGTAGGTTCCCTTACTTTACACGTTTCTCGGGGAACTTGTGACGCCTCAAAATAGGGTCCACACGACCCATTCTCGAGTCACGGATATCATTCTATAAAAATCACATACAAACTTCATTTATACAACTGCTGAATCAGAAGTAAGTAGTACGACAACACATAAGCTATGAGTTTTAATACAATATTATCTCATAGACAGTATCCAAACTCAAATTGTTATAATGCCATATAAAATACAGTAATCAAATATTTTAAGACCCCAAAGAAGAACGAGAAGATTACTATCATATTCATTCTAATGAGGTGCACTTTTCGACGCTTTCAAAGCTCTGCCTCTCATCACCCTATTGTTGTTCGCCAAAATCAATTATTAAGGACGATAAAATATGACACACACATCTTAGGTCCTCAATACAATTATCTTTTGTATGTCATAACATTTTATAATGTCTTGAGAAACTTCGGCACCCCTCCTGACCATCACACTATTTCCCTATTATCCCCGCCGATCCAAATTTACATTCTTATTACCCAAAGGAATCAGAAGCAAAGGGTGAGCACAAATAGTCTTAAGAAAGAATATCATGACTAAAGATAATTAAATTATCAATAGCCTTTGTCAATAATAAATCAAAGATTTAGAACATAAGGTAGATGATAAAACTTTTCAACCATAGTCGCAATGAACGAAAGCAATCTATTAGAAGAGTCAAAAGACCATCGTGTCTATTATCTTCCATGTTAAAAGTCCAACAATAATGTTTTATCCCCAGTAACATCAATTAACAATTCATGACCACAATCATATGATTAACTCATAATCATAATTGTGATTCTAAATTCTCTCCGCACCTGTGATTTAAGATAATTTTCATCACCTATCTTCACCAAACATCAAAAATCATGGTTTACCAAATCACAATTCCGCGCCACAATCATATTTAATAAATTCATCTTTGCACTACTACCAAAGATATTCATTAACAATTCATCTTTGCACTACAGGCAAAGACATACAACCAGATTTTAAATGAGTCAAGAGAGTATGATATCTACTATCTTTTACTTAATTAAAAGTGTACAATCAATATTTTATCGCCGAGACTCACCTTTTAATAAATAATTCACATCATCCAATCATCCCTGCACTACGGCCAAGGATATTCATGTAATCATCAATGGTCATGATTATACCGAATAATCCCTGGTTATAATCATACCAATAACTATCCATCAATGCACTACGGGCCAATGAGGATTTTTACCACATCATCTATAACATTACAGGTCATAATTATACCGAATGATCCCTGGTCATAATCATACCAATAAACAGTTCATCTATGCACATAAGCCAAAGAAACTCATCAATCAATAGTTCATCTTTGCACGTAAGCCAAAGATATACAACTGTAAAATCAATAATCAACAGTCCATCTTTGCACGTAAGCCAAAGATATACAACTGTAAAACCAATAATCAACAATCCATCTTTACACGTAAGCCAAAGATATACAACTGTAAAACCAATAATCAACAGTCCATCTTTGCACGTAAGCCAAAAATGACTTTAATCGTAATATAAGCATGAGGATGATGACAATGATATAAGCATTAATCAAATGAAAACAAGGATAATTATTAAAGACTTTAAATTTATCCAAAATTGTCAATCACTTAATAAACTCATCATCTAATATTATTAATATTATAACAATATTTTAATCACTTCTTAAACTTATAAACAATTTATTTCAATTGTTTACACTTTACCAAATAATGCATTTAATCATTCAAAAATGTCATACTCATAAGATTTCATCACCAATGATCAAATCCCTCATCAAAAATTTGCATATACCCTATATAGGATTCCCAAGCCATAAAATCATGTTTTCCAATTTTATTACTTCACATAACATATTTAATTCATTTACTCATAACAAGTTTATTTTTATGAAAAATACCAAATCAGTCCCAAAAATAATTCTTTTCTAGGATTTAGTAGAATATATTCCCGTATTGAACATATATTTTTCTCGGAATTTTTAAAATTCATTTACTATTTTTCATATGGCCAAAACTGCCAAATATTTAGACATTTATCATAAATTGTACTTTTGTCCAAAAATTCCAAAATTTACAGGGTATACTCTTGTTATATACATGTACTCCCAATAAAAATTTCACCAATTTTGGAGTTAACCATAAAGAGATATAAGGGTTTACTTTTTAAAATAGTCTTTTCCCATAAAATTCATAACTCTTAATCTATACATCCAAAAATCGCCATTTTTGGACACAATCTAGAAAACTCATCAAATTATCATTTCAAATTTTTCTAGAATTTTTAGGGTCGAAAATTATGAAATCGCCTCGCGTAAAACCCTTTTGAATGAAAAAATACTATTCATTAATACGAATACAAAGGATCATTCACCATGCATGCGGTAATTCACATAGACAAAGTTATTCCAAATGTAATAATAAAGAATGGAATAATATAAGAATTCACCATGCATGCGATAGACCGCATGCATGTGTTATTCTCAATAGAATAATAAAGAATGGAACTGTGTGCGTGAACCGCATGCATGTGATATTCCAATGTAATAATAAAGAATGGAATCAGTCATGCGAAACCGCATGCATGTGATATTCCAAATGTAATATAGAATAATAAAAAGAATGGAATCAGGTCATGCAGAAACCGCATATACATACAGATATTCCAAATGTAATAATAAAGAATGCAATAATAATGAATTCAAAGAAGCATGCGATAGATCAATGATGCATAAAATTATTCCAATGTAATAATAAAGAATGGAATAATAGTAGAATTTCACCACGATGTAGTATCAGATAGACAAAGTTATTCCAATGTAATAATAAGAAATGGAATAATAATAGCTCTCTCATGAATACGAAAGTAATAATAATTTCCCTTACCTTAGAATAAATCGGATATTGGAATAAGTGAGGTAGCGCATTTCTCTTCTTCTTTCTCTATAATTTCTCTCTACAATAATTACTCTAAAGCTTTAGTGAATTGGTGAAAAATGAAAGAAGAATGAGCTTCTATTTATAGGAAAATATAGTTTCGATAATTGCACGCTTTGGGGCTCAAATATTACAAAGATAATACCTCCAACTTTTCTTTCATTTTTAATTTAGTCCTAAAAGTATTATCAAACTTACACCACCTCCCCTAATAGTAAATAATAGTGAATCAATAGTTCAATCATGTGAATCAATAGTTATAATCATGTGAAAATATGAATTACAAAGATAAGACTTCCATCTATACCTCCATTTTAACTTAGTCATGCAAGTATTATCAATCTTGCACCAACTCCCCTAATAGTACATGAATGTGATTCAATAGTACACACATGTGAACAAATAGTTATATATCATGTGAATTAATAGCAATTAATTGCTCATTTACCCAATTAATTACCCGGTTGGTCAATATAACCGCCAAACATCAATTATTATCGAAATAAATGTCGATTTCCACTAACACTAATAATTCCAACACAATGGAAATATTTTTCTCAAAAATTTTATTTTTAAAATTTCGAAGTTTGACTTTTTCCAAAAAGATCAACTGTTGACTTTTTTGATCAAAAAGTCAACCCCGACAAATTTTGTGTTTATAGTCTATTTTACTAATTTCATCGCTCGACTCAAATATCACGCCTTCGCCTCCAAATTCAACTCCTAACTCAAATTTGATTTTTAATAACATTCATCATTAATATTATAACTCACAATATTTAACAACTAGTGTCGCTCCTGTGAAAGATGGGGCTTCGATAAGGATTTCTCCTTATCAAGCGCCGCAATTAGTGTGACCAAACCTCTCCTTAATAGAACTTCTAGACATTGTCAATATTGCAAATAATAATATGAATAACTTTGTCGCCTCAATTATTGATTTAATAATATAAAATATTATGCAAATGATAATCGTGATAATAATTGAATCAATAATACGAGAGATATGATGCAAGAATTATCGTGGTAATAATTGAGTATAACCGAGTGACTTCACGTAAACATCAATAATCAATACCGTGATGCTATTATGCAACCACGCCAGACATCGCATTTTTTTACTACCGAGTAGTTCAACAGCTTTAATCTGTAATACTTTCACCGTTATTTTTATAAAAGATAATTATGTCGCTTTTCTACTACGATAATACTTCCGCTAGGGGTCCACAAATGATCAGTGTCATATATTTATTTTCCCCAACCATAACAACTTGCATACTTTGAAAATTTTTGCATATCACCCTTAACTTTAACCTTTTATCAATTTAACCATTTACTAAATAAAATAATTATAAGAAAATTGAATACTTCCATTTCATAAAATTCGGTCTCACAATCTCCTCCTTATGAAATTTCGCTTCGTCGAATTTACGCACTCGTAGTTCAAAAGATGAGAATACCTTGTTTTCTTTTCGGATTATACCTTCCCAGTTATTTCCTTTCTATTATGATTTTCCCATTGCTCATCTCCTGTATTTTAGAATATCATACTAGAATATACGTTCAAAACAAAGGTTAATTGACATATCACAATTTTTCAACTTATCAAGTAAACAATTTCAGCTTAGGTAAGTCACACACTAGCAAAGTATATTACTCGTCTCTCCCCTCCTAGTTCTAGACTTATATCTCCGCCAGCGACCATATCCCTAAGCTCTGATATCATTTGTGACTCCCCCAAAATAGGTCCACAAGACCCATTCTGAGTCGCCAGATATCATACTATAAAAATCACATACAAACTTCATTTATACAACTGTTGAACTGTCGTGTAGAGTACGACAACACATAAGCTATGAGTTTTAATACAACATTGTCTCGTAGATAGTATCCAAACTTAAATTATTACAATGCCATATAAAATACAGCAGCAAATATTTTAAGATCCCAAAGAAGAACGAGAAGATTACTATCATATTCATTCTAATGAGGTGCACTTTTGACGCTTTCAAAGCTCTGTTCTCATCACCCTATTGTTGTTCGCCAAAATCAATTATTAAGTGACGATAAAATACGCATTACACAATATCTTAGGTACTCAATACAATTATCTCGTCAGATGTCATGCCGCTTTATAATGTATTGAGAAACTTTAACCGCCTTGGACCATCACACTATTTCCTCATTATCCCCGCCAACCCAAATACACACTTTATTACCCCGAAAGGAATTACAAGCAAAGGGTGAGCAAAAATAGCCCAAAGAAAGAATATCATGACTAAAGATAATTAAATTATCAATAGCCTTTTGTCAATAATAAATCGTAGATTTAGAAATATAAGGTAGATGATAAAACTTTTCAACCATAGTCGCAATGAACGAGCAATCCATTAGAAGAGTCAAAAGACCATCGTGTCTATTATCTTCCCATGTTAAAAGTCCACCAATAATGTTTTATCCTCGTAACATCAATCAATAATTCATGTCCACAATCATATGAATAACTCATAATCATAATTGTGATTCTAAATTCCTCTTCACACCTGTGATGAAGATAATTTTCATCACCTATCTTCACCAAACATCAAAAATCATGGTTTACCAAATCACAATTCCCGCCACAATCATACTAATAAATTCATCTTTGCACTACTACCAAAGATATTCATTAACAATTCATCTTTGCACTACAAAAGCAAAGACATACAACCAGATTTTTAAAAGAGTCAAGTAGAGCATGATATCTACTATCTTTTACTTAATTAAAAGTGTATAATCAATATTTTATCGCTAAGACTCAAATTTTAATAAATAATCCACATCATCGAATCATCCCCGACTACGGCCAAGGATATTCATGTAATCATCAATGGTCATGATTATACCGAATAATCCCCACGTTATAATCATACCAATAATTGTCCATTAATGCACTACGCCAATGAGGACTTTTACCACATCATCTATAACATTACGTCATAATTAAACCGAATGATCCTCGTCATAATCATACCAATAAATAGCTTCATCTATGCACATAAGCCAAAGATACTCATCAATCAATAGTTCATCTTTGCACGTAGTTTCAAAGATATACAAATCAAACTAAAATAATCAAATAATCAACAGTCCATCTTTGCACGTAAGCCAAAAATGACTTTTATCGTAATATAAGCATGAGGATGATGACAATGATATAAGCATTAATCAAATGAAAACAAGGATAATTATCAAAGACTTTAAATTTATCCAAATATTATCAATCACTTAATAAACTCATCATCTAATATTATTAATATTATAATAATATTTTAATCCCTTCTTAAACTTATAAACAATCTATTTCAATTGTTTACACTTTACCAAATAATGCATTTAATCATTCAAAAATGTCATACTCATAAGATTTCATCACCAATGATCAAATCCCTCATCAAAAATCTACATATACCTATATAGGATTTCCAAGCCATAAAATCATGTTTTCCAATTTTATTACTTCACATAACATATTTAATTCATTTACTCATAACTAGTTTATTTTTATAAAAAATACCAAATCAGTCCCAAAAATAATTCTTTTCTGGGATTTAGTAGAATATATTCCCGTATTGAACATATATTTTTCTCGGAATTTTTAAAATTCATATACTATTTTTCATATGACCAAAACTGCCGAATATTTAGACATTTATCATAAATTGTACTTTTGTCCAAAAATTCTAAAATTTACATGGTATACTCCTATTATATACATGTACTCCCAATAAAAATTTCACCAATTTTGAGTTAACCACAAAGAGATATAAGGGTTTACTTTTAAAATAGTCTTTTCCCCATAAAATTCATAACTCTTAATCTATACATCCAAAATCGCCATTTTTGGACACAATCTAGAAAACTCATCAAATTATCATTTCAAAATTTTCTAGAATTTTTAGGTCGAAAAATTATGAAATCGCCTCGCAAGTAAAACCCCTTTCAATGAAAAATTACTATTCATATGAATACAAAGGATCATTCACCATGCATGCGGTAATTCACATGTATGTGTTATTCCAATGTAATAATAAAGAATGGAATAATATAAGAATTCACCATGCATGCGATAGACCGCATGCATGTGTTATTCTCAATGTAAATAAAGAATGGAACTGTGTCATGCGTAAACCGCATGCATGTGATATTCCAATGTAATAATAAAGAATGGAATCAGTCACGCGAAAACCGCATGCATGTGATATTCCAAATGTAATATAGAATAATAAAGAATGGAACTAGGTCATGTGAAATCGCATATATGATGATATATTCCAATGTAATAATAAAGAATGCAATAACAATGTAGATTCAGTAATGATGCGATAGATCAAGATGCATGTGTTATTCCAATGTAATAATAAAGAATGGAATAATAGAAGAATTTCACCACGTATGTAGTATCAGATATGTAAGTTATTCCAATGTAATAATAAGAAATGGAATAATAATAGCTCTTCATGAATACGAAAGAAATAATAATACCCTTACCTATAATAATAAATCTGATATTAGAATAGTGAGGTAGCAGGCATTCTTCTTCTTCTTCTCTATAATTTCTCTCTACAATAATTACTCTAAAGCTTTAGTGAATTGGTGAAAAATGAAAGAAGAATGAGCTTCTATTTATAGGAAAATATAGTTTCGATAATTGCACGTTTTGGGGCTCGAAATATTACAGTACAATACCTCCAACTTTTCTTTCATTTTTAATTTAGTCCTAAAAGTATTATCAAACTTACACCACCTCCCCTAATAGTAAATAAAGTGAATCAATAGTTCAATCATGTGAATCAATAGTTATAATCATGTGAAAATATGAATTACAAAGATAAGACTTCCATCTATACCTCCATTTTTAACTTAGTCATGCAAGTATTATCAATCTTGCACCAACTCCCCTAATAGTACATGAATGTGATTCAATAGTACACACATGTGAACAAATAGTTATATAAGATGTGAATTAGTAGCAATTAATTGCTCATTTACCCAATTAATTACCCGGTTGGTCAATATAACCACCAAACATCAATTATTATCGAAATAAATGTCGATTTTCACTAACACTAATAATTCCAACACAATGGAAATATTTTTCTCAAAAATTTTATTTTTAAAATTTCGAAGTTTGACTTTTTCCAAAAAAATCAACTGTTGACTTTTTTGATCAAAAAGTCAACCATGACAAATTTTGTGTTTATAGTCTATTTTTACTAATTTCATCGTTCCAGACTCAAATATCACGTCTTCGTCTCCAAATTCAACTCCGAACTCAAATTCAATTTTTAATAACATTCATCATTAATATTATAACTCACAATATTTAACAACTAGGTCGTTCCCAGGAAAGATGGGGCTTTCTGATAAGAATTTCTCGTTATCGGCGCAGCAATTAGGTGACCAAACCTCCTTATAATGTAACTTCTTGACATTGTCAATATTGCAAATAATAATATGAATAACTTTGTCGCCTCAATTATTGATTTAATAATATAAAATATTATGCAAATGATAATCGTGACAATAATTGAATCAATAATACGAGAGATATAATGCAAAGAATTACTATAGCAATAATTGAGTATAACTCGAGTGACTTATCACGTAAGCATCAATAATCAACACCGCAGTGCTACTATGCAAGCCACGCCAGACATCGCATTTTTTTACTACCGAGTAGTTCAACAGTTTTAACGGTAACACTTTCGCTGTTATTTATATAAAAAGATAATTCTGTCATTTTCTTACTACGATAGTACTTCCGTTATGGGGTCCATCAATGATTGTGTCGTTCAACAGATATTCCCCGACAAAAAGAATATTCCCCGACCAAACGTATATTTTATATCAACTTGCATACTTTGAAAAATTTTCACATATCACCCTTAACTTTAACCTTTTATCAATTTAACCATTTACTAAATAGAATAATTATAAGAAAATTGAATACTTCCATTTCATAAAATTCGGGGTCTCACAGAATCGGTTCAAAGATTCACTCTATGTATCGTGCTTTGCATGATGACTATAGAGAGATTGTAAATGGTCAGATTCGGACGCTCTTTTCCATTCTTCCCCATCGATGTCCCTCGGGTTACCTCGTGGCATTGTTTAAGCTGGGGTTTCACCTGCACTCACCACTCCATTTATCGGATCGTGAGGTGATGACGACGCTGGATCGCCGGTTTATCACTGTGTATGGAGTTTGAGGGATCCAAAGGTTTTGCACGGCAGATATTATCCCCATCGCCACGATCTTTGTTGGGAGTCCTGCATGAGGCGCCAAGGGCGTGACTATTCGCATGTGTCCTTTGAGCGTAGATGCTATGAACGGGCTGTTGAGTGAATCTATACCCAATGATGTGAGAGTCAGGGATTGTATTCTTCAGCGATTGTTCCTGATGATCATTAGGAGCTACTTCATAGCAGATAACTCTTCATCGTGGTCCTTCACTTTGATCGGCCAATGACACGTGGACCGTGATAGAGCCTATTATCGGGGTTCCTACACCTTTGCCTACTTCCTCGGGAATGCGATGCGATCGCAGGGCTTGATCAAGGCTTGCTAGATTCTACCCATTTCCGCCGGTGAGTATTTCTCTTATCTTTTCTTATGTACAAAGTTAAAAGTGTTGACCGACAGCAGATGTTTGCCTTTGTGTCAAGGGGCCAATGGCCCATGAGAGGCTTCTATGTTTTGCATCCCGTAAGCGCAGTTAGGGTTTAAACACCTATCCACGAGGATGGATATGGAATCATTCTATATCAAGCTGAGGTCCTCAGAGCTAAGGGTTTTACTCATTGCCGCCACACCGGAGTTGTTGATAAATGATGTCATCACATGGGTTTCCTATTCTGGGGAGCACTTGAGTGTTGGATTTAAGGATGGGTACCCGACTGGGGTCAAGCACATTATGTCCACCCGTAGGATTCCTCTCTTCACAGATGGAGGATAGGAGCTATATTTAGAGAGCGCGTGCTATCGTGAGCACTACAGAGAGATTCGCATGATGCCGATCTTGCCTCCTCGTCAAAGCGTTATTGGCCTGTTTCAGAAGTCACCCGTCATCGACATCCCATTGTTGGGGATCGACGGCTATACATTATTAGAGGACCCCAGTATTTAGAGATGTTCCAGGCGCCAGGTTCCTCGCACTATTGAGCTCAAACCCGCACTACACAGCTTTATGGGGATATGGTTCCGTGATCCGTGATGATGACGGATTGGCTAGCTCGTGTCGTAGATCCAACTCATGTAACATGATTGACAAATTGACCCAACAGCTTGGATCGGGCACATTTCTTTATCTCGCACTTGGGTAGAAATCCTTCAGAGGCGTACACTTTGATCCTTCCACCTCGCACCGCCCCTCAGTGACCCATATGGTTTCGGCCAAGATCCTCCCTTATATAGGCCTCGACATCCTCAGTAGATAGAGATCTAATGACTCAAGAGGAGTTAGATCGTGTGGATGTGGATTGACGTATGTAGACATCGACACCATCGACTTCTTCTAATGTATATTTCTTCATATCTCTTTCGATAGGCCTCTCATTAGCTACCGGGTAACTTCACCATTCTCGCTATATCTTTTCGATAGGCCTCTATTGAGATGTCAGTAGTCAGCCCCATTTCCCCAGATTTAGTTGTACAGAGATGTATTAGATGATGATATACTTAGGAATGTATGTACAATTTTCCATTCCCTATATCATATTGTTATCTATTGTATCTCATATGTTATTATGTTATACATATGTATGTATGTCCAGAGATACTCAGATTTACCTCGGATGGTCTTATGACACGCCTGCATAAATGTCTTCTTCGATAAGCTTAGTCAGATTGATCATATACCCACCATTTTTGGTGGCATCTGCATGCTACCATGGTATGATAGATGTCACCACCGCATGTGGTGATCAGAGATGATTTGTTGCAACATACTATGACCTCGTTGATGTTTCAGTGTCCCACAGATTTTTGGAGGGTATACAGAGCATTGGGTACCGGAGAGACAGTCTTCTAATTCGGGACCTGTGAGTTGACTCCTACCTGAGGAGTATGCACAATCGATTTACGTCGCCATCGATAGACCTTGCAGGCACATGGCGATCGTGAGACATGAGTAGATGCCCATGACCCTCACCGAATTAAGGCGAGAGTGGTACAGATGAGATTACATCCGCCAAGTGATATCCCAAAGATTTTATGTTCGATGATTTGATCCGAGGATAGTTATGCATGGCACCGGAATTTCACCACACCAGAGGATCAATGGCGTCACGCTGAGTGGATGTACCGTCAGGTGTATTTTTATACGCCTACATGCCATGGTACATGGATGAGTTGGACATCTACGCTATTATAGCAAAAGAGAGCTCTCCCGAGGGTCACACCATCCCACCGATGATTATGGCAGTAGACTCTAAGGCTCACCACATATTGTCGCACTTATCCTGAGGAGTGTTCATAGTAGTTCTATTATGATGTATGTGTGGTTTATGTCACACTTGGGACCGATTGGCATATTCGCATTTACATGGATATTGTTTCACCCATGATATAGCCATGCCGCATCTCTTTCAAATTGTAGAGTGTATAGATGCTTTGATCTTGGTCACCTTTTCCCGGCAGGATCGAGATCCGCTCGCTATATTGTCGTGGTATGTGGCTTAGCTCACCCTACACCTTTCATTACTCATGCTCCGCATGGATTATCTACCTCTAGTTGGTTTGAGAGGATGATCACCTACCACCCATCGTCATGATGATGTCGGGCTTTGACCAGCCAGGATTTCCACCCCATTCGAGGGGGGCAGTGATTCAAATTTAGCTTCTCGCCACTTATCATTAGCGGACAGATCCAAAGTTCAGATGTCTGCTGGGATCAAATAGAGAGCTAGCCGATTTTTTTCGTCAACCATCCGGTTATTCTCAGAGAGTATTCAAAGATGGATGGAGACAAAGATCAGATCGACTATGGTAGTATCCATAGTGCATGATATAAATTCAACGATGAGGAGCCTATGGAGGAGGCCGACATTCCCATCGATGGTGACTTGTCCACCGGATCTGCCAAGATTTATGATGGATTCTCCCACCTCCGAAAAGCATCATACTCAAGATTCAAAGACAACATTTGGAGCAGAGCTTACATCCGATGACCTATGATAGAGATCGTGTGCTAGGGCCGTGATGTTGATAGCTTTCGATGGGAGAGACGCCATTTATTAGAGAGGGATGAGGCTAGATCACCAGGATGCATTGATTATGGAGCGGATGCCGCCTCTCTCTGCTAGGGATGTGGCCATTACAGCACAAAGACTCTCAAAGAGATCCCTTACGATCGACATCCTTACCGATATGAGTGCTTACATAGATGAGCATCATACCACTATGCAGCTTAGCCTCCGGGATCCACTGCTCGTGTAGATGCTATTGGGCGTGAGCTTGCGCCTTTATCTCCGCCTTCAGAGAGGGATGCTATGTTAGATCCGATAGTCCGTGATACACATGTATTCAGAGATAGCTTTGTATTTTCCTCGCATAGACTAGCTTAGCTATTTTGTCATGTACAAATATAGTTGTATATATCAAAACAAAGAGTATATAGCAGTAGAAATATATTTTGATTTACTTCCCTTTAGTTATGCCTTGATACTTGTTTGATATTTGCTGCTTTTCAAGGCCTCAGGATCTTGATGCATTCTCCTAACTTATCCTCAATATGTGACATTGAGCCATCACAGATCTCTCAAAACTAATCATTGATCCGTATGTATCCCTACCATCTTTTGGTGTCTTAGGACCGTATCTCGTATGGAAATGTGGAGAGGAGTGTAGCTTTTCCTTTCTCGAGATCGATCGCATCTACGATGGTCGCCAAGATTTCTATTTGTGAGAAGTTTCAGTTAATTCCATCTCTTATGGATTGGTATTGTTTCGAGGCACACAACCAGAATTTAGATGGTCACCTAATCTCCTATTTGTGAGGAGACGCTGCAATTCCATCCCTCGGTCCAAGCCATGAAATGTGGTAGATCAAGGTTGATCCCAATAATTGCAGACAAACATTTTGTTCGGTAGGGTTAAATTGAACCATAAATGGTCGCCACGCACTCTATATGAAGAGGACATCAAGTCTCAAGAGTTCTAACTTGGTGTAAGAGGTTCAACAATGTGAAAGGCGTGGGTGTGAAGCTTTATTGATGAAGAAGGTGTAAAGTATTTTTGTGGTTTTTATTTTGTAGAAGAAGGGCGTAAATGTTTTATTATTTTTTTGTTTATTACGCACCGCCATATAGAATATGGTTGCCTTCTACGCATCATGGGTATCGTGAGATCAAGTCGATATAGTTCGCCCTCGTGACAAATCGCAAGCCTAAAGAGAAGTGGGAATCCCATGTACAAAGTGCTATATCATCATGGAGAAGAAAGTTTGATCCTATAATGGGGATAAACCGCAGTGTGGAAAAGTTTGATCTCGCTCTTCGTGACAAATCGCAAGCGAGAAAGTTTAATCCTGGCCTTCGTGATAAACTGCAGTATGAAAGGTTCAATCCTATCTTCGTGATAATCAAATTGTATGAAAGGTTTGAATGAGGTGAAACCAAAGCACGTTTGAAGTGTATGTTTCTCGAGGGAAAAAGAGTTTGTAAAAGAGAGGGTTCAAAACTGGAATGACTAGTGATTGGATTATCAATACCAGGATGTTTGCTTGATGGTAACTTTAGACATAGTGTTGTTTCACGGTGTCCGAGTTGATAAGATGTGGAAATTCATCGCCATCCATTTCCTGTAGTCTGAGAGTGCCTCCTGTTAGTACCTCCTTGACAATAAATGGGCCTTCCTAGTTAGGTGCGAATTTTTCCTTAGATTGATCTTGGTTGTCAATGATCTTCTTCAAAACCAAGTCATGTTATTTGAACTTCAGAGCTAAACTTTTTCTATCAGAGGATCGTGAGATCCTTTTGGCTGATATAATCTAACCATGGAAGATAGCCATGTTCGCTTTCATCTATTAGAGACAATCGGTGATACCTCGCTCAGTACCCATTGGTCTTCATCCAACTGAGCGTCCATCAATACTCTGAGGGATTCTATTTCCACCTCTATGGGGAGCACTGCTTCCACCCCATAGGCTAATGAGTAGGGGGTTGCCCCAGTAGAAGTACGCATGGAAGTTATGTGAGGCTAATAAAGTCGAGGCAAGAGTTCAAAGCATCCTTTACGATAGGCGACATTTTCTCGTAGATAATTTTTTGATATTTTTATTAGCTTGCCCAACAAAGACCATTCATCTTTGACTAGAGATGGCGGAGTTAAGGTGTTTGATGTGGAATTTATCGCATAACCTCCATCATTCCGTTGTTGAGGTTCTTAGCATTATCCGACACAAATGACCTCGTTGTCCATATCTATGCATCACATTGTTTTTGATGAAAGCAATGATGACTTCTTTGGTAACCTCGGGAAGGAGGATGCTTTACCCATTTGGTGAAGTAGTCGATCATAGTGAATATGAATCGATGTCCATTACTACTTTGGGCTTGATGGGCCCGACCACGCCCATTCCCCATATTGAGAAGGGCCACGGCGTAACTCATATCGAGGAGTTCCTTGAGGGGTGTGATAGCATTCCCATGAATTTGGTATTGATAGCATCTCTTGACGTGATCATCACAAATACTTTGAGCGTAAGCCAATAATGTCCTATTCTCGAGAATTTTCTTGACAAGTAAGGGCCGCCATGTGTGGGCCATAAACTCCATCATGGATCTCATCCATGAGCCTCCTCGAGCTGGGTCTTTGTCCGCACATCCGAGAAGACCTAATCCTCAGATTCTTTGTCGAGTGCATCTCCGCCAGTAGAATTTCATAACTAGTCGATTTGATCCGCTTTCTCTCGCTTAGGGTACGCCTCAAATGAAAGTGTAGATCCATCTCGCAGATACTCCTTGATATGCCGATACCAAGGTGGTGGATGGGAGGTAGCTCATCCGATACTTCTCCAATGTAGTTCCTATAAACCGGGCTTTTGCGTAAAAAATGTGATGTTTGGCATGTTTTCCTTGTCGTATGTGAATCGAGGAGGCCAACATTGCTAATGATCCGCAAAATCATTCCTATTACGAGGAATGTGTAGAAAGGAGATTTCTTCAACTCCAAAGCCATCTATAAAACTTTCCGATGGTAAGGCAAAGAAATATAATTCTTTTGGTTTGATAGATTCATGTGGATTGTTTGCTACCAATTTGAATCCCCACGCATAAAGAATCCACCGATGCCCATTGAACGGCAAGTTTTAGGCCCATGATATGTACCTTTCATACTCAGCTTTTTTGTTGTTGGTGCCGATAAACCGCAATTTGACGGCGATGGGATATCGCTTCCCCTGACGGATATTAGAACTGCTCAGCCCAGATCCTTCAGGTTAATAACTCCATCAAAATACATTTTCCATGTATGGTATGCATCGCATCGATGGTATTGTCAATTGTCATTACCCCTTCATCGTGGAAGTATGTTTCTAAGGGTTTATAATCCCCACAAAAAGCGCGCCATTGATCCGCAATTCCTCGACCTTCGATGATTAGCTTAGGGTTTTCTAAGGTTCCAATATTGAAAGAAGTGGTTTGGTCAAGGTTGGGTTTAGGCTTATTTGTGACCCATTCGCTAATCTCTTTGAGGTGTCTCAATGTCCTCTCAGATGTCCATCAATTCTCGAGTCCAACTTTGCATCAAAGTTACGTACTTGTAGATGTAAGGCACCTCATCGCAAGTACAGTACAGTATACATCACCCATCTTGAGTCGCCAAATACATGGTACATAAATTCAAATACAACTTAATTATACAACAAATGTGTAAAATACGACACAAAACATAATCGAGAGTTTAAATAAGAATATTGTCATCTAGATAATATCCACACTCAATGGTGTCCTCATTACAATTATTATCACATTATTTCAGAGAATAGTGAGGACTACTAAAGCCATTTATCCCGGACCATCACTCCATTCCCCGACTCGTCCCAAATTATATTCTCATTTCCTCAAGAGAACAATGAAAGAAAGGGTGAGCTCAACTAGCCCAAAGAAGAAATATTACGACTAAGATAATGCGTAATAAATTATCCTTAGCCTTCAACAAAAGATAACAACCGATAGAATACAATAGACAACAAGTTTTAGATCAACAACCGCAATGAAAATAAGCAATCCATTAAGAGAGTCAAGTAGAGCATAAAATCTACTATCTTCTATGATTTAAAAAGTTTTTCATCAACTTTATCACCGAGACTCAAATTTTAATAAATAAACCAATCATCGAATCATCCCCGCACTACTACTACCAAGGATATTCATGTAATCATCAATGGTCATGATTATACCGAATAATCCCTCGTCATAATCATACCAACAACTCGCCCATCAATGAACTACAGTGCCAATGAGGACTTTTTTACCACATCATTCGTCACATTACTACCATGATTATACCGAATAATCCTCGGTCATAATCATACCAAGTCCATCTATGCACGTAAGCCAAAGATGACTTTCATCACAATATAAGCATGAGGATGATGACAATGACATAATAATTCAATAAAACAAGTTCAAGGATAAATTTTAAAGATTTATAATTTAATTTATCCAAATCAATAACGCCCAAATTGTCAACATGATACTCGCTTAGGAGAGTAAAATTCAAGAATAATATTCATGTACCAAAAATAATTTGGACAAAAAGAAATATATTTTTCAAATGAATAAGACCCTAAGACTTTGAAATAAGATTCGTGAATAAGTACCCCGTGAATAAGACTCCAAATACATGAAAAGTGTCCCAAATACCCGAGAATGATACTAGAGTGAATAGTAATTGGGTGAATAAGAATCATGAATAAGAATCTCGTGAATAGTACTCCCAATACAAAAAAAGTGCCCCAATACCCGAAAGTGAATAATACTAGTGAATAAGTAATCGTGAATAAGAACCCATGAATAGTAACTCAGAAAAAAAAAATACCAAAGAAAATGATATTCCATGATTTAGTACAAAAGAAATGATATCTCATATGAGTAGTATAATAGAATATACTTAAATCGCAAATGGATTTTCACCCGCCATGCAGAATCCACGAGATGCATCATTTCCACAATTTAATAAAGAATGAATACGAAGGATCATTCACCATGCATGCGAATCCATAGACATAAGTTATTCCAACAATGTAATAATAAAGAATGGAATAATGTAAAGAATTCACATGCATGCGATGATAATGTATATGTAATAACATAAAGTTATTCCAATGTAATAATAAAGAATGGAACCAATCATCATGCGAATCCATCACATATCATGTATATTCCAATGTAATAATAAAGAATGGAACCAGTCATTGCATGCGTAATCCGCATGTATGCATGTGATATTCCAAATGTAATAATAAAGAATGGAATAACAACAGAATTCACTGTGCATGATATAGATCAAGATGCATAAAAAGTTATTCCAATGTAATAATAAAGAATGGAATAATGTAAGAATTTCACCATGTATGAATGGAATAATGTAAGAATTTCACATGTAAAAAAGTTATTCCAACATATAATAAAGAGAATGGAATAACAACCCTTACGAGTATTGAAAGAAAATAACTCTTCATGAATAC
Organism: Panax ginseng; assembly: GCA_020205605.1. Classification (NCBI taxonomy): domain Eukaryota; kingdom Viridiplantae; phylum Streptophyta; class Magnoliopsida; order Apiales; family Araliaceae; genus Panax; species Panax ginseng. The sequence goes on from CM035134.1 coordinate 93,688,960, forward strand.
GAAAAGAATAATACCCCTTACCTCAAAAGAAGACCGGATACGGAATAAAGAGGTAAAGTAGCACTTCTTCTTCTTTCTCTCTATAATTTCTCTCTATAATAATTTCTCTATAGCTTTAGTGAATTGGTGAGAAATGAAGGAAGAATGAGCTTCTATTTATAGGAAAATATAGTTTCATAATCGCACGCTTTTGGCTCAAAATATTACAAAGATAATACCTTCCTTTTTTCTTCATTTTTAATTTAGTCCCGCAAGTATTATCAAACTCGCACCACCTCCCCCCAATAGTAAATCATGTGAATCAATAGTAAATCATGTGAATCAATAGTTCTAATCATGTGAAAATACTAATTACAAAGATAAGACTCTCCATCTATACCTCCATTTTTAACTTAGTCATGCAAGTATTATCAATCTTGCACCAACTCCCCTAATAGTAAATGAATGTGAATCAATAGTACACACATGTGAACAAATAGTTATAATCATGTGAATTAATAGCAATTAATTGCTCATTTATCCGATTAATTACCCGATCGTCAATATAACCTCCAGACATCAATTATTATCAAATAAATGTCGATTTTCACTAACACTAATAATTCCAACACAATGGAACTATCAATTTCATCTTTAATCAACACGAACTTATTCATCATTAATATTATAATTCACAATATTTAACAACCTGTGTCGCTCCTGTGAAAGAGGGGGCTTTCCGATAAGGATTTCTCCTTATCGCGCAAATTATTAGTGACCAAACCTCTCCTCGATGTAACTTCTAGATATCATCAATATTGCAAATAATAATATGAATAACTTTGTCGCCTCAATTATTGATTTAATAATATAACATATTATATGATGATAATCGTGACAATAATTGAATCAATAATACGAGAGATATGATGCAAAGAATTATCGAGTAATAATCGAGTATAACCGAAGTGACTTTTACGTAAGATCAATAATCAATACCGTGTGCTACTATGCAACCACGCCAGACATCGCATTTTTACTACCGGTAGTTCAACAGCTTTTAATTCAGTAATACTTTCACCGTTATTTTTATAAAAAGATAATTTCGTCATTTTCTAACTACGACAATACTTCCGCTGTGGGGTCCACTAATGATTGTGCCATCGCATTTAATATTCCCCACAAAAAAATAATATTCCCCACCAATCTAATATTATATAACAACTTGCATACTTTTGCAAAAATTTATAAATATTACCCACAACTATAACATTATATCAAATCCACACCATAATATTCAAAAAAATATTTCGAGAAATTTAAATCTTTATTCATAAAATTTGGGGTCTCACAATCTCCCCTCCTTATGAAATTTCGCCTCTCAAATTTACGTACGTACCTGGTATGTCGAAGAGATGAGGATACCTTGACTTTATTTCAGATTCTAACTCTTGAGGTATAACCTTTCGAGTGTCGAATATAATCCTTCTTATCCAAGATTTTAACACGATCTCCTCATACACGCTAAATCTTCTCGCTATCTCGCCTAGTTCTAATTCAATAATGTGGTTCGGTCATCCACATATTTACGTAACATCGATACGTGAAAAAAATGTTATGAACACGCCGACATACTTGGCGGTAAAACGAGTCTATAGGCCACGCTCCTACTCGATCGAGGATTTCAAATGGGCCAATTAAATCGAGGGTTGAGATTTCCTCTTCATCGATTCTTGCTTCTAGAATAACGCCTTCTTGAACCTTCTTCTTCACATTCATCACCTCCGTGTGTAGTTTGAGCGGCTTTTAACTTTATCGATTAAAGTCGATTCTACTCAGATATTCGATATCTTCACGTGGGTCCCTAGTCTTTAACTCTATCTTCATCATTTGTAAGTTATACTTAAATGGGTTTTTGTGTTAACAACATCGCACTCAGAAACGATACGATCTTCTACTCAACGCGCCGCCTACCACGCTCGCTTCTTCCACGATGATATTGAATGGTATAGTCGTAATCTTCAATAAATTTTAAGCCAACGCCTTTGGCGCATTATACGCTCGCTTTTTTTTAGTGAAGAAATATTTAAGGGTTTTAGAAATGGGTTTTGTATCGGGGTCAATACAAAATTCGATTTCACGCCTAGGGGGTAGGCTAAGAAGTCTTCAAGAATACGTCAGAAATTTATTAACAATAGAAATATCATTCAAAATCGTGACTCTCATCCAAGACTTGATAACACATGAAATGAAGGTTTCTCCTAACGGAGTTTCAACCGATAAGTCAAAGTCTAATTTCTCCCGAGTCAAATTTAAACGCTGAGCGCAAGCAAGAGAGAGAGATAAAAAATGGGTAGAACCCAGATTCAATAAGGTATAGACTTCAACCAAGAATTTATAATTAACTAACCCGTAAAAGAATAACTTCGCTCGTTTACTCGCTTTTGAGAAGTCACGAAAAAACGCTCTTCCCGAAACCACCGACTTTTGTTTTGTCCAGATCCGCCTTTTTGGTGCCACCGTCCCCACCGGACTTGACTTTCGTGCACGACAAAAATCCAAGCTAGGTGACCTTCTTTTTCCACAATTGTAACATGCTTTGACCGCATCATCACGCAGCTTGACCGATATGTCCTCCCTCCGCATTTGAAGCATACAATTGGTGGTCGCTTCTCTTCCTTGAAAACGGTGTCAGGTGTCATTGCTTCTTTCCATCATCATTGAACCTTCTTCTTGAAATTTCCACTCCTATTATCTTGGCCATGATTACCACCGGTGGTTACCATTCTCGCATGATAATTTCCCCACGATGGTTATCATTGTTCCGATGGTCGCTACCACCTGATGATGATTATTATCGTGTTGTTGGTCGTTACCTTTGGTCAGGTGACTCATTATCGCGCTTCCAATAATCGAGCCCTATTCACAACATCCTAATATAAACAAAGTTTGTGAGAAATGAGGTATCGACGATATCGGGTTTCAAACCTCTTAGAAACATTCGCCATTCGCCTCCTCATTATCGACCAAATGGGATGCAAACCGATAACTCCGCAAATTTAGCCTCAGATCATGACACGGCCATATTGTTTTGCTCCAACTTGATAAACTCCACCTCCTTCATGTGACGAATACTTTCGGAAAAGTACTTGTCGCTTGAACAACTCTTGAACTTCTCCCAAGACATCTTCGAAAAGGCCAGTCAAGGTAACGCTTTACGATTCCCACCAAGAATCGCCTTCTTCACGCAACATAAAGGTGGCAAAGGAACCTTTTTCTCCTCTGAGCATCCCAAGACATCAAATATCTTGGTGATCTACTTTAACCACGCCTCCGCCTTTAAGTGGTTCTCGCTTTCCCAAAAAACTCCTATGGTCCCAGCCTCGAAATCGCTTAGCAAAGGACCAATCGTGGGTTGCCATTATTTCCACCTATATTTTGAACAGAGTCTCTCTCACCGATGTCGCATGAATTGCATAAAGCCTCCTAACATCCCATCGCTCATCATTTGATCGGTTGTTGTTATTTACCCGAGGATTATTGTCTTCCTGCTGCACATTATCCTCGGTATCGATCGTCAGTGACTCAACTGGCCTCATGTGCTTCATTGCTTATCTCAACATTTTCAGATGCCATTTTCAAACACCGCCACAAAACAAGGGTTAATTAACATATCACATATTATCCCTATACTCCTAATTCGACCAATTAAATACCAAATAAACTTAGTAGGTCATACTAGCTAAAGGAATTCCCTGCCTCCCTCCTAGTTCTTGTCTCACATCTCACCAGGATCATATCCCTAAGCTTTGATACCAACCGTGACGCCCCCAAAATAGTATACATCACCCATCTTGAGTCGCCAAATACATGGTACATAAATTCAAATACAACTTAATTATACAACAACATGTAAAAATACGACAAAAACATATATCGAGAGTTTAAAACAAGAATATTGTCATCTAGACAATATCCACACTCAATGGTGTCCTCATTACAATTATTTATCACATTATTTCCATAGAATAAAGAGGACTACTAAAGCCATTTATCCCGACCATCACTCCATTCCCCGACTCGTCCCAAATATATTCTCATTTCCTCAAGAGAACAATGAAAGAAAGGGTGAGCTCAACTAGCCCAAAGAAGAAATATTATGACTAAGATAATGCGTAATAAATTATCCTTAGCCTTCAACAAAGATAACAACCGATAGAATACAATAGATAAACAAGTTTTAGATCAACAACCGCAATGAAATAAGCAATCCATTAAAGAGTCAAGTAGAGCATAAAATCTACTATCTTCTATGATTTAAAAAGTTTTTCATCAACTTTATCACGAGACTCAAATTTTAATAAATAAAATCATCATCATCATCCCTCGCACTACTACCAAGGATATTCATGTAATCATCAATGGTCATGATTATACCGAATAATCCTCGGTCATAATCATACCAACAACTCGCCCATCAATGAACTACAAAAGCCAATGAGGACTTTTACCACATCATTCGTTACATTACTACCATGATTATACCGAATAATCGGTCGTCATAATCATACCAAGTCCATCTATGCACGTAAGCCAAAGATGACTTTCATCACAATATAAGCATGAGGATGATGACAATGACATAATAATTCAATAAAAACAAGTTCAAGGATAAATTTTAAAGATTTATAATTTAATTTATCCAAATCAATAACGCCCAAATTGTCAACATGATACGCTTTGTAGAGTAAAATTCAAGAATAATATTCATGTACCAAAAAAATAATTTGACAGTAAAAGAAATATATTTTTTCGGTGAATAAGACCTCGTGAATAGTATTTCTAGAAATAAGACCTTCTATGAAATAGTACTTCAACACCTAAAAGTGTCCCAAATACCCGAGTGAATGATACTAGAGTGAATAGTAATCGGTGAATAATAAGTGAATAAGAATCATGAATAAGAATCGTGAATAGAATAGTACTCGACAAGAAAAAGTGCCCCAAATACCCGAAAGTGAATAATACTAGAGTGAATAGTAATCGGTGAATAAGAACTCCATGAATAGAAATCTAAAAAAAAAACCAAAGAAAATGATATTTCATGACGAGTACAAAAGAAATGATATCTCATACGAGTATAATAGAATATACTGAAATCGCAAATGGATTTTCACCCGCCATGCAGAATCCACGTAGATGCATCATTTCCACAATTTAATAAAGAATGAATACGAAAGGATCATTCACCATGCATGCGTAATCCACATAGATAAAAGTTATTCCAATGTAATAATAAAGAATGGAATAATGTAAGAATTCACCATGCATGCGATAATCATTACGCATATGTGTAAAGTTATTCCAATGTAATAATAAAGAATGGAACTGTGTCATGCATAATCCGCATGCATGTGATATTCCAACATGTAATAATAAAGAATGGAACTGTGTCATGCGTAATCCGCATGCATATGATATTCCAAATGTAATAATAAAGAATGGAACCAATGTATCACCAGTATCCGCCGCATGCATGCATGTGATATTCCAATGTAATAATAAAGAATGGAATAACAATGTAATTCACTGTGCATGCGATAGATATATGCATAAAATATTCCAATGTAATAATAAAGAATGGAATAATGTAAGAATTTCACATGATGCGATATATATGCATGCATAGATTCCAACATAATAATAAAGAATGGAATAATGTAAGAATTTCACCATGATACAGATTATCAGATGTATAAAGTTATTCCAACATAATAATAAAGAATGGAATAACAACCCTTACGAGTATTGAAAGAAAATAACTCTCTTCATGAATACGAAAGAAATAATACCCCTTACCTCAAAAGAAGACCGATACTCGAATAAAGGAGGTAAAGAGTATTTCTTCTTCTTCTTTCTCTATAATTTCTCTCTCTATAATAATTGCTTATAGCTTTAGTGAATTGGTGAGAAATGAAGGAAGAATGAGCTTCTATTTATAGGAAAATATAGTTTCGATAATCGCACGCTTTTGGGGCTCAAAATATTACAAAGATAATACCTTCCTCTTTTCTTCATTTTTAATTTAGTCCTCGCAAGTATTATCAAACTTGCACCACCTCCCTAATAGTAAATCATGTGAATCAATAGTAAAATCATGTGAATCAATAGTTCTAATCATGTGAAAATACTAATTACAAATATAAGACTCCATCTATACCTCCATTTTTAACTTAGTCATGCAAGTATTATCAATCTTGCACCAACTCCCCTAATAATAGTAAATGAATGTGAATCAATAGTACACACATGTGAACAAATAGTTATAATCATGTGAATTAATAGCAATTAATTGCTCATTTATCCTAAGCATTACCCGATCGGTCAATATAACCTCCAGACATCAATTATTATCGAAATAAATGTCGATTTTCACTAACACTAATAATTCCAACACAATGGAACTATCAATTTCATCTTTAATCAACACGAACTTATTCATCATTAATATTATAATTCACAATATTTAACAACCAAAGTCGCTCCTGTGAAAGAGGGGCTTTCCGATAAGGATTTCTCCTTATCATGCCGCAAATTTAGTGACCAAACCTCTCCTCGATGTAACTTCTAGACATCACAATATTGCAAATAATAATATGAATAACTTTTGTCGCCTCAATTATTGATTTAATAATATAACATATTATATGATGATACCGTGACAATAATTGAATCAATAATACGAGAGATATGATGCAAAGAATTATCGTAGTAATAATTGAGTATAACCGAGTGACTTCTTACGTAAGCATCAATAATCAATACCGTGCTACTACTACGCAACCACGCCAGACATCGCATTTTTTACTACCGGGTAGTTCAACAGCTTTTAATTCAGAATACTTTCGCCAAGCTATTTTTATAAAAAAAGATAATTCTGTCATTTTTTCTAACTACGACAATACTTCCGCTAGGGGTCCACTAATGATTGTGTCATCGCATTTAATATTCCCCGTTAAAAGAATATTCCCCACCAATCTAATATTATATAACAACTTGCTTACTTTGCAAAATTTATAAATATTACCCACAACTATAACATTATATCAAATCCACACCATAATATTCAAAAAATATTTTAAGAAATTTAAATCTTTATTCATAAAATTTGGGGTCTCACAATCTCCCTCCTTATGAAATTTCACCCTCAAAATTTACGTACGCACTGGTATGTCAAGAGATGAGGATACCTCGACTTCATTTCAGATTCTAACTCTTGAGGTATAACCTTCGAAAGTGTCGAATATAATCCTTCTTATCCAAGATTTTAACACGATCTCCTCATACGCTAAATCTTCTCGCTATCTCGCCTAGTTCTAATTTAATAATGTGGTTCGGTCATCCACATATTTACGTAACATCGACACGTGAAAAAACGTTATGAACACGCCGACATACTTAGCGGTAAAACGAGTCTATAGCCACGCCCCTACTCGATCGAGGATTTCAAATGGGCCAATTAAATCGAGGGTTGAGATTTCTCTTCATCGACTTCTTGCTTCTAGAATAACGCCTTCTTGAACCTTCTTCTTCATCATCATCACCTCCGTGTATGTAGTTTGAGCGGCTTTTAACTTTATCGATTAAAGTCGATTCTACTCAGATATTCGATATCTTCACGTGGGTCCCTGTAGTCTTTAACTCTATCTTCATCATTTGTAAGTTATACGAAATGGGTTTTTTGTGTTAACAACATCGCACTCAGAAACGATATACGATCTTCTTCTACTCAACGCGCCACCACCACCACGCTCGCTTCTTCCACGATGATATCGAATGGTATAATCGTAATCTTCAATAAATTTCGAGCCAACGCCTTTGGCGCATTATACGCTCATTTTTTTAGTGAAGAAATATTTAAGGGTTTTAGAAATGGGTTTTGTAGATCGGGGTCAATACAAAATTTGATTTCACGCCTAGGGGTAGGCTAAGAAGTCTTCAAGAATACGCCAGAAATTTATTAACAATAGAAATATCATTCAAAATCGTGACTCTCATCCAAGACTTGATAACACATGAATGAATGAAGGTTTCTCCTAACGGAGTTTCAACCGATAAGTCAAAGTCTAATTTCTCCTGAGTCAAATTTAAACGCTGAGCGCAAGCAAGAGAGATAAAAGAATGGGTAGAACCCAGATTCAATAAGGTATAGACTTCAAAAATTTATAATTAACTAACCCGCTAACTTCGTTCGTCTTAGTTACTCGCTTTTTTGAGAAGTCACGAAAAAATGCTCTTCCTAAAACCACCGACTTTTGTTTTGTCCAGATCCGCTTTGGTGCCACCGTCCCCAAATTGGACTTGACTTTTGGTGCACGACAAAATCGGCTAGGTGACCTTCTTTTTCCACAATTGTAACATGCTTTGACCGCATCACGCAGCTTTGACCGATATGTCCCTCCCTCCGCATTTGAAGCATACAATTGGTGGTCGCTTCTCCCTTCCTTGAAAACGGTGTGGTGTGCCATTGCCTTCCATCATTGAACCTTCTCTTCTTGAAATTTCCACTTCTATTATCTTGCCATGATTACCACCGGTGGGTTACCATTCTTGGCATGATAATTTCCCCACGATGGTTATCATTGTTCGATGGTCGCTGCCACCGGCATATGATTATTATCGTGTTGTTGGTCGTTACCTTTTTGGTTGGTCGACTCATTATCGCTACTTCCAATAATCGAGCCCTATTCACAACATCCTAATATAAACAAAGTTTGTGAGAAATGAGGTATCGACGATATCGGGTTTCAAACCTCTTAGAAACATTCGCGGCCATTCGCCTCCTCATTATCGACCAAATGGGATGCAAACCGATAACTCCGCAAAAATTTAGCCTCAGATCATGACACTACCATATTGTTTTGCTCCAACTTGATAAACTCCACCTCCTTCATGTGACGAATACTTTCGAAAGTACTTGTCGCTGAACAACTTTGAACTTCTCCCAAGACATCTTTGAAAAGGCCAGTCAAGTACGCTTTTTACGATTCCCACCAAGAATCGCTTTCACGCAACATAAAGGTGGCAAAAAGGAACCTTTTTCTCCTGAGCATCCCAAGACATCAAATATCTTGGTGATCTCGCTTTAACCACGCCTCCGCCTTTAAGTGGTTCTCGCTTTCCCAAAAACTCCTGTGGTCCCAAATTTCCTTGAATCGCTTAAAGCGACCACCGTGGGTTGCCATTATTTCCACCTATATTTTGAACAGAGTCTCTCTCACCGATGTCGCATGAATTGCATAAAGCCTCCTAACATCCCATCGCTCATCATCCGACGGTGTTGTTATTTACCCGAGGATTATTGTCTTCCTGCTGCACATTATCCTCGGTATCGATCGCAGGTGACTCAACTGGCCTCATGTGCTTCATCACGATCTCAACATTTTCGATGCCATTTTCAAACACCGCACAAAACAAGGGTTAATTAACATATCACATATTATCCCTATCTCCTAACCGACCAATTAAATACCAAATAAACTTAGGTAGGTCATACTAGCGAAGGAATTCCCCCCTCCCCCTCCTAGTTCTTGTCTCACATCTCACCCAGTGGATCATATCCCTAAGCTTTGATACCAACCGTGACGCCCCCAAAATAGTATACATCACCCATCTCGAGTCGCCAGATACATGGTACATAAATTCAAATACAACTTAATTATACAACAATGGTAAAAATACTTACAAAACATAATCGAGAGTTTAAAAAAGAATATTGTCATCTAGACAATATCCACACTCAATGGTGTCCTCATTACAATTATTATCACATTATTCCATAGAATAAAGGAGGACTACTAAAGCCATTTATCCCGACCATCACTCCATTCCCCGACTCGTCCCAAATATATTCTCATTTCCTCAAGAGAACAATGAAAGAAAGGGTGAGCTCAACTAGCCCAAAGAAGAAATATTATGACTAAGATAATGCGTAATAAATTATCCTTAGCCTTCAACAAAGATAACAACCGATAGAATACAATAGACAACAAGTTTTAGATCAACAACCGCAATGGAATAAGCAATCCATTAAAGAGTCAAGTAGAGCATAAAATCTACTATCTTCTATGATTTAAAAGTTTTTCATCAACTTTATCACCGAGACTCAAATTTTAATAAATAAACCACATCATCGAATCATCCCCGCACTACTACCAAGGATATTCATGTAATCATCAATGGTCATGATTATACCGAATAATCCTCGGTCATAATCATACCAACAACTCGCCCATCAATGAACTACAAAAGCCAATGAGGACTTTTACCACATCATTCGTTACATTACTACCATGATTATACCGAATAATCCCTCGTCATAATCATACCAAGTCCATCTATGCACGTAAGCCAAAGATGACTTTCATCACAATATAAGCATGAGGATGATGACAATGACATAATAATTCAATAAAACAAGTTCAAGGATAAATTTTAAAGATTTATAATTTAATTTATCCAAAATCAATAACGCCCAAATTGTCAACATGATATCGCTTTGTGTAGAGTAAAATTCAAGAATAATATTCATGTACCAAAAATAATTTGGATGAAAAGAAATATATTTTTCGGGTGAATAAGACCTCGTGAATAGTACTTTGAATAGAATAAGAATAGTACCCCGTGTGAATAAGTACCCCTACAAAAAGTGTCCCGAATACCCGAAAGAATGATACTAGAGTGAATAGTAATTGGGTGAATAAGAACTCATGAATAAGAACTCATGAATAGTACTCCAAACAAAAAGTGCCCTAATACCCGAAGAGTGAATAATACTAGAGTGAATAGTAATCGGGGTGAATAAGAACTCGTGAATAGTAACTCATAAAAAAAAAATACCAAAAAAATGATATTCCATGATTTAGTACAAAAGAAATGATATCTCATACGAGTATAATAGAATATACGAAAATCGCAAATGGATTTTCACCCGCCATGCAGAATCCACGAGTTGCATCATTTCCACAATTTAATAAAGAATGAATACGAAGGATCATTCACCATGCATGCGCAGAATCCACATGTATGTATGTTATTCCAATGTAATAATAAAGAATGGAATAATGTAAGAATTCACCATATGCGATAGATCGCATGCATGTGTTATTCCAATGTAATAATAAAGAATGGAACTGTGTCACGCGAAATCCGCATATAATGATATTCCAATATAATAATAAAGAATGAACCAGTGTATATTACATATATATTCCAATGTAATATTAAAGAATGTAATATTCCAATGTAAATAAAGAATTCCAATGTAACCAGTCATGCATTCGAATCCGCATGCATGTGATATTCCAATGTAATAATAAAGAATGGAATAACAACAGAATTCACTGTGCATGCGATAGATCACATGCATACATGTTATTCCAATGTAATAATAAAGAATGGAATAATGTAAGAATTTCACCATGATGCGATATTTCATGATGTATAAAAGTTATTCCAACATAATAATAAAGAATGGAATAACAACCCTTACGAGTATTGAAAGAAAATAACTCTCTCATGAATAATGAAAAGAATAATACCCTTACCTCAAAAAGAAAACCGATAATCGGAATAAAGGAGGTAGCGTACTTCTTCTTCTTTCTCTATAATTTCTCTCTATAATAATTGCTCTATAGCTTTAGTGAATTGGTGAGAAATGAAGGAAGAATGAGCTTCTATTTATAGGAAAATATAGTTTCGATAATTGCACGCTTTGGGGCTCAAAATATTACAAGATAATACCTTCCTCTTTTCTTCATTTTTTTTAATTTAGTCCCGCAAGTATTATCAAACTTGCACCACCTCCCCTAATAGTAAATCATGTGAATCAATAGTAAATCATGTGAATCAATAGTTCTAATCATGTGAAAATACTAATTACAAAGATAAAGACCTTCCATCTATACCTCCATTTTTAACTTAGTCATGCAAGTATTATCAATCTTGCACCAACTCCCCTAATAGTAAATGAACTGAATCAATAGTACACACATGTGAACAAATAGTTATAATCATGTGAATTAATAGCAATTAATTGCTCATTTATCCTAAGCATAATTACCCGATCGTCAATATAACCTCCAAACATCAATTATTATCAAATAAATGTCGATTTTCACTAACACTAATAATTCCAACACAATGGAACTATCAATTTCATCTTTAATCAACACGAACTTATTCATCATTAATATTATAATTCACAATATTTAACAACCAGTCGCTCCTCAGTGAAAGAGGGGCTTTCCGATAAGGATTTCTCCTTATCATGCACAATTAGGTGACCAAACCTCTCCTCGATGTAACTTCTGTACATCATCAATATTGCAAATAATAATATGAATAACTTTGTCTGCCTCAATTATTGATTTAATAATATAACATATTATACAGTATGATACCGTGACAATAATTGAATCAATAATATAGAGAGATATGATGCAAAGAATTATCGTAGCAATAATCGAGTATAACCGAGTGACTTTTCTTCTCACGTAAGCATCAATAATCAATACCGTAGTGCTACTACTAACTAACGCCAGACATAATTTATATTTTTACTACCGGTAGTTCAATCAGCTTTTAATCATCGAATACTTTCGCCGTTATTTTTATAAAAAGATAATTTACCCACAACTATTTTCTAACTACGCATAATACTTTGCCAGGGGTCCACTTAATGATTGTGTCATCCGCATTTAATATTCCCCCGACAAAAAATAATATTCCCCACCAATCTAATATTATATAACAACTTGCATACTTTGCAAAATTTATAAATATTACCCACATCAACTATAACATTATATCAAATCCACACCATAATATTCAAAAAAATATTTCCAGAAATTTAAATCTTTATTCATAAAATTTGGGTCTAAGTATGTCGTCATCGCGAAGGATATCACATTATTATTGAAAATACGATCGACCATATGTTGAAATTTTTCCACATCCACCGATTTCTGTAAGAGGCTTCTTCTAAAACCTTCAATAAAATCTTCCGATGATCCTCTAAGAAAAACCAAGTCCAAGATTGATATCCGATGTGGAGCTTCTCTTAAGCTTAAAACCACATCGGTTTATTATGCCCATAAAAGAGAGGAATTTTTCAATCTTCCATGGAATCTTCCTTTTGTTTTGAGAGTAGCTTTATCACCCTCCCGAGGAAGATACAGTGATTTTCCTTCTACACTATAGCAAAGAGTAGATGAAACATGGATCCTTCAAATTGTCCATAATTCCATGGAACTTTGTAAGTCGACAACAGGATATTGTGGTCCGAAGGTAAAGAAATTGCTCAAAGCGCCACTTTCAAAGGATTGTCGCCTCATTTGAGTTGAATTGCTTGTATGGGAAATGCTTTGACAGCTTCATAATCCTCGCTTGATATAATCACATCGATCCCTTCTATTTGGTAAGACATGTACTCCCACCCTCAAGTTGCACAAAGGTTATCATCTACCATTTGCAGGACACCGCTATCAATAAGATTTTAAATGAGATGGTGGAGTGCCCAGAATTCATCTGTGCTGTGATTGTGAGAATAGGAATGATACTGACACACTCCATCGTAGTTAAACCTTTCTCGCATGGGATTGATCGAGGTGAAGGATGTAATTCTTCCTTCATCGATCAACATTTGAAATATTTCCTCCAAAGGTTGGCCCGATAGGTAAACTCCTCTCGATTGGCAAAATCCCGACGGCTTTTAGCATTGGCTCTCTTTGCAACCTTATCCTCCATAGCTTTGCTTTCTCGATGGTGATGGTGGAGTATTCATAACAAATGGAAGGAGATAGGCATGCTCCCGCCTAATTAATCATGGTGAATCGATGATGGTGGGTCACCGCTCGCTAATTGCTCAATTTGTTTGAAAGAGCTTATATTTCATTCCATGATAAATCGGAACTTTGCATAATCCCATTTATCAACACCATCTTTGATGGTCCGAGATGGCTCACCATTAAAACCGAATTCATTCCAAAGATCTCCAACCGATCATGTTGACCTCTTCTTCTTTGTGTTGAGGAAGGGGTCATTCTTGCACATGAGGTTGATCTAGTTTGGTGACCACGATCTCATCGTTGTTCATTAAATCTTGGATCTTGTGTTTCAAGGCCCAATAATCTTGAGTATCGCGACCCGTGTTCTCTCGCATGATAAGCACACTTTCTAGTAGCATTAAAACCCCACCATTAGGGTCAATACCGGTGAAGAAGACGGTGATTTTCTTCCTAGTAAATGTAAGAGCAAGAATATTCTCGAGCGAGTCCCCTAAGGGTGTGAATATTCAAGGACATTTTACTTCCACTCTTAGGTAATGGAGGGTTTAAAGATCAGCGCTAGGAAAAGGAGTAGTTTCTCCTCCAGATAGGCATGTTCTCGATCGCTTTTCTGCCCTTGTAGATCAAGGAAACATCCTCGCTTTTCTTTTATGGACCTCCAGGATTGTTTCATAAGATCCGGATTGATGTGCTCAAAGAATTGCTTTAAAGAGCTGCTAGGTCTTGAATCTTACCAAACTTCAATCCCATCTCACCCATTTCTCCTTGTTTAATAATTTCAGAGAATGGTTTGCCCATACCGGCTAAAACCCTTTCATAGAAAGGAGCTTCTCAGATATTCTATGAAAGTCATGACCATTTATGATCTGTCATGGAAGGAATAACTTGAGCAAAGAAGGCACCTCCACCTTTGAGCATACTCTCCGAACGACTCATTAGACTATTTCTCGACCTTGGTAATTTGGTACCCCACAGAGCCATCCGAGATTGAAAACTTTATCGAGTGAGGAAGGCGGAGCTAGCTCTTCCCAAATATGGATCTTTGAGTTGTCTAATATGGTATACCATGAACGGCTTCTCCAATGACTTTTTGAATAAATGATTCTCGAGCTTCTCATTTTTCGATAAGATCTAAGTTCTCCAATGAATACTTTCAAATATGTATATGGATCCCCTAATTCGCCATATTTTTCAAAATCGTGGGTTTTGAATTTCTCCGGATAATGAACCCCAAGAAATATGCAAAGGTCAAAGATATGAAACACTTCCATGTGTTTCAACCTTTGAGAACACCTGAGGTTTCTCCATTTAGAGGACCTTCTTCCCGATGTCATCGGGCTTCGGATCTCCTTTGAGATGGGTGTTTTCGTGGTCTTTGTTGGTTGGATCCAACCGAGGTTCTCGGAATTGTTTTTTCCAAACCTCGAGCTCCTCCTTATGAAGAGGATTCAGATGTGTAGGAATCTTTGTACCTCGACAAGCAGATTGATGCAATTTTTTTCAAAGTAGAATAACCAAATTCGTAATTTGTTTACTCAATCTATCAAATTTTTCTCGAAACAAGATTAGACCGGTCGTCAAGAAGACATGTTCGGTCAGAGTTCGTGGCCTTTTTGGATTTTGAGCGTAATGCACCCAATTGCTTCCCTACAAAAGACTTATATAGTTTAGTCTTAGGATAATGTAAATGTTATCGGATGTGCCCGCTTTTAGGAATAAGGTCCTGCAAAAATGGTTGTAGTTGATAACATGTCATGTATGCACGTATATCCTTCATATTTTCCATTATATATAGATGATCATGGAATAAAATTACAAGTAAATGCTTTTACAAGTAATTGAAATGGAAAGTATGAAGAGACTTTCCTCCGCTGCTTGTTTATCGAGGTCGACCTATCTTAGGTTACTCTCGCGCTTTTTGTATGAAGGTTCCCATCATCGCAATCTACTTAACGGAATTTATCCTGCCTTTCAATCGAGCGAAATCTGGTGGTGCCTTTTCCGAGCCTCGCTGGAATTAGTCTTCCTACGAGTCCAAAGAATCAAACAATCGACAGATAGCCTCTCGGTGGAGGGACCACACAACATACATTCACATACAACGGTCTCACCGCTTATGCAAAATGATGACATGTGAAAAGCATTAATATCACGTATAGATATTTAGTAGCGTAAGTAAAATGCATTCGTATTACACATTCATCATAAATGTAAATGCAACATTCACACATAAGCATATAACAGCTTTTGAAAAGCTTATAATAGTGGCTTAAGCCCTCTTCATCAGTGTCCCCAAAGCAGAAGTCGCCACCGTGGACGCCGGGATTTTAGATGTCCTTTTCGCACTTGTTCTTTGGTTTTCTCATGTTAATTTAAGATTTGTTTGAAAAACAAGTGAAAAAGGTCCGACATTTGTAATATCGACGATTTGACTTTAAGAGTCGCCATTGGTAGTTTTTAATCGGTCGCATGTCGCAACCGGTGTTTGTACATCGAGCCGTTGATATGACATTAATCGCTAAATGGGTCTTGTGAAACTCGAGATTCATTTGGGTTCGGGGCTTGATTATGTGGAGGGAAGGTGTTAGCACTTCATATCCGTGGTTCCCTACCATGACCGCCACTTCTCAAAGATATTGTTATATGAATGTGTGTGTGTGTGGATCAATGTGCAATTATTTGAAAATAGTGCGAGGCCTCATTCGCACCTATATACAAAGGGTTTGAATTTATAGAAAAATTCAGTTTTAAGCAAGATATAGCAATGAAGTTTTGTAAAAAGACGTTTTTCAAACCCTGTGATCAATAGGGATTGAGACCTTTTCATACTTCCATTTTATTATTAAAACGTTCTGCTTGTTTGCTTTTATTTTCGAGATGCGAGGCATCTTTGAGAAAATAATATACAACAGCGGTTTAACTCCTCATGGGCATGATGTACCATCAAAGGAAATTCGACATCAGAATAATGTACAAGTCGCTAAAATTTAAAATGTCCATCACGGAATCAATCTAGATTCAAGAGATCAATCAGATCACATGATTCCTAGGCTCACATAATACCGCAGTTTGTATGGAAAGCAATAAGCAGTTATATATATATATATATATACAAACATGATCAACCACCACGAAGCAAAGTCCATGGGGATCTAAATGTAAATATATAAATGCGTAAATATATATATATATATATATAGTAGATCAAAGTAATACCCTTATCTTACTCACCAGAATATCCCTTTAGCAATCTGACCAATGATTGCTTTCAATATATAACCATTGTCTATACTTTTAGCTAAGGACAACATATAGCGTCATTAAAAGTATAGACGATGGTCAGATGATCAACCATCGCGAGTCCGTCGCTAAAGGGGGGTGAGCACAGTGTAAAGAAGATAAGGTACGACTGATCCGCATCAGATATATATATATATATATATATATATATATATATATATATATATATATGGACATGATCAACCACCGTGAAGCGACCCATGGGGATCGTAAATATAAATAAAGCAAGAATGCATCAACCGCCACGTAAGTAAACTCCGTGTGGACTAAATGTAAATAAAGCAAAGAAGATTTATCAACTGCCACGTAAGTAAACTCAAAGGGACTAAATGTAAATAAAGAATAAAAGGCCTCAAGTAAACTCAGTGCCTAATAGAAATGTAAATATATATATATATATAAGTAGAAACGCACCTTGATGTAAAATCCAAAGCTCACCTGATATGTCCGATAACAATTATATATATATATACAAATATATATAAAGAAATAAACGCCCTGATATAAAATCCAAAGCTCATCGATATGTTCTGAAAATGCTTATATATATAAGTATATATATAAAAGGAAGTAAACGCTTCCTGATGTAAAATCCAAAGCTCATCGATATGTCTCCACAACAATTATATATGTAAGTATATATATATAAAAGCAAGTAAACGCCCAAAAATAAGTTTAGGCTCAATCGAGGTATAACTCGATAATGCTAGTCCATATATAAATATATACATATATAAGTATATATATATGCATGTAATGAAAACCACTTGACCAAGTCCAGTATACGCATACCACTCTCAAATGTAGAATAAAGGTGCAAAGATGAAGAGAAAGGCTTTATAGAGTATGAGAAGGCTTATGTAATGCCAATTAAGACTTCTATGACTCTATATGGATAAATTCTTAGCCTCACGCAGAAATGTATAGCTATATATGAGCTAACAAGTGTTTAAAAATAGCAAACACTCAATATGGGTGTGTACAAAGCAAATCAAGTGGCTTCCTACTTTTTCCTTTTTTTCAAAATGGCTACCCCAAGCCCTTTATTTATAGAGGGGGAGTCATTAGGTATTCGCTGATACCAAGATGCAATTGCGGCTGCCGGTGCCGTGGTTCCATGGGTCCCGTTATCTCGGCACGTGCACTCGTGACAATCGTAATGTCCGCTCAAACTTGCGTAACTTTAACTGAGCATCCGAACGAGGTATATAAGACCTTCTTCGATCGCCAGTGTTTAGAGTTACGAATGACATGGATTAGAGGTTGTACGGGTCGGAAGAGGGACCATGCCCACGGTCTTTAAGCTTCAAATTCTATCCCATGTTGCCACGCATAATAGTCACCGGATTGGAACCTCGGTTCTTGTAGGACATTGTTGTATATATGTATGTTTGAAGTGTTGAGACGACGCCGCAAGTGTTGAGGTAGCAAGATGACGTGGTGACTCTTCACCGGGTTATCACCGGCTGGAGTTGAAAGCAGACGCCTTCTCGTGGTTACATCCCGAGATCGGACCGCTGTTTGAATGTCGCAATGTCATCTCAGTGTAGGCTCGCTTTACCCGCAGGTTAGCTCCGGGTCCGAGGTATGAAAGTGCCTCTACGGTAGAAGTCCGATTGAAGTCGATCGCATGCATTTGAAACAAGCATTTCGAGTTATCACCGAACTGCAATAACATTCCTCGTGTTATCTCCGAGGTTGGAAATGATCCTTTTGGTGTGTTTTCCAGGTTGAGGATTTATATTCCTGTGCGTTCCGGTTGAGGCCGAACTTCCGATAGTATCGGAATGGATGTGAGTCGCCTTCCGTGGTTATATCCGAAGACGAATCGCCTCCTCGCAATGTTAGTAATAAAAAGCGTAAAATTTTGAGTGTCTACACTATTTAATAAAGGAAATCAACATCCACGCTACTTTACAGAAACTTTAATCATGTTAATCACCCTTAAGCTTTAACGTAATATATATATATATATATATATATATATATATATATATATATATTATTAACTAAGCCTAAGCTAAATCACAAAAAAATAACTTTCAAATGATTTTTTTTAAATAAATTTATACAACAAATTATACCCATTTAAATTGTTCTAAACACATATCAATATACATATCAAATATGAATAATTAATCATTTGCATAAAGGTTTGGCTCTGATACCACTATTAGGTTTGTAATATTCATAAACGCAATCTAATTGCACAAAATAAGCGAAAACGTGGAAAAAAAGAGTTTTAAAATTTTTACAAACCATATACCCGGATCATCCTTTATGCGCAATTATTAATTAAGCAAAAAGATAAAGAACAAGAATCATACCCTTGAAGATTCAAGCTTCCTCAGGTACGAGTTCACCACCAAATCCTTTCGTGTTCAACTTGAATCCACCGGGTTTGGTTCCTTCCTTTGATCAATGTTAGCCACCCAAGTGTTTGGCCTCTAAAGGTGATCCACCAAGGAAGAAGAAAGATTCAAGAAGATGGGTATTTGGCAAACCCTAATTTTTCTCTCTCTCATAGAAAAGGGTGTACTCTCCAACTATTGAATTACGATTCTATGAAAACGCCAACTACAACCTCACCCATAATAAGACTCCTCTTATTTATAGATGTAGGCAACCCTCCTTTCTAATTTCATTCCAGGACTACCGGTTGTCATTTATCTAATCACATAGACATTTCTCTTTTTACTAGAAGTGGTAGATTCTTTATCGATCATAATTATCTCCATGTACAACTTATTATACCCAAAGCATACCCTTGATATATCATATGGGTCTTAGGAATAAGTCAAAGTATAACTCATCATACACAAGATACTATGATGATCTCAAGTCCAAGGATCACTTGTACTACTATCACTACAGAATTCCTATCGACAAAGAAGTAAAACTCCATTAGTATTCATTAACGAGCCAAAGTTCAGTGAACTAATTTCTAATAAGCACCTACATACTTCGCTTTTAGTGTCACCACACAAATGATCATGAGATCAATCATCCTCATCCAATGAGCAAGAACGATGTACCAATCTATCCGTATTCACTAATCCTCAATTTAGTAATCCAACGATTGAAACTATTTTAGTTTTAAGCTTTTTAAGAATTTAGATCTCATTAGAATGATCATCATCATTATTATAAAAAGTATCGCTTAAAAACTATGGGTTTATCACATATTATAAAACAGCATCATGTAGATAATTAAAAGTCTTTTATTAATAAATGAATAAGATTGTTACAAAGTATATGCTTATCATCAAACATGATCGGCTTGTATGCATACTACTTTCGTGTTGAGATCGAGCTCGGACAAGATCGAGAACAAATCTTAAATGATGTTATTTACCAAAAACTTTGGACGCAAGTTTAAGAAGGTTTGGTTCAAGATATTGGATTGAAGATGATTTGTTGTATGCAAAGGGGCAAGAGGGCTATATGTTCCTAACTTAGGAACTTGAGGAGACAACCGCACGCATGAGACGATGATACAAAATGGGCTCGTCACCTGCATCGGAAAGAATGTGGCATTATTGTCTCGCCCCTATTATTAGCCCAAGATGGAGAAATGACGGAGGCGTGACGCCAAGTCTTCTCTAGTATGCCAAGTAGACAAACTTGAGAAGAAAAGTGAAAGAAGCTTGTCAGAGCTCTCTTCCCATTCCCGGCGCACTCGCGCTTGTCGATGGTGTGACGCCTGCAAAATCTCGGCAAATTCAATGTCGATGGTACGTGACGCCTCAAAACTAGGTATACAATTTCCATTCTCGAAATACCAAATACATGGTACGTAAATAATATAACTTATTTATACAACTGTCAAAAATACTTACTCACATAAGTAAAGTTTTAATACAAATATTGTCTCAGAGACATATTCAAACTCAAATAAAGTCTTCATACAATTATTGTCACACTATTTTACCAATATCGAGGACTACTTATAAGAACCATCTTGACCATTACTCCACCCCGACTAGTCCCAACTACATTCTCGCCTCCCCGAGAAGAACAATGGAACCAAAAGGAAAAAGGTTAGCTCAACTAGCCCAAGAAGAATATTATGACTAAGATAATGTAAAACAAATTATCCTTAGTCCTCAACAGGAAAAATCGATAGTATCACAATAGACAACAAGTTTTAGATCAACAATCGTAGCCGAATAGCAATCCATTAAGAGCCGGTAGTAGAGTATGATGTCTACTATCTTCTATGATTTAAAAGTCCATCATCAATATTTTCCATGTAACACCAATCAATAATTATTTCCAATCAATGAATTATCTATGCATTAAGGGCCAAAGATAATCGCTTCAGATTACCAGTGGTCATGATCATACCAAACACCTATCCATCAATACACTACGGGCCAAAGATAACTTTCACTTTAAACCCTTTATCTCAGAATATCAAAGGTCATAATATACCAATACACAATTTTGGGTCATAATCATACCAATCAACAAATTCCCATCTATTCACTACGGGCAAAGATGACATTCAACACAATATAAAGATGAGGATGATGATAATGATATAAGGAATCAATCAAGTGAGATCAAGGATAAATATTAGAGATTTATAATTCAATTTATCCAGAGTTCAAGAATATCCAAATTGTCAACATGATCACCAATTGTGTAGTAAAATTCAAGAATGATATTCATGTATCAAAAAATAATTTGGACAGAGAAGAAATCAAATTTGTCATGAATAGACTCTAATGAACAAAGACTTCTAATGAAAAGTACCCTAATGAATATCTCCGAATAGTATTCCAAATGAATAAGACTTCTACATAAATAGTATCCTCCATTTAATAAGAAAGTTCGTACCAATAGTGGAATAATACTAGATGAAGCACAAACTATTAAGAATATTCCACTAATTTCAAGGGGTTTCACCATTTAATAATAAGGTTATGGACACACACAATTAATTCGTACCATAAATGGAGAAATATGAAAGAAGACGATATTCATTGATGAGTACAAAAGAAATGACATCTCATACGAGTATAAAAGAATATACGAAACTGCAAATGGATTTTCACCCGTCATGCGGTAATCCACGTAGACAGATCATTTTCATAATTTAATAAAGAATGAATACGAAGGGTTATTCACCATGCATGCGGTAAACCGCATAGACATATTACTCTCGCGGATTAATAAAGAATGAATACGAAGGGTTATTCACCATGCATGCACTAATCCGCATAGACAGGTTACTCCCGCAGATTAATAAAGAATGAATACGAAGGGTCATTCACCATGCATGCGTGAATCAAGGTAGATAGTTACTCCGCAGATTAATAAAGAATGAATTGAAGGGTCATTCACTATGCATGTGGTAATCCGTGATGACAAAGTTACTCCCTGAGATTAATAGGGAATAGAATGACAATCCTTATGAATATGAAGAAAATAACATCCTTTACTTAATACGAAAGAAATAATAATTTTACCTTAGTAGGAGATTGATACCGCAATAGTGAAGTAAAGGTAATACTCTTCTTCTCTTTATATAGTTCTCTCTCTATAGATTCAAAGAATTTGTAATAAATAATGAAGGAATGAGCTTCATTTATAAGAGAATGGACTAAATACTAACTAATTCATGAATGGTCCAGATTGATTTAATATTAAAACCAGACAAATCCATATTGATTTACTATTATAACTTCAACCAAATGGGTCATATTGATTTACTATTATAACTTCAACCAACGATCCATATTGATTTACTATTATAAATTCAACTAACTGGCCTCGGAAAAATTAAAGACATCTCCTATGGAATAATAAGTCAAACTTACAACAAACGCCTCATGACAAATCTCTCTCGTTATATCAAAATTGATAAATATTTATCACAAATCATTTATCTTCAATCAACACATTTTTAATCTTTCAATAATTATTCATCATTTAATATTATAACTCATAATATTGACAACCAAATCGCTCCTCAGAAAGAGGGGCTTTCCGATTAGGATTTCTCCTCATCAAGCATAATTAAATAACCAAACCCTTTTTCTCGATGTAACTTTCTAAACATTGTCAATAATACAAATAATAATATAAATAATTGTGTCGTCCTCAATTATTGATTTAATAATATAAAATATTGTATGAGATGATACTATGACAATAATTGAATCAATAATATAAGATATTATGCAAAGAACTACACAATTATTGAATGAAATTGAGTGACTTCTTACGTAAGCATCACTAATCGTAGATATCATCGGTAATACCGTGGTGCCATCGTGCAACAAACGCGTATTACTATACTTTTATCACTGGGTATTTCAACAGTTTAACGGTAAAAGTCTTGTCGTTATTTTATGAAAAGGTTATTTATGTCGCTTTCTATATCCCACAGTTATTCCGTTATGTGGTCCATCAATGATTACGCCCATCGCATTTAATATTCCCCGACAAAAAAAGAATATTTTCCACCAAATGAATATTTTAAGACCACTTGCTTACTTTACAAAATTTGCACATATCACCCATAACTATAGCATTTTATCAAATCAACACCTTACTACTCAAAATAATATTTAGAGAAAATTAAATCTTTATTCATAAAAGTTTGGGTCTTATATATGGACTTTTACGGGTTATCGAAGGTTGATGGAATGAGATCAATTTTGTAGTGGTCGATCATTTTTCCAAGTATGCAATGTTCATCCCATCACCTCATGCTTCACATGCATGTATGTGGTCATTGGATTATTCTTCAAAATGTTGTGAAATACTTTGGGTTGCCTCAAGATATCATAAGTGATCGAGATACATAGTTCACCAGCGTGTTTGGACGGCTCATTTAGCTTGTTTGCTGTAAATTAAAGTTCATTACAAACCATCCACAAATAGATGGTCGATCGAGAGAATGAATCACTGCCGAGGAGTATATGCGACATTATGTGATCTGTGAGTCAAAAGAACTGGCTGGAATTGCTTGAACCAGCACAGTTTTGCTATAACTTGCATCAATCTTCTGCAATGGGTATGAGTTCTTTTGAGCTGAGCATGGGTTTTCAGCCAAGGACTCCTAATGATGTGGCGGTGCAGCGTACAGGAGGTAATTATCCTGCTGCCTATCGGTTTGTAAGGGCTAGAACAGAGTTGCTTGAGATAGCACGAGATAGCCTGAGCAAGGAAGTGAGAAGGATGAAAAAGTATGCAGATGCACATCAAGGCCACTAGAATTCAAAGTGGGGAGGAATGGTGTTACCGGGCTAACACCTCAAATTTGGAAAGAAGATCGTTAGTAAGTCAATGCATAGAGGATCGGTTCCCAAGTACGACGGCCCATTCAAGTGTTGAAGAAAGTTGGGTTGTGGCTTACGTGATCAAGCTTCTGCATGCATTAAAAATACATCCAACGCTCCATGTGAGTTATCTAAAGCCATTCAAGTAGGAATTGCTTGATGCTGGAAGAAAGCAAGCTAAGAGGGCTCTTCCAGTGATTAGAAAGCAGTTTAATAAGGATGTTGAGATGATTTTGGCTCATAAGACTGAAGGTCAGAGCAAGAAAAATTGAAGGATAGATTTCTTAGTGCATTAGAAAGGTGAAAACGAGGTAGACGCAAGTTGGGAATGAGACGTAACAACGTGGGCGCTTTGAGAAATAGATTGCGTAATATTATACACACCCACCCATTTGAGGACGCTTGGCCTCTTCCGTGGGGTGGTTTGTTAGCCCTTTATTAGGTTGACACGGACTTGGCATGCGAGACGCCCAGATAGCATGCCAAGCCAAGTCTTGGCACTCATTTGTGAGGCAAGGCGACGCCATGTGTGCTAAGTAAATGACCAAAGAACGCAGGCGGAAGAAAGGCAGCCTAAGGGCGCCGGGCGCACTTTAGCTCAAGCAAATGAGTTTGACACTTAGTCAGTTAAGGCAAAGAATGAGTAGCGCTAGCAACAAGCAGTGACACTAGGTAGAAACTTGGGACATTGTATGTTAAAGTGGGCTATGCCGTAAAACTAGCAAATCTACATGTTTTTTCATTATGTTTCCTCGCATGTGTCCGATGTCTAGTCGTGACATTTTGAAAATTTTCATAAGTGCTATTATAGGGGGTGCTCCGTGAAGGTCACTTTCGGACCATGGGCAAGTGCCATGGTGGTGCATGCTAGACGTTGGGACATTGTTGGGCTCCCTACAACAATGTTCAACATCGGATTGTTGGCTTGGATCAATCAAAGACTTGTTCATGTAAGGTATGCGAATGAGCAAGAACGTTGGGTATGGCACAAGCATTGGGTTTACGTGTCAAAGCATGGTATGGGTTGGTGCCTCGCATGCAACAAGGCTATATGTGGACAGTATCGACGGGTGCGGACGCAATTAACAGACTGGGACAAGACCTTGGGCAAGTGCTAGAAGCTAGTTGGAATTTGTGGGCTAAAGGATGTAGCATCTTGTGGTAACATGATTAGACAACTTCGTGGGTTGAGACATCAATAATGTGGGTCGACACCGTGGGTGCGACATCAAAAAGGGGTTGACAACGTAAGCGCTTAGGATCGATGATTGGAGCATGACCCAACCGCAAGTAGTTATAGGCTATTCGACAATCAACCTCTATGCACATAATTGGCATGTCTCAACCAACAGATATCATGGGGCCCACACATACATGTGGCGAAGTTAGGTGGGCAAATGAAAATTCAAAATGTTGGTTTCCTATTGATTCTCAATGTCCTAGTAGTTGGGGGTGAAAACAGAGCCAAATGTGTATTTATATGTATAGCAGGGGCTTGGCAAGACGAAGATCACTCGAGCAAGTGTGAGTCCTGCAAGGCCCTAGTCATATATTGTATTCCTTGTTATTGAGTGAGCAATAAAAGATTGGGACGTTGTCTCGTAAACATTATGTTGGCTTGTAAAAGTGGCTTGATCATATAGATTGTACTTGTGTGATTGACAAAGTTCATTCGATTAGTTGGGCAAACCAATGCATTACAAGGAGAACATAGATGCAAAAAAAATAGTGTTAGATTGTATACCCTGTGATAATAGTGGAGATAGGTAAATGAAATGAAAGATTCACCTGACTTACGGAGAAATTAGAAGCGGAAGAGGAAGAGGAGGTGAAAATCAGACCAAATTGATTCCAAAACTCGCCAAATTTGATTGGGCTAATTCACTAATTTTCCAAATTGAAAGAGCTAAAATTGATGACGTAATCTTATGTGATGTCATGTTGATATGATAAAATAACACCTGAAGAAACACAAGTGTTCGGGAGCATTTTACCGACCCTCATGTGGTATGTAAGGCTGCACCTCGGAAGGGCTTATGAGCTTATCAACGAAGCCCATGGAGAAGTCAAGGTATTCGAGTTCAAAGATCCCGGTCCTTTGGGCCGGAGCCTTACCTTAGTATATGGTGTTCGGTGTCGGGCCCTTGAGTCCTTTGGGCCGAGGCTCAGACCCGATGGTGAGTTCGGTGGGGTTGGGCCTGTGTAGTGGGCTATCCTGCGTACAGAGTCTGGAGTCCTAACCGTATTTGGATAAGGTAACTCCAAAGGTAATGTTTGGGTTGGGTTCCACTTCCACCTTTTAAGGAGATCGTGTTGGACCCAATTACTTGAATTACCAAAATTAGGAGTCCTAAGCCGACTAGGAGAAGGATTCTAGGGTGATGAGAGTACTATAAATACAAGGCCAGGGTTACAATTAATAGGTAATACTTTCTTCGAGCACTAAACACTTAGCCTCCATTGTTAAACCTTGTGAACGGACTGTACTTATTCTCACACTAGAGCTATCCTTAGCCAAGACAAGCCACAATGTAAGACCCCGAATTTTATGAAATGAAAGTATTCAATTTTCTTATAATAATTATTTTATTTCGTAAATGGTTAAATTGATAAAAGGTTAAAGTCAAGGGTGATATGTGAAAATTTTTGCAAAGTATGCAAGTTGTTATAAAATATTCGTTTGGTCGAGGAATATTCTTTTTCTCGAGGAATATCCGTACGACGGCACAATCATTGGTGGACCCCATAACGAAAGCTTTGTCGTAGTTAGAAGATGACAGAATTAACTTTTTATAAAAATAATGACAAAAGTGTTGCCATTAAAATTGTTGAACTACCCGATAGTAAAGTACATACGATACGCTGTGGTTTCATAAGTAGCACACCAAGATTGATTATTGATGCTTACGTGAAAACTCACTCAGTTATACTCAATTATTGCTATAGTAATTTGATGCATCATATCTCTCATCTTATTGATTCAATTATTATCACAAAGATCATCTTTATAATATGTTATATTATTAAATCAATAATTGAGACGGCAAAGTTATTCATATTATTATTCAAAATATTGACAATGTCTAGAAGTTCGCACAAGGAGAGGTTTGGTCACCTAATTGCACGCCAATAAGGAGAAATCCTTATCTAAAGCCCCTCTTCCGGAACGACCTTGTTGTTAAATATTGTGAATTATAATATTAATGATGAATATGGTCGTGTTGATTAAAGATGAAATTGATAGTTTCATTGTGTTGGAATTATTAGTGTTAGTGCAAATCGACATTTATTTCAATAATAATTGATGTCTGGAGGTTATATTGACCAATCGGGTAATTACCCGGATAAATGAGCAATTAATTGCTATTGATTCACATGATTATAACTATTTATTCACATGTGTATACTATTGATTCACATTCATTTACTATTAGGGGAGTTGGTGCAAGATTGATAATACTTGCATGACTAAGTTAAAAATGGAGGTATAGATGGAGGTACTATACTGTAATTCATATTTGTACATGTTTAGAACTATTGATTCACATGATTTACTATTGATTCACATGATTTACTATTAGGGGAGATGGTGAAAGTTTGATAATACTTGAAGGACTAAATTAAAAATGAAGGAAAAGAGGGAGGTATTATACTATAATATTTCGAGCCCCAAAACGTGCAATTATCGAAACTATATTTTCCTATAAATAGAAACTCATTCTTCCTTCATTTCTCACCAATTCACTAAAGCTATAGAGCATTTATTATAGAGAGAAATTATAGAGAGAAAGAAGAAGAGAAGTCTGTTACCTCACTATTCCAGTATCCAGTTTTCTTCTAAGGTAAGGGGTATTATTCTTTCATATTCATGAAGAGAGATATTTTCTTTCTATACTCGTAAAGGTTGTTATTCCATAATTTATTATTATGTTAGAATAACCTGTCTATGCAAAGTACCGCATACAGGGTGAAATTCTTCTATTATTCCATTCTTTATTATTCTGTTGGAATAACCTGTCTGTGCGGTCTATCATATGCCTGGTGAATTATGTTGTTATTCCATTCTTTATTATTATGTTGGAATATTCTATCTGTGCGGATTACGCATGACCTGGTTCCATTCTTTATTATTCTATTGGAATATCTTATCTGTACGGATTACGCATGACCTGGTTCCATTCTTTATTATTCTGTTAAGAATAACCTGTCTGTACGATCTATCGCATGCATGGTGAATTCTTCTATTATTCCATTCTTTATTATTCTGTTGGAATAACCTGTCTATGTAGATTACCGCATGCATGGTAAATGATCCTTTGTATTCATTCTTTATTAAATTATGGAAATGATCTGTCTATGTGGATTATCGCATGGCGGATGAAAATCCATTTGCAGTTTCGTATATTCTATTATACTCATCTGGGATATCATTTCTTTTGTACTCGTCATGAAATATCATTTTCTTTGGTATTTTTCTGTTACGAGTTACTATTCATGGGTTACTATTCACCTAGTTACTATTCACTCTAGTATTATTCACTCGGGTATTCGGGGTACTTTTCGTGTCGGAGTACTATTCATGAGTTACTATTCATGGGTTACTATTTACCCAATTACTATTCACTCTAGCATCATTCACTCGGGTATTCGGGACACTTTTCGTGTCAGGGTACTATTCACGGGGTACTATTCCTGAAGTACTATTCACAGGGTACTATTTACCCAAAAAATATATTCTTTTCTGTCCAAATTATTTTTGGTACATGAATATTATTCTTGAATTTTACTCTACAAAGCGATCATGTTGACAATTTGATATTTTTAAACTCGGATAAATTTAAAGTCTTTAATATTTATCCTTAATTTCATTGATTTGATTTGGTTGATTATTGTTTATATCATTGTCATCATCCTCATGCTTATATTGTGATGAAAGTCATCTTTGGCTTACGTCCATAGATGGACTTAGTATGATTATGACTGAGGATTATTCTAGTATAATCATGACCAGTAATGTAACGAATGATGTGGTAAAAGTCCTCATCGGCACTCAGTAGTTTATTGATGGACAGTTGTTGGTATGATTATAACCGTGGATTATTCCGGTATAATCATAACCATTGATGATTACATGAATATCCTCAATGGTATATGGATGATTCGATTTTATTTATTAAGCTAAGTCTCAAATGATAAAGTTGATGAAAAACTTTTAAATTATAGAAGATAGTAGATTTTATGCTCTACTTAACTCTTCTAATGGATTTCTTATTCCATTGCAGTTGTTGATCTAAAACTTGTTGTCTATTGTATTCTATCATTGTTATCATTGTTGGCGGCTAAGGATAATTTATTCGCATTATCTTAGTCATAATATTTCATCATCGGGCTAGTTGAGCTCACCCTTTCTTTCATTGTTCTCTTTAGGAAATGAGAATATAGTCGGGATGAGTCGGGGAATGGAGTGATGGTCCAGATAAATGGCTTTAGTAGTCCTCACTATTCTACTTAAATAATGTGATAATAATTGTAGATGAGGACACCATTGAGAGTGGATATTGTCTAGAAGGCAATATTCTTGTTTAAACTCTCACTATGTTTTGTCGTATTGTACACACGACATATTGTATAATTAAGTTTGTATTTGATTTTGTACCATATATTTGGCGACTCAAAATGGGTGATGTATACTGCTTTGGGGGTGTCACAGTTGGTATTAAAGCTTAAGGATATGATCCTCGGTGAGATGGAGACAAGAACTAGGAGGAGAGACGGGAATTCCTTCACAGTAGTATGACCTACCCAAGTTTATTTGGTATTTAATTGGTCGATCGGAGTATAGGTATAGTGAGACCCCAAATTTTATGAATAAAGATTTAAATTTCTCAAATATTTTTTTGAATATTATGGTGTGGATTTGATATAATATTATAGTTGTGGGTAATATTTATAAATTTTGCAAAGTATTAAGTTGTTTAAAAATATTCGTTTGGTTTCCGGGAATATTCTTTTTTTGTCGAGAATTCTGTGCGATGGCACAATCATTGGTGGACCCCACAATGTAAGTATTATCGTAGTTAGAAAATTTGAATTATCATTTTATAAAAATAACGGCAAAAGTGTTACCGTTAAAATTGTTGAACTACCCTAGTAAAAGTATTAAAGAACACTCGTGGTTGCACAAGAACACACCGTATTGATTATCGATGCTTAAGTAAGAAGTCACCCGCTTATACTTAATTATTGCTATAGTAATTATTTGCATCATATCTCTCATATTATTGATTTGATTATCACACAGATCATCTCGTGATAATATTTTATATATTATTAAATCAATAATTGAGACGACAAAAGTTATTGATATTATTAAATTTCAATATTTACAATGTCTAGAAGTTCATCAAGGAGAGGTTTGGTCATCTAATTATGCGTCAATAAGGAGAAATCTTTATCGAAAAGCCCCCTCTTTCGCGGAAACGACTGGTTGTTAAATATTATGAGTTATAATATTAATGATGAATAAGGTCGATGTTGATTAAAGATGAAATTTATAGTTCCATTGTGTTGGAATTATTAGTGTTAGTGGAAATCGACATTTATTTCGATATTAATTGATGTCCGGAAGTTATAATTTGACTAGTCGGATTAACTTAGGATAAATGAGCAATTAATTGCTATTAATTCACAATGATTATAACTATTTGTTCACATGTGTGTACTATGATTCACATTCTTGTACTATTAAGGGAGTTGGTGCATGATTGATAATACTTGCATGACTAAGTTAAAATGGAGGTATAGATGGAGGTACTATACTATAATTCATTTTCACATGATTATAACTATTGATTCACATGATTGAACTATTGATTCACATTATTTACTATTAGGGAGGTGGTGCAAGTTTGATAATACTTTAGGACTAAATTAAAAATGAAGAAAAGAGGAAGGTATTATACTATAATATTTCTAGACCCCCAAAACATGCAATTATCAAAACTATATTTTCCTATAAATAAAGCTCATTCTTCCTTTATTTCTCACCAATTCACTAAAGCTTTAGAGCAATTATTATAGAGAAAGAAGAAGAAGAGAAGTCCGCTACCTCACTATTCTAATATCCAGCTTTCTTAAGGTAAGGGTATTATTTCTTTCAGATTCATGAAGAGAGCTATTGTTATTCCATTCTTTATTATTTTGTTGGAATAACCGTGATATCGCTGACTACTCGTGTATACAAGGTGAAATTCTTATGTTATTTCATTCTTTATTATTCTTTGGAATATACTATCTGTGTATTAATACGTGACACAGTTCCATTCTTTATTATTCCGCTGAATATCCTCGTCTCAAAGCGTAATTCACGTATGTCCCGGTTCCATTCTTTATTATTCATTAGAATATCCTCATCATGCAATTATGCATGACCCGGGTTCCATTCTTTATTATTCTCGTTGGAATATCCTCGTATGCGTGTAATTACGCATAACACGGTTCCATTATTTATTATTATGTTTGAATAACCTATCTCATGCGCTTATATCGCGATGCCCGTGAATTCTTCATTATTCCATTCTTTATTATTCATTGCTGGAATAATCACTGCTCACGCCACCACTCTTTGTATGCATGGTGAATTCTTCCGTTATTCCACTCTTTATTATTTCGTTAGAATAACCTCGCTATGTGGATTACCGCATGCATGGTGAATGATCCTTTATATTCATATGAATAGTATTTTTCATTCAAAAAGGGTTTCGCCAGTAAGGCTTTAATTTTTTTGACCCTCAAAAAAATTTTGGAAAAAATTGAAATGATAATTTGATGAGTTTTCTAGATTGTGTCCAAAAATGGCGATTTTTGGATGTATAGATTAAGTTATGGATTTTATGGGGAAAGACTATTTTAAAAGTAAACCCTTATAACTTCTTTTCTCGTGGTTAACTTCAAAATCGTGAAATTTTTTATTGGGAGTACATGTATATAATGTAAGTATACCTCAGAATTTCAAAATTTTTGGACAAAAGTACAATTTATGATAAATGTTCAAATATTCTATAGCTTTTATATATGAAAAAATAGTAAATGAATTTTAAAAATTTTGAGAAAAATATTTGTTTAATATGGGACTATATTCCGCAAAAACCCGAAAAGAAATATTTTGGGACCGATTTGGTATTTTTCATGAAAAATGAACTAGTTAGAGTAAATGAATTAAATATGTTATGTGAAGTAACAAAATTGGAAAATAAGATTTTATGGCTTGGAAATCCTATATAGGGTATATGCAGATTTTTGATGAGGGATTTGATCATTGGTGATGAAATCTTATGAGTATGCCATTTTTGAATGATTAAATGCATTATTTGGTAAAGTGTAAACAATTGAAATAAATTGTTTATAAGTTTAAGAAATGATTAAAATATTATTATAATGTTAATAATATTAGATGATGAGTTTATTAAGTCATTAATATTTATCCTTGTTTTCGTTTGATTAATGCTTATATCATTGCCATAATCCTCATGCTTATATTGTGATGAAAGTCATATTTGGCTTACGTGCATAGATGGACTTGGTATGATTATGACCAGAGATCATTCTATATAATCATGACACAGTATGTTATAAATGATGTGGTAAAAGTCCTCGGTGGCCTATAAGGCATTGATGGATAATTTTTGGTATAATTATGACCGTGGATTATTCGGTATAGTCATGATCATTGATGATTTAATGAATATCCTTGGCCCATAGTGCGAGGATGATTCAATGATGTGGTTTTATTTATTAGTCGAGTTTCAAAGGATAAAATTGATGAAAATATTTTAAATCATAGAAGATAGTAGATATCATGCCTTACTTGACTCTTCTAATGGATTGCTTATTCTAATTGCAGTTAAACTTGATGTTTATTGTATTTTATCGGTTTAACATTGTTTGAAGACTAATGATAATTTATTCTACATTATCTTAGTCATAATATTTCATCGGGCTAGTTGAGCTCACCCTCACTTTCAACGCTTCTCTTCAGAAATGAGTATATAAACGAGCCTCACGAACCATCGACTGGATTAATGGTCCGGATAATAGTATTAGTAGTCCTCACTATTCTATGGAATAGTGTGATAATAATTGTAATGAGAACTCCATTGAGTGTGGATATTGTCTAGATGACAATATTCTTGTTTAAACTCTCGACTATGTTTTGTATGCATTATTTTACCGACTATTGTATAATTAAGTTGTATTTGAATTTATGTAGTGTGTTTAAAACTCAAGATGGGTGATGTATACCGTTTTGGGGGCGTCGTTAATACTGGATAATATGTGATATGTCAATTAACCCTTGTTTTTGTAGCGGTGTTTGATAATGGCATACGAAAAATGTCGAGATAAGCAATAAAGCACATGAGATCGTTGAGTCACTAAATAATCAATACCTTATGAATAATGTACAACAGAAGACAATAATCCTCGTGTAAATAACAACACCGATAAAATGATGAACGATAGGATGTTCAGAGGCTTTATGTAATTCATGCAACATCGAAGAGAGAGACTCGCTCAAAATGCGGAAACACTAGCAACTCTCGGATGGTCACCGCTAAAGTTTCAAGGAGCCGGGACCACGGGAGTTTTTGGAAAGCTAGAACCACTTAAGGTGGAAACGTGGTTAAAGCAGATCACCAAGATATTTGATGTCTTGGGTTGCTCAGAAGCAAAAGGTTCCTTTGCCACCTTTATGTTGCGTGAAGAGGCAGACATTACTGGTGGGAATCAGAAACGCGTCTTGACAAAACACTCAAGATGTCTTGGGAGAAGTTCCAAGAGTCATTCAACGACAACTACTTTCCCAAAGTATTCGCTCACATGA
The DNA here is from genome assembly GCA_020205605.1 of Panax ginseng. Lineage (NCBI taxonomy): Eukaryota > Viridiplantae > Streptophyta > Magnoliopsida > Apiales > Araliaceae > Panax > Panax ginseng. The sequence goes on from CM035134.1 coordinate 93,723,258, forward strand.
AGGAGGTGGAGTTCATCAAGTCAAACAAAAAAATATGACCGTGTCATAAAAGATCACGAGGCTAAGTTTGCTGAGTTGTCTCGGTTCGCATCCCATTTGGTTGATAATGAGGACCGAATGACGCGAATGTTTCTAAGATGTTTGAAACTCGATATACGTCAATACCTCATTTCTCACAAACTTTGTTTATATTTAGATGTAGTGAATAGGGCTCAGTTATTGGAGCGCGATAATGAGCCAGCCCAACCAAAAGATAACGAGCAACAACACGATAATAATAAATCTTTGGTGGCACTTAAGAATCGGAACAATGATAACCATCGTGGGGGAAATTATCATGCCAAGAATGGTAACCACTTTGGTGGTAATCATGGCCAAGATAATAGAAGTAGAAATTTCAAGAAGAGAAGGTTCAACAACGATGGAAAGATAGCGACATTCAAAGACCCGCTTTTAAGGAAGGAGAATCGACCACCAATTGTATGCTTCAAATGTGGAGGGAAGGACATATCCAGTCAAGTTTACGATGCGGTCAAAAGTATGTTAAAATTGTGGAAAAGAAGGTCACCTAGCCCGATTTTGTTGTGCACCAAAGTCAAGTCCACCGGGACGGTGGCACCAAAGGCGCGGATACAGACCGAAACAAAGTCGTTGGTTTCGGGGAAGAGCGTTTTTCGTGACTTCAAAGCTAGTAACCCGAACGAAGTTAGTACGGGTTAGTTAATTATCAATTCTTGTGAAGTCTATACCTTATTAGATATCAGTTCTACCCATTATTTTATCTCTCTTGCTTGCGCTCAACATTTAAATTTAACCCCAGAGAAGTTAGACTTTGACTTATTGGTTGAAACTTCGTTAGTAGAAACCTTTATTTCATGTGCTATCCAAGTCTTTGATGAGAGTCACAATTTTTAAATGATATTTATATCGTTAATAAATTTCCTAACGTATTCTCGAAGAACTTCATGGCCTACCCCAGAGTGTGAAATCGAATTTTGTATTGACCCCAGTACAAAACCTGTTTCTAAAACCCTTAAATATTTCTTCACCTAGAATGAACGTATTATGTGCCAAAGACGTTGGCTCGAGCTGTTGAAGATTATGATTATACCATTCAATATCATTGTGGAAGAGCGAACGTGGTAGTAGACGCGTTGAGTAGAAGATCGTATGCATTTCCGAGTGCGATGTTGTTAACACAAAGACCTATTTTGTATAACTTACAAATGATGAAGATAGAGTTAAAGACTCTAGGGACCCACATGAAGATAGCGAATATACGAGTAGAATCAATTTTAATCGATAAAGTTAAAGCCGCTCAAGCTACACACCCGAATCTGATGAATGTGAAGAAGAAGATTCAAGAAGGCGTTATCTCAACCCTCGATTTAATTGGCCCATTTGAAATCTTCGATCGAGTAGGAACCGTGGCCTATAAACTCGCTTTACCGCCAAGTATGTCACGTGTTCATAACGTTTTTCACATATCGATGTTACGTAAATATGTGGATGACCTAAACCAAATTTTTGAATTAGAAATAGATGAGATAGCGGAAGATTTAATATATGAGGAGATACGTTATTTAAAATCTTGGATAAGAAGGATCATATTCTACACACTCAAAGGTTATACCTCAAGAGTTAAAATCTAAGCAAGGTATCCTCACCTCTTCAGCATACCACATACGTACGTAAATTTTGAGGGCGAAATTTCATAAGGAGAGGATATTGTAAGACCCCGAATTTTATGAAATGAAAGTATTCAATTTTCTTATAATTATTATTTTATTTCGTAAATAGTTAAATTGATAAAAGGTTAAAGTCAAGGGTGATATGTAAAAATTTTTGTAAAGTATGCAAGTTATTATAAAATATTCGCTTGGTTAGGAATATTCTTTTTTTTCCGGGAATATCCGCATTTGACGGCACAATCATTAGTGGACCCCACAACGGAAGTTTTCGGTCATGGTTAGAAAACTACAGAATTATCTTTTTATAAAAATAACGCTAGTAAAGTGTTACTGCAGATTAAAGCTGTTGAACTACCCTAGTAAAAAGAAATGCGTGTCTGGCGTGGTTGCAAGAGCACACTCAGTATTGATTATTGATGCTTACGTGAAAAGTCACTCAATTATACTCAATTATTGCTTACGAGAATTCTTTATCATCATATCTCTCTTATATTATTGATTCAATTATTGTTACAAGATCATCCGTATAATATGTTATATTATTAAATCAATAATTGAGAGACGACAAGAAAGTTATTCATATTATTATTTGCAATATTGACAATGTCTAGAAGTTACGCCGATGAGAGGTTTGGTCACCTAATCATGCCGCCATAAGGAGAAATCTTATCTAAAAGCCCTCTTTCTCGGAAACGACCGTTGTTAGATATTGTGAATTATAATATTAATGATGAATAAGTTTGTGTTAATTAAAGATGAAATTGATAGTTCCATTGTGTTGGAATTATTAGTGTTAGTGAAAATAGACATTTATTGTAAGACCCTGAATTTTTTTTATATAAATAAAATTAAATTTTCTCTATTCATTATCTTGAAATAATAAGGAGTTAATTTGATATAATACTTTGGTTATGGGTGAAATGTGCAAATTTTGCAAAATAAGCAAGTGGTTATAAAATATTCATTGTTGTTGGGGAATATTTGTTTGGTCGTGGAATATTCTTGTTGTCGGGGAATATTCGTACGATGACGCAGCCATTTGTGGGTCCCATAACTGAATAATTGTCGGATGAAGAAAACGACAAATTTAAATTTTTATAAATAACGGTGTAGTTGTTACGCTAATAATCGTTGGAATACAAATTGGTTAAAAATACGTGAATACGTGTGGTTGCATAAAGAATACACGATATTGCATAAAGTATTTTGAATTATTGATTTTTACGTAAGAAGGCACTACTCAATAATTGTTATAGTAATTATTGTTCAATATTTTATTTTATTGATTCAATAATTGTTGCGTTGATATTTTATATTATTGTTGTTTCAATAATTGTCATCGCATTGATATTTTCCATTATCGGATCAATAATTCATATTATTTGAATAATATTATTAGATAGCATTATTGACAATATCTAGAAAGTTCTGTCTAAGGAGAGGTTTGGTCACCTAATTGCGCGCCAGTAAGGAGAAATCCTTATCGGAAAGCTCCCTCTTTCCTAGGAACGGCATAGTTGTCATAATTGTGATTCTGTAATATTATTTGTGAATAATTAATTATTTTCTTTATATGATAAGAAATATTTATTTTATATGGATATAAATGAAGGATAGGGATATATTTATTTTATGTAATTATAAATGAAAGAATTAATGCTGAGGTGTTTTATCAGTATTTTGTCGGAATAGAGGTATTGAAAATCATTCGTTAGTGGATTTCGGATATTTTCGGTTTTGAATTTGGAAAAACTTAAAGCTACAAAGTTGTAGAGAATTTAATTTCGTATGGAATGGACATAAAATTCGTATTTTTTTGATAAAAGGGCTATTTATTATGAATTGTTGAAGTTTCTGATTATTGTTTAAAATGATTAAACATTTTGGAAATTTCTAGAATTGGTGGGCCCCACTTTTGGTTGGTGAGAAATGTGCTCAAATTTTATTTCAAATGTGGTGGGTGGCAATAGTAGCAGGTAAAGCCATCAGGTAGCAAGTCAAGTCCGCCTTGGCGTCTTTAGCATTTTCCTATAAATAGGTGCTTAGGTTAGAATTGAAAATCATACCCCGTAAACATAAGCTTTCTCTATATTATCGGCGTATTTTAGTGAGTATTTAGATACTTTGAGAGTTGCTATTCAGTACAAGTTTCATTCAGCATCATATCTGATATTCCATTCCGAAGTACTATTTCTTTGAGGTAAGGGATGTTATTTTCTTCTTAAATGATATTATTTTCTTCAATATCATTATGTCGAATTATTGATATGAGTTTTATTATGGAATTTCTACCTTTTTGTGTGTGGGTTACTATTCACGATAATATACTATATATTCACGTATATAGGCACTTTCATTAACAAATACTGACCTTATTCATCGAAAAATGAAATTTCTCTTTTTAGTCCCGGTAAGTCTATTTTGGTTACTATCTTTGATTGTATCCATGTTTTGATCTTTATTTTTTGAAATCTACTTCAAAATTGGTTATTATATGAGTATTATTGAATTTGGATAAACCAAAATACGAATCCCTAATATTTGTCCTTCTTCGTCTCCACTTGATTCGCTTTTCTCTAAAATGTTTTCATCATCCTCGGTCCTTAATGGTGATATTGATGAATATCTTTGGCTGTAGTAGTCTGAAGATGTATGATTACTGATGAATATCTTTGGCCTGTGAGTGCAAAAGATGAGCAGTGTTGAGATGAATATGACCAACTGGTGATATAAAATTAATATCTTTGGCCCGAGTGCAAAGATGAATATTTGATGCAAGATGTATATTGATTGATGTTCTGGGGATAAAATATTGATGATGGACTTTTAAATTCATAGATGATAGTAGATTTCATTCTCTACTTAACTCTTCTAATGAATTGTTGTTTTCGCTGCAGTTGTTGATCTAAAACTTGTTGTCTATTATATTCTATCAGATTTTTCCCTATTGAAGACTAAGGATAATTTTTTGTATATTATCTTTAGTCATAATATTCTTTATCGGGCTAGTTGAGCTCACCACTTTTCCTTTTTGTTCCATTTTCTTCTCGTGAAGCGAGAACATAGCGGGAACCAGTCGGGGTATAGAGTGATGGTCCTAGACAGTTGTTTTAGCAGTCCACACTATTTTTGTAAAATAGTGCATCAATAATTGTAATGAGGACTTTATTTGTGTGTGGATATTGTCTAGAAGACAATATTGTATTTAAACTCACAGTATGTGTTGTCGTATTTTGCACGACAATTGTATTAATAAAGTTGTAGTTGTTTTCTGTACCATGTATTTGGCGACTCAGAATTGGTGATGTATACCTATTTTCGGGGCGTCACATTTATTTCGATAATAATTGATGTCTGGAGGTTATATTGATCAATCGGGTAATTAACCGGATAAATGAACAATTAATTGCTATTGATTCACATGATTATAACTATTTGTTCACATGTGTGTACTATTGATTCATATTCATTTACTATTAGGGGAGTTGGTACAAGATTGATAATACTTGCATGATTAAGTTAAAAATGGAGGTATAGATGGAGGTACTATACTGTAATTCGTATTTTCACATGTTTAGAACTATTGATTCACATGATTTACTATTAGGGGAGATGGTGGAAGTTTGATAATACTTGCAGGACTAAATTAAAAATGAAGGAAAAGAGGGAGGTATTATACTGTAATATTTCAAGCCCCAAAATGTGCAATTATCGAAACTATATTTTTCTATAAATAGAAGCTCATTCTTCCTTCATTTCTCACCAATTCACTAAATCTATAGAGCATTTATTATAGAGAAATTATAGAGAGAAAAGAAGAAGAAAGTCTACCTCCTCACTATTCGATGTCCATTTTTCTTCTAAGGTAAGGGTATTATTCTTTCGTATTCATGAAGAGGGTTATTTTCTTTCAATACTCGTGAGGGGTTGTTATTCCATTCTTTATTATTATGTTGGAATAACCTAGCTATCTGAAAGTACCACATACATGGTGAAATTCTTACATTATTCCATTCTTTATTATTACTGTTAGAATAACTTTTATGCATCTTGTAATATCGCATGCGCCCGTGAATTCTCATTTGTTATTCCATTCTTTATTATTCTATTGGAATATCCTATCTCATCATGATTACGTATGACCTAGTTCCATTCTTTATTATTATATTGGAATATCCTGTGCATGCGGATTCTTGCATGACCCGGTTCCATTCTTTATTATTCTGTTGGGAATAACCTATCTGTGCGGTTTATCGCATGCATGGTGAATTCTTCTATTATTCCATTCTTTATTATACTGTTGGAATAACCTGTCTATGTGGATTACCGCATGCATGGTGAATGATCCTTTGTATTCATTCTTTATTAAATTGTGGAAATGATCTGTCTACGTGGATTACCGCATAGCGGGTGAAAATTCATTTGCAGTTTCGTATATTCTATTATACTCATCTGGGATATCATTTCTATTGTACTCGTCATGAAATATCATTTTTTTTGGTATTTTTCTGTTACGAGTTACTATTTACGGGTTACTATTCACCCGATTACTATTCACTCTAGTATTATTCACTCGGGTAATCGGGGTACTTTTGTGACGCCCCCAAAATAGGTATACATCACCCATCTTGAGTCGCCAAATACATTGTACAAAATTCAAATACAACTTAATTATACAACGATGTGTAAAATATAACAAAAAACATAATCTCTTTAATTTTAATACGTTATATTGTCATCTAGATAATATACAAACTCAATGAAGTCCTCATTACATTTATTAGAACACTATTTAATAGAATAGTGAGGATTACTAATGCTAACATACGAATGTCACTCCGGTTCCCCAACAAGTCCTGCTACGTTCTCATTTCACAGAAGAGAACAATGAAAGCAAAAGGTGAGCTCAACTAGCAAGTAAAAATATTATGACTAAGATAATGCGAGAATAAATTATCGTTAGATTTCAATGATGTTAAAGCGATAAAATATAACAAACATCAAGTTTAATCTGCAGAGGAACAAGCAATCCATTAAAAGAGTCAAGTAGAGAATAAAATCTACTATCTTTTATGATTTAAAAAGGTTTTTCATCACTTTTATCATTTGAGACTCGACAATAAATAATCCACATCATCCACACTTTTCTGCCAAGGATATTCATTAGTATCACAACCACAAATTATCCATGCACTACGGGCCAAGGATATTAGTGTATTCATCAATGGTCATGATCATGCCAACAAGCTTTGTCCATCAATGCACTACGAGCGATGAGGACTTTTACCACATCATTTGTAACATTACTGATTAATGACTATAAGAATAATCCACTGGTCATAATCATACCAAGTCCATCTATGCACTACGGACCACAGATGACTTTCAACATAATATAAACATGAGGATGATGACAATGACATAATAATTCAATAAAACAAGTTCAAGAATTAATTTATCCGAGGAACTAATAACGTCCAAATTATCAACATGATACTTCTTTGTAGAGTAAAATTCAAGAATGCTCGAAGAATATTTCCATGAAAAGATCTTGGATGAATCGCAAATATCAAGGATATTCCACTAATTTCATGGAGTATAGAAGTCAAAACTTTAACCAACCGAGTATAATAAAGAATGGAATAACAAAAGAAATCACCGGGCATGTGATAGACCGCCTGACGAGTTATTCCACGAGAATAATAAATAACGGAACCGGTCATGCGTACACGCATACGAAGATATTCAATGAATAATAAATAATGGAACCGGGTCATGCATAGCGCCGGACGGGATATTCCAATGAATAATAAATAACAAAACCGGTCATGCGTAAGCGCCGGCGAGGATGTTCAACGAGAATAATAAAGAAAGGAATAACGAGAAGAATTTCACCGTGTATGCGGTACTTGGCGTGACAAGTTATTCAACATAATGATAAAGAATGGAATAATGAAGAATTTCACCAACTATAGGGTAGCCAGCATTATCAAAGTTATTCTAACGAGAAAAATAAAGAATAGAATAATGAAGTTCTCTTCATGAATCTGAAAGAAATAATACCCCTTCTTAGTAAAAGAAATGGATATAGGAAAGAGATAGCAAACTTCTCTTCTTCTTTCTCTATAAATTTCTCTCTCTAGAGTTTCAAAGAATTCATAAGAAATAATGAAGGAATGAGCTTACATTTATAGGAGAATGGAAAGGCAGCATGTAAGGATTTCTTCACTGGATGATGAAATAATTCAAAGACTCACGGACTTCATATACGTGACATTTGGTTGATTGAAATTCAATGAAATCAATCAAGTAAAACAAAATGTAATATATATATATATATATATATATATATATATATAAGTCACATGTTGGTTTCAAAAAAATAACCCACTTGTGATTCCTTTTTGAATTCATCTCCCACGACATCTTACATAAACCAAAATCATATATATATATATATATATATATATATATATAATACTTCCACCACCCACAAAATCTTCCACCACCCACCAAAATCTCCCACGCACTTTATATATATAATATATATAACTAATATAATATAGCACACACACACACACATATATATATATATATATATAACTTGTATATATATATATATATATATATATATATATAATACATTCTTTGAGACAACTTTCTCTAAGCGATTTTGGAAAATGGGTAAATGGGAATCCAAATAATAAGCCAATTTACAACAATTACCTCATAAAATCACCTCAATATTTTAACAACATTTATCATCATTATTATAATTCACAATATTAATCGACCGAATCGTTCCAATAAGGATTTCTCCTATTGGCGCATGATTAGGTGACAAACCTCTCCTTGGCAGAACTTCTAGACGCCGTTAATATTACAGGATAATAATATTAATAACTCTGTCATCTCAATTATTGATTTAATAATATATAAAATATCGACAATAATTGAATCAAATAACGTGAGATACTATGCAACAATTCTTTGAAGCAATAATTGAACAAAAGCGAGTAGTAGCGTAAGCATCAATAATCTATATCGTGTCTTTACTATACTGACCACGCGTATTCCTACACTTTTAACTGCAATTATTGTTTCCAGCGATTAACAGTAAAACTTCATGAGTTATTTTCATAAAAATATTTTTGTCGCTTTTCTCAATCCGATGAATAATTCCGTTATGGGCTCCACCAATGATTGTGTCATCGTCACGAATATTCCTGTTAAAAGCGAATATTCCCAGGCCAATCGAATATTTTAGTTTTATATGTCATCCTCGAAATGAAACAAGTCACGGTTTCTTTGACTGAGTTTACATACACTAAGTAAGAGAACCTAAAATAAGAAATAACAAAAACAAAAAGAAAATTGTTTAACTAAAAGCGAAACTAATTAAAGCGATATTGAAAGTAAATAAAATCAAAACTAATCCCCAAACAATGGCGCCAAAACTTGTTGGTATAAGTTCTAAATCGCTAAACCGCAAGTTATCACGTGGTCAACAAGTAATATAATGATGAGTAGAGTATCGTTCCCACAGAGACAAGTATGAATTTTAATCTAACAATTACCAGCTTTGTATTATTTCAATTTTATTAAACTATACGAATTAATTATGAAAAATAATAAAAAACTAATAACTAGAAATAAAAACAAATCAACACAACTAATTACCACAAATTTTAATAAGATAATGGAGAATTAAGCCTACAACTTCACTTTAAGTTTCACTCTAATTATCACACTTCTTTTCAATTTAATTAACTATCACAATTCATTAATCAAGAACACTAAAGTAGAATTAGCCATCTCTCGATGCACTAACACCATATTAACTTAAATCCATAATTGATAGAATTAAGCCAAACACCCTAATTAACTAATTCACTATATCTCTATGTGAATTAAAATCAAATAAGATTTAAATCCCAAGTTCTTACATGATTACATGTGATGTTAGGTATATCTCTATCCTAAACATACATCAAGAATTCCATCAAAACGCAGATATCATGAACACATGCTATTATGATTAGGTCTAGATTCATATATCATCTCTCGAGTCCATATAAATCCACATAAAATTGGTGATCAAACAATTCATAAATTAAGCACGAATCACAATAGATGAACTGTAAAGATAGATTTATTAACCTGAATTCAAAGTATGATAATCATCATTCCACATTAAAGATCCATTGCAAGCTTAATAAGTAAATTAGTTCATAACAGCCGAATTAAAAATCAAGTAAATAAGAGAAATCATCATTCCAATTACAGAAACTGAATTGAAAGTACAAGAATAGTGTAGAACCACCCTTATCCTCACTTAAATTTGCAATCTTCTTGATTTTGATCTTCTGCTCCACTCCTCCAATGATCTTCAAGAAATTAGGGATCAAAGATTGTAATTGATTGTTGTATTGATTGAATGATGTGTTTCTTCTCTTATGTCTCTGTAATAACTGATAAAGACGACCACAATCCATTCCCAATCGGAGCGAAAGTCCTTGATCCAAGCCACAGCGATGTTAAAAGTGAATACAAACTCTTCTTCTGTCTGCGTACCCCCCACCCGTGAAGTTTTTACCTTGAAGATTCACCTTACGTGGTCTGGTTTCTTTACCGTGCACCCCACCCCGCCCGGCGAATCAATTGCCTGCTTGATTTTTGCTTTTTCATGTTGCTTTCTCACCACATTGACACCAACATACTTCAACTAACACAACACATCCTACACACAAAATAAACACAAACACACATAAAGCATCACAGAAATAAGCCGGGATCAACCTTTATTTAAGTCCATATCGAGAACCCGATTAAATGGGTATAAAACCTACTCATCAAGGCTCTTATATAATTGTGATTTCTCGAATGTCAATAAGAGAGTTAAGATATTCAAATGATGTGATGGGGGAAATTGTAATCTTAGAACTTGTTAATATTAGATTTTCATTATCCTGTTATGCTTTTCATCTTAATTTGCATTATTCAAAAAAACCCAAAAATATTTATTTGTTTAAATAAGATAGATTTGGTACACGATTAGTACTTGGTGTTTATTAGAATCAATTCTTTGTGGGTTCGACAACTCTCTTATAATTGTATTACTTGTTGACCGCATATACTTGCGCATGTGTGTTTTCGATTGCAAAATCGACCAACAACCTTCTTTGAGTCTCCTCCTCAACGGCTAAGCCACCAAATCTCATCTTCTGATGTCTTCGCTGAGTCTCGTCCTCAATGGATATACCACCGGATCTCATCTCCTGATGTCCTCACCGAGTCTTGTCCTCAACAGATATACTATCGAATCTCGTCTCTTGGCGTCCTAGCTGAGTCTCGTCCTCAACGGATATACCACTGATCATGTCTCTTGATGCCTTCGTTGAGTCTTTTCCCCAACGAATATGCCACTAAATCTCGTCTCCTCACGACTTCGCCGAGTCTCGCCCCCAACGGATAGGCCACTGGATTGTCTCTTGATGCCTTCCTTCTGAGTCTCATCCCCAACGGATATGCCACAAGATCTTGTCTCTAATGTCTTCGCCGAGTCAAGCCCCCAATGAATATGCCACCGGATCTCATCTCCTGATATCCTCGCTGAGTCTCGTCCTCAACGGATATAGTACATGGGTATTGCAACTACCTTTGTTCGCTCTTACCACCGTTTTATGTCTCTTTAAACTTTAGTGTTGATCGTTATTAGAGTTTTAGATTTTCTAGTACATTTTTCTCAATAAATGATGTTTTAAGCTTTGAAAATTCGTTTTTCTTCTTGAGTACACCTATTAGGACCCAAAAGAACACGTTTTGGCTTTAAATTTGATAAGGCGGGAGGGGTGGGCCCCACCTAGCTTGGGTATAGGTATAGCTGCGACCCACACGGATCCTTCCCTTCCCTCATTTCTCTTGCATCTCCTGGCTTGTCTTTCTTAGATTCCCTTGACTTCTCACTCATATTTTTGCTTGTCTCTCTTCGTGGGAGTTGATTTTGTCAATTCTGCTTCCGTACATTTGTTCGTTGCATTGTGGGTAACGTATACACATCATTTTCATGTTTATGCTTTCGTTTCGTTATATTATGGCCATTAGTTAGTTTACATATAATGCTCCAAATGTATGCTTAAATGCCTTGATAAAATAATATGATTCTATTCAGGCACATATTTGATTATGCGGAACATATGGATGCACAAATTTCCAAAATTGGAAAACATTTTTTGCCACGCTTTTCCGAATAAAGTAGCCTATGTTATTGATATAAACTATTTCATATGCATGCTTTTGATTTTTCTGATATTTCTGTGGATTTCATACGCTCAGGTTCACTCATTCTAGCCTATAAACTTTGTCGTGCTTAGATATCGTATATTTTTTACATGCTTGTGGCTTGGGATCTTTGAGACAGTGTAAATGCATGCCCTCGTGCATATGGATAGTCCATATTATATTATAAGGGAGACTCTATCCAAATTTTTTGTGGATCGTATCGCTAAACGTGCTCATGTAGTACTTTGTTGGGTGTAATCTAATTAAGTTGAGTATCGTTCCCACAGAGACAAAAATTAATTTTAATCTAACAATTACGTTATTGTATTATTTCAATTTTATTAAACTAGCAAATTAATGATTGAAAATAATGAAAACTAATAAACAAAAATCAAATCAACTTAACTAACTCGCAAATTTTAATCGGATAATGGAGAATTAAACACAACTTCACTTTATGCTTCACTCAGTTATCACACTTCTTTTCAATCCACTTAACTATTCCGGGTTCATTAATCAAGAACACGAAAGTAGAATTAGTCATCTCTCGATGCACCAAACCCATATTAACAAACCCACAAATGATAGAATTAAGTCAAACACCCTAATGAACTAATTCACTATATCTCCATGTGAATTACAATTAAAGAAGGTTTAAATCTCAAGTTCTCCCTGCGATTACATGCGATGCATAGGTATATCTCTATCCTAAACATACCTCATGAATTCAATCAAAATGCGAAAATCACAAAAACATTCTGTTATGACTAAGTCTAAACTCATATCTCATCTCTCGAATCCACTCATTAAATTCCCCCAAACTTAAATCTTGTTTGTCCTCGAGCACAACAACATGCAATGCAATGCAACTAACTACATGCCTACGAATCCAACTATCAAACATAACAAAGTCTATTCAAATTGCCTCAGAGAAACTACAATAGACATGACAATACATCTTTTTAAGACAAATCAATAACCTCACTTCATTCACCAAATCTTTGCCTGTTATGACTAATATAGCGAGTGTGTGCTCAACAACCATGCTAACTGACAGAAACTTAAATAAAACACATAATACGCCTCTTTAAAAGAATCACACAGCTTAAAGTCAAGAAATCCAAAAACAAGCAAGATCCGGCTAAAACCAAACAGTTACCAAATTTAGAAGTTAAAATGGGATACTTTTGCTTTCTTATTCACATACGGGGGCTTTTCGTTCTTTTTCCCATTTTTTAATTTTTATTTTACTCATGGTTGTGCAATGTCTAGTCCTCTTAAGCTTTTCAGTGCTACCCATTAGCGAGCTTTCGACCAACGACTCCCAAACCATAAAGCTTTAGGGAACTTGGTGTAGAGACATTGTGACGCCCCCAAGACAGGTATACATCACCCATCTTTAGTCACCAAATACATGGTAAACTATTATCCACTCTCGATTATACAAGCTCGGGTAATATCGACAAAACATAGATGAGAGTTTAAACATGAATATTGTCTTCTAGACAATATCCACTCTCGATGGAGTCCTCATTACAATTATTATCACACTATTTCACATAATAGTGAGGACCACTATCTGGACCATCACTCCATTTCCCGGGCTTCGTCCCGGCTATATTCTCATTTCACGAAGAAAACAATAAAAGAAAAGGGTGAGCTCAACTAGCCCGATGAAGAAATATTATGACTAAGATAATGCAAAATAAATTATCCTTAGCCTTGACGATATAACAAGCGATAGAATATAATGAGACAACAAGTTTTAGATCAACAATTGCAGCGGAACAAGCAATCCATTAGAAGAGTCAAGTAGAGCATGATATCTACTATCTTCTATGATTTAAAAAGTTTTTCATCAAATCTATCATTTGAGACTTAGCTTAATAAATAAATCACATCATGAATCTTTCTTGCACTATGGGCCGAATATTCATATAATCACCAGCGATCGTGATTATCTTGAATAATCCATGCTTTCATAATCATACCAACAAGCGTCCATCAATGCATTACAGACGATGAGGACTTTTACCACATCATTTGTAACATTATGGGTCATGATTTATCACAGAATGATCCATGGTCGTAATCATACCAATCAACGATCCATCTATGCACGTAAGCGAAAGATGACTTTCATCCTGATATAAGCGTGAGGATGATGACAATGATATAAGCATTAATCAAAGCGAAATCAATGATAAATATTAAAGACTTTAAATTTATCCGAGTTTAAAATTATCTAAATTATCAACATGATACTACTTTGTGGAGTAAAATTCAAGAATAATATTAATGTACCAAAAATAATTTGGATGAGAAAAGAAATATATTTTAAAGTAAATAGTACCAGTGAATAGTACCCCATGAATAGTACTTCGGGAATAGTACCTCATGAATAGTACTTCGACATGAAAAGTACCCCAAATACCTGAGTGAATAATATTTGGGTGAATAGTAATTGGGTGAATAGTAACCCATGAATAGTAACTAAATGAATAGTACTTTCAAGCATAAAAAAGTGCCCCGAATACTAGAGTGAATAATATTTGAGTGAATAGTAACTCGTGAATAGTACTCGTCATGAAAAGATCAATAATTATCAAAAAGCTCGAATAATATTTCCATGAAAGAATCTTTGGATGAAGCGCGAAATATCAAGGATATTCTACTAATTTCATGGAGTATAAAAGCCAAAACTTCAACAAAATGAGTATATAATTCAAAATAAAGCGAAATAATATTACTTACATTCTCTGAGTATGGAAGAAAATATTATTTCAAGAAAATAATGAACAAAAATAACATCCACTACAATTTGTTGAGCGAAAATAATATTCAGCGAATCTTTCTCTCTATAATTTCTCTCTATAATAATTGTTCTCTAGCTTTAGTGAATTGGTGAGAAATGAAGGAAGAATGAGCTTCTATTTATAGGAAAATATAGTTTCGATAATTTCACGTTTTGGGGCTCAAAATATTCTGATCTGATACCTTCATCTTTTCCTTTATTTTAATTTGGTCACACAAGTATTATCAAACTTGCCCACCTCCCCTAATAGTACATCATGTGAATCAATAGTTCAATAATGTGAAAAAAATAATTACGGTATAGTACCTCCATCTATACCTCTATTTTTAACTTAGTCAGTAAATGCAGTATTATCAATCTTGCACCACCTCCCCTAATAGTACATGAATGTATCAATAGTACACATGTGAACAAATAGTTATAAGCATGTGAATTAATAGCAATTAATTGCTCATTTATCCGATTAATTACTAGATTGGTCGAATTATAACTTCCATACATCAATTATTATCGAAATAAATGACGATTTGCACTAACACTATTAATCCCAACACATTGGAACTATCAATTTCATCTTTAATCAACACGAACTTATTCATCATTAATATTATAACTCACGATATTTAACAACCAAGTCATTCCTAGGAAAGAGGGGCTTTCCAGATAAGTTTATCCTTATTGGTAGCCTTGATTAGGTGACGAACCTCTCCTTGTGAACTTCTAGACATTGTCAATATTAAAAATAATAATATGAATAACTTTGTCATCTCAATTAGTGATTTAATAATATAAAATATTGATCTTGTGATAATTTAATCGATAATATAGAGAGATATAATCGACAATTCTTTGTAGCAATAATTGAGTATAACTAAGTGACCTCATACATGACATCGATAATCAATATTGTGTGCTTCTATGCAACCATAGCGTATTCTTTATGCTTTTACTCTTAGGGTAGTTTAACAGGTTTAACGGTAACACTTTCATAGATTATTTTTATAAAAAGATAATTATGTAGTTTTTTTCATGTCAAGCGGTTATTAAGATTCTTGAGGTCCATCAATGATTGTGTTATCGTATGCGAATATTCCCGAACCAAAAAATATTCCACAGAACAAAACGAATATTTCCGACTAGCGAATATTTTATAACAACTTTACTTACTTTACAAAATTTTCAAATATCACCCTTAACTTTAAACTTTTATCAATTTAACTATTTATCAAAATAGAAAAATTGAATACTTTTATTTCATAAAATTCGGGATCTCACAGACATCCCCTCGGGCGTACTTACTGAAGTAACAAAGGCCACAGAACTAGACTAGCCACGATGTTTATTCATATTTTTTTTCTTTTTTTCCTTTTTCTTTTCCTTCTTTTTTTTTCAATTTGTTTAGATATATCCCAAATCTTCCCCGAAACTTAGGTTCCTGACTAATCTTAGTCGTCACCACTTATTCATGACTTTCTTTCATTCAAACTAGTATTATCCTTAAGAAATCAATTATGTGTAAATTTAAACCCAATCAGTCAACATAGTCGTTTTATAGTGCTAACCTGATTATACAAGTTTCAAATAGACAAATATTTAGATCATGATAAGAAAGTACATCAAAGCCTTGACAGTCAATACTATTCTTGTCTACATAATTCCAATCTCATCATTGGCCCAAACAAACTCTAACCATCTAAAAATTTGGAATCATGCAAATATGAACTAAATGCGACCTGAAAAACGGTAAAAAATAACTTTTATTTTTGAGATTTTCGATTTTTCAGTTTTTTTAATAATAATAATTCAAAACAAAAATAGAAAACTATTTACACAACTAAACTACAAAAACATAACTACACTATACTAATAATGCAACTATCACGTAATCTGAACATGAGCGTAAATGAACTAATAAATGAAAACTAACTAATCGTATGACATATTCAACATAATGAGACTAAACATCAAACATATAACTAAACCTCCCCAAACTTAACATAAACAATGCCCTCATTGTTAAAATATAGCGTTTAGGCATAAGAGGACTTCCCTGTAGCATGCTAAGCAGGAAGTGGTGGGATCTCCTCGATGTCGAGAATCGATGGTGGATATCACAGAAGTGGTACTGTGCAGGAAATGGGCCGAGTCGTGACGGTTGGATTCATTCTGGCAAATGCCTCTGCCAATGAAGCATTGAAAGCATTTTGGGTGGAAAAGGCATGATCTTGCCATACTATTATTCTCTTGACTTCCGAGTCCTCTGTCTGTCTATCATCTATCTCATCAATATGGTATTGCGTCTTTCTGGGCCCGAGTGCTAAACATATACTTGGTGGACCGATGACCCCTCTCAGCCTCCTCAGCTCCTTGAGATAACTCGTCAGCTTTGAATTCATCATCCTCAGAGGTATCTTCGACATACCCTCCTCGGGAGCATCGGAAATATAAATCCTAGCCCTCTGGGATGTGACTCTCCTCAACCCGGTGAGTGTCGAGCGATCATACATGAGTCTAGCATTTAGAGTGGGCTTCTTTGCGGGGTTCATCTCTTGACCATCGAACTTGTGACGCCCCCAAAATAGGTATACATCACCCATCTTGAGTCGCCAAATACATGGTACAAAATTCAAATACAACTTAATTATATAACAGTCGTGTAAAATACGACAAAATATAATCTAAGAGTTTTAATAAGAATATTGTCATCTAGACAATATCCACACTCAATGGAGTCCTCATTACATTTATTGTCACACTATTTAACAAAATAGTGAGGACTACTAATGCTATCATCTAGACCAGTCACTCCGTTCCCCAGAGCTAGTCCATTCGTCCTCATTTCTGAAGAGAACAATGAAAGAAAGGTGAGCTCAACTAGCCCAATAAAAATATTATGACTAAGATAATGCGAATAAATTATCATTAGTCTTCAACAATGTTAAGCGATAAAATATAATAGACATCAAGTTTAAGCTGTGGCGAATAAGCAATCCATTAGAAGAGTCAAGTAGAGCATGATATCTACTATCTTCTATGATTTAAAATGTTTTCATCAATTTTTATCGAGACTCGACAATAAATAAACCACATCATCGAGTTATCCACACTTTCTACGGGCGAGGATATTCATTGTGAACACTCAAAATTTTACGCATACACATTACTAACATTACGGGGAGGCGATTAAATCTTTCGAGATAACCACGGAAGGCGACTTACATCCATTAAAAGGTACTACCGAAGTGCGATTTCAACCGGAACACAAGCCGGGAACATCGATTCTGACCGAACACAAAGCCAGAACTTCATCTCAAACCGGAACACACACCGGAAATGTCATTTCAATCTTGGGAATAACCGAGTTTGCAAGATTAAAGACCGAAACAACAACAGGAGAGGACGATTACGTCTCGGCGATAACTGCCATGACGTTCGGTTCCGGTCCCAAAAAACAACTTTGAATATGAACTCCATCACAGGTCGTGATAGCCCCGAGGATGCTTTTGCGATTCCGTGCGATAACTCCAAATTGTTTGTTTCAAACACATGCAATCGACTTCAAGCTCGGACCTCTAAAGGGCAATCATACCTCGGACCGGAGCTAACAACGGGGCGGATAGGTTTTTTCACAGATGACCTTGCGGTACTCAAACACTTGCGGCGATCGAATCTCGGATGTAACCCTGAGCAACGTCTACTTTTTGCTCAAACCAGCGATAACCCCGGTAAGGAGTCAAAAGGTCATCTTACCGCCTCAACAAGATGATATCGCGGCATACCAACAAGTAGTCAATCTCGGATGTAACCACGAGCAACGTCTACTTTCAACTCAAGCCGTGATAACCGGTGAGGTGAACATCATCTTATCTCTTCAACACATGCGGCGTCGTCTCGACACTTCATACATACATACATACAACAATGTCCCACAAGAATCGAGGAATAACAATCCAGGAGTGACTATTCATGGCGATGCTGGATAGAATTTGAAGCTTGAAGACCATGGGCATAGACCCCTCTTCGACTTCATACAACCTTTAATCCATTTCATTGCGTAACTCTTGACCTGGCCGGTCAGAAGAAGGTCGGGATATACCTCGTTCGGATGCTCGGATTGAAGTTCTACAAGTTCGGCCGGATATTACGATGCATGAGTGCGCGTCTTCACTACGAGCAGCCGGGACCCTCGAGGCTCGGATACACCACAACCAGCCGCAGGTATAACCGTGGTTACCGCAGGTGTACCTGCGGCCATCCGTCTATATATACAAGCCTTGGGGTCAGCCATTTGGAGGAGAGGAGAGAGAAAAAAGGCGAGGAACCCTGTGCATTTTACTCTGCATACACATCTTTTGAGTGTTTCCATACTTTTAAACACTTGTTAGCTCACATATAGCTATCTTTTATCCGACGAGAGCTGAGTGTTTATCCATTTAAAGTCATAGAAGTCTACTTTGGCAGCCCACTGTAAGCCTTCTCACATTATATAAAGTCTTCTTCTCATATTAGCACACACTGTTGTACACGTTGAGAGTCATATGAGTGTGTTTGCCCGGACTTCGGTCCGTGGTTTTCATTCATGTCTGTATATATATACTTATATATATGTATATATTTCATATATGGACTAATATTATCGAGTTATGCCTCGATTGAGCCTAGATTTTGGTCTGGAGCGTTTATTGCTTTTATATATATATACTTATATATATAATTGTTGTCAGACATATCTGATGAGCCTGAATTTTACATCCAGAGCATTTACTCGTTTATATATATATATATATATATATATATATATATATATATATATATATATATATATATATATATATTTACATTCTACATTAGGCTTGGAGTTTACTTAAGTGGCGATTGATAAAGCTTTTTGACTTTATTTATATTTACGTCCCACACAGTTTACTTACGTGGTGGTTGATCATCATCATATATATATATATATATATATATATATATATATATATATATATATATATATATATATATATATATATATATTCATCAACTTTATATATTTATATTTCCAATCCCCCATGGGTTGCTTAGTGGTGGTTGATCGTATACGTATATATATATTTCTGACTTTTATATATATAATATACTTTGCTTTCCATATAAATTGCGGTATCATGTGAGCCTAGAAATCATGTGATCCGCAGATTGATCTCTTGAATCTAGATTGATTCCCATGATGGACATTTTTCATTTGTAAGTAGCTTGTACATTATTTTACGATGTGTCACGAATTTCCTTGGATGGTTTGTCATGCCCATGAGGAGTTCGGCACTCTTGTATATATTTTCTCGAGAATGCTTCGCATCTCAAAAATAAAATCAAACAATAGAACATTTAATAATAAAATGGAAGTATGAAAAGGTCTCGATTCTTATAGAGCACGGGGTTTTAAAACCTCTTTTACAAAACTTCATTGCTATATCTTGGTTAAAAGCTGAATTTTCTATAAAATTCAAACCTTGTGTATATAGGTGCGAACAAGGCCTCGCACTACTTTCAAATAATTGCACATTGATCCACACACACACACACACACATTCATATAACAATTTCTTTGAAAAGTGACGGTCACCGTGGTAACATGGATGTCGGGGGGTGCCTAATACCTTCCCTCCGCATAATCAAGCCCCCGGACCCAAAATGAATCTCGGTTTCACAGACCCGTCTAGTAGTGTCAAATCACTAGGTCAATGTGCAAACCTTTTTGGTTGGGTTGGTGCAACCAATTAAATACACTAACTGGTGACTCTTAAAGTCAAATAAATCGACATTATACATATGGGACCTTTTTACTTGTTTTTTCAAACAAATCTCACATTAACATGAGAACACCAAAGAACAAGTAACGAAAAGGGACACTTAAAAATCCCGACGTCAATAGGTGGCAACTCTGCTGGGGACTCCAGTAAGAGGGCTTAAGCCGCTATTACAAGCTTTTCAAAATTGTTATATGCTTGTGTGTGAATGTTGCATTTACATTTATGATGAATGTGTCTGAATGCATCTTAATTCTTTGCGATTGCTAAATATCTATCTGTGATATTAGTTCTTACGCGCATGTCATCATTTTGCATAAGCGGTGAGACACGTTGTATGTGAATGTATGTTGTGTAGTCCCTCCACGGAGGAGGTTATCACAGCGGTGTTTGATTATTGGACTCGTGGCTCGGGAAAGGCACCCTTCAGATTCGCTCGGTTGAGCGGCCGGATTAAATTCCCGTCAAGTAGATTGTGATGATCTGGGAACCTTGAAGCAAAAAAAGCCGAGAGAGTAACCCTAAGATAGGTCGACCTCGATAAACCAAATCGGAGGAGAAAGTCTCTTCAAACTTTCCATTTTCAATTACTTGTAAAAGCATTTACTTGTAATTTATTCCATGTTCATCCATATGTAATGGAAAATGTGAAGAATATATGTGCATGCATGACATGTTATCAATTAACAACCGGTTTTGCAAGACAAAATTCCTAAGCGGACATATTATGATAACATTTACATTACCTAGACTAAACTATGTAAGTCTTTTGTAGGGAAGCAATTGGGCTGTTCACGCTCAAAATCCAAAAAGGCCACGAGCCTACTGACCAATCATGTCTTCTTGACCCGGTCTGTCTTTGTCTCCAGAAGAATTTAGCGGATTGAGTAAACAAATTGCAGACTTGGCGATTCTCTTTGAAAAATTGCACGATCCACTCGAGTGCGAAGATACCTACACATCTGAATCCCCTACACAGGAGGAGTTCAAGATGCGGAAAAAAATTCCAAAACCTCGAGTTGGATACAACCAACAAAGACCACGAAAACACCCATCTCAAGGAGATCTGAACAACGATGATATCGGGAAGAAGGTCCTTCGAATGGAGAAACTATTACGTGTTCTCAAAGGGATTGGAACACATGAAAGTGTTTCATATCTTGACCTTTGCATCTTCCACAGTGTTCATTATCCGGAAATTCAAAACCCTAATTTTGAAAAATATATAGCGGATTAGGGGATCCTTATACACATTTAAAAGGTATTCATTGGAGAACTTGGATCTTCACGCGGAAAATGAAAAGCTCGAAATGCAATTTGTTTGAAAGAGTCATTTGGAGAAGCTACGTTCATGGTATGCAGTTAAACGACTCAAGATCCATAGTTTGGGAAAAACTAGCTCATACCTTCCTCACTCAATCTGATTTTCAATCTCGGATGGCTCTGTTGGTACCAAATTACCAAGGTCAAGCAGTCTAATGAGTCATTTAGAGTACACTCAAAAAGGTGGGCGCGCTTCTTTGCTCAAGTTATTCCTTCCATGACGGAATTAGAAATGGTCATGACTTTCATAGATGTCTGGAAGCTCTTTTTATGAAAGAGTTCTAGGCTGGTATTAGCAAACCATTCTACGAAATGATCGAAACGAGAAATGGTGAGATAGGATTGAAGTCGGTAAAATTCAAGACCTAAGCCGCTCTTAAAGTTGTTGTTGAGCACATCCGATCTGGATTTTATGGAAACAACCCCGGAGGTCCATAAAAGAAAGAGGAGGATGTTTCCTTGATAATACAAGGACAAAAAAAGGCAATCAAAGCATGCCTATGCGGAGGAGAAACTACTCCCTTTTCGGCACAATCTTGAAACCCTCGATTGCCTAAAAGTGGAAGTAAAAGCGACCTCGAGCGTTCACACCCTTAGGGGACTCGCTAGAGAATATTCTTTCTCTTACATTTGCTTTCGAAGAAAATTACATCTTCTTCCATACGACCCCCTAATGGGAGGGTTTTAATGCTACTCGGAAATGTGTTTATCATGCGGGAGCACCTTGACATGATACTCAAGATTGTTGGGCCTTGAAACACAAGATTTAAGATCTAATAGACACAGCGGTGAGATCGTGGTCACCAAACCGGATCAACCTCATGTGCAAGACAACCCTCTTCCTCAACCACAAAGAAGAAGAGGTCAACATGATTAGTTGGAGCAGCTGTCTGTACAAGGTTCCAATTCTAGCGGTGAATCATCCCAAACCATCAAAGGCGGTGTTGACAAATGGGATTATGCAAAGTTCCGGTTTACCGTTGAGCGAAGATGAAAGCTCTTTGCAAACAAATTGAGCAATTGGCGAGCTGGTGACCCACCGACTTGTCAAGTCACCGCCAATTAATCAGCGAGAGCATGCCTATCTCCTTCCTTTTGTTATGAATGCCTCCTCACCACCTTGAAAGCGAAGCTATGGAGGATAAGGTTGCGAAGAAATCAAATGCTAAAGCGATCGGGATTTTGCCATTTAGAGGGAATTCACCTATTTGGGCCAATCTATGGAGGAGATACTCTGAGATGTTGATCAGCGAAGGAGGAATTACCTTCCTTCTCCCTCAATCAATCCCGTTCGGGATGGTTCAATCGATGAAATGTGTCGATATCATTCACATTCTCACGGTCCACGACCACGAGAAGAATCTTTGGGCACTCCATATCTTATTGAGAATCTTATTGATAGCGGTGTCCTACAAATAGCGGATGATTACACTCTATAACTCAAGGGTGGGAATGCATGTCTACAAATGGAAGGGATCGGTAGTAGTTATATAAAGTGGATGATGAGGTATCAAAGTATTTCCCATACAACCAATTCAACTCAAAGGAGGTGACAATCCTTTGAAAGTGGCGCACCGAGGCCAATTTCTTTATCTTGGAACCATAATATCACATTGTCGGATTACACAACGTTCCATGGAATTATAGAAATTTGAAGGATCACGCCTCATACTACTTTATATATAGTGTAGAAGGAAAATCCTTTGTATCTTCCTCGGCGGGTTATTAAACCTACTTGCGAAGCAAAGGGAAGTTGCCCATAGAGAAGATTGAAAATTTCCTCATACTTTATGGGCCACAATAAACCAAAGTGGTTTTAAGCTTGTGAGAAGCTCCACACCAAATTTCAATATTGGACTTGGTTTTCTCTTATAAGAATCATCGGAAGATTTTACTAAAGGTTTTAGAAGAAGCCTACTTGCCAAAATCAGTGGACGTGGAAAAATTTCAACATTTGGTTGATCACATTTTCAACAACAATGTGATATCCTTCACTGATGACGACATACCTCCCGAAGGGACTGGTCATTACAAGCCATTGCATATTACTGATTTTGTCTTAGGAGTACATGCTAGTGGAGTTTTGATAGATGGAGCTCATCTCTAAATATCTATCCTCATGCCACCTTGGTGAAGATGAATGTCGATCTCGGTAGGATCCAGCGGACCGTACGGTTATCGAGCTTTTGATGGATCCCGACAAAATCTTGCGTCGGAAAGATTGAATTGCCAATTGAGATTGGTCCAATACATTCAATGTATCCTTCCAAGTCCTCAATAGACTAGGGATACAACACTTTATTGGGGAGACCATGGATACACATGGATGGAGCCAGTTCCTCCTGCTACATCAACGACTCAAATACATTATTAACGGCGATCTAATCATCAATCGGCCCGAGTCGGATTGTCTTGAACAAGGAACTCTACCAATCATCGACTTCAATTGAGAAGTTGAGCAGGCCGATTTCCATACTTTGGAAGTGAGTAACCGCTTGATACCATTCTATTAGGCGCCACTTCCCATACCCAAAATTCTGCTTGAAAGGCGCGGTATTAACACCCTATTCAAATGTCGGTCAAATTAGAAACGGCCGGACTAGGCTATTCTACGATTCGATCACGGGAATCCTCATAAGCCTGCGAGTTCCTCGATCTTAAAATCATGCATGCGGCGATTTTCTATACCTTTACCCCATGAGCTAATGCGGTCTCGATAAAGGTTCCGGCCCATGTTGTGGCTATCTTTGTTTTAAAACAGATGCAATCAAAGCAAAAGATATCTTGATTCACTGATCCCAAAAGTGGAAGGAAAGGCGAAACATAAACATGACCTTGCCTTGATGATGGCGATCATACGTCGTTGTTCGCAGTGAACATCTGAAGCAGTACACCCAGACGATGATTGCCCGGATGTCGTGGTTATCATTCGGAAAAAGAAGGACAATGGCGATCCTTCCATCATTACGATCCATCGAGGACTTTGCCCTCAATAATTGGAAGCGACACTCCATGCATTGGTTGACGAGGTAAAATGGGCAAACAAAATCCCTACGCCTTTGTAGATAACTTTAATTGCTTGCTTTCCTTTATAGTACTAGCGGTTATTTTATCAAGTACATACTAACACTTTTGTATGATCGAGCAGTTGCATATATTAAGTGAAAGCATCTTTTGTTTCGAGGACTACGAATTTAGATGTGCATGTACTTTACGATGAGGTGCCTTCTCTCCACAAAATTTTGTAAATTTGATGCAAAGTTGGACTCGAGACTTGATGGACATCCAAGAGGACATTGAGACACCTCGGAGATTAAGGAATGGGTGTGAGACAAACCCAAACCCAATCTTGATCAAACCACTTCTTTCAATCTTGGAACCTTAGACACCCTAAGCTAATCCAAATTGGTTCGAGACCTTACCACAAATCAGCGGAATGACATGGTTGCCTTTATTAACCCAATTCGGGATGTGTTTGCATGGTCTCATGAAGACATGGTGGGTTTGTCCATGGACATTGTTCTTCATCGCCTTCCCATCAAAGAAGGATTGAAGCGGTCGGGGCAAAAGCTCGAGGCGATTGAAACTTGAGTGGAGTTTAAAGGTCGAAGAAGAAATTGTAAAACAATTTCAAGTTGGCATTATCATGGTGTCTACATATCCGGAGTGGATATCAACATTGTTCTCGTTACCTAAACCAAGGGAAAGTGCAGTCTGCGTGGATTAAAGGTTTGAACAAAGCTTGCCTTAAAGATAGCTTTCTCGTGCCCTTTATCCACATTCTTATTAGACAATCTTTTCAATCGGCATGTACTCCTTTGTTGATTGCTTTGTGGGGTACCATCAAATTATAGTGTTGAGGAAGATCGTGATAAAGCGGATTTCATCATGCCTTGGGGAACCTTTTTGCTCTGAGCGGTTATCATTCGGCCTCATCATGTCGAAGGCAACCTATCGGTGAGATATGATGGCTCTTTTCCCGCGATTTAATGCCTGAAAGAGATAGAGATCTAGGTGGATGACATCATTGTCAAATCCGGAAGGAGGAGGATCACTTAGACCATCTCACAAAACTTTTAAGCAGGTTTACGTAAAATCTGACTTGAAGTTGAATCCCTCAAGTGCGCCTTTAGTGTTAAGTCGAACAAGTTGCTAGGTTTCTGATCGATACAAAGGATTGAGCTGGATCATACCAAAATCTAGGCCATCAAAGAAATGCCCATTCCTCGGATAGAGAAAAATACGGGGATTTTGGGAAGAATCAACTTCATTAAGCAGATTCATTTCTCAACTCACGACAACTTTGTGAGCCAATCTTCAAGTTGTTAAGGAAGAACTCCTCCATGAAATGGAATGATGAGCGTCAGAAAGCCTTCCTCATAATCAAAGAGCAATTGATTAACGCTCCTGTTTTGGTACCTCCGAGGGATGATGTTCCCCTGTTCATGTACCTGTCCATAAATGACAATGCCATGGGCTGTATACTAGGACAAAAAAAAAGACAATAGAGGCCAAGAATGAGCTATCTATTACCTCGACAAAAGATTGACATTAGTGAACACAAGTACACTTTGATTGAGAAGACTTGTTGTACTTTAGCATGGGCTTCCATGAGGTTCTGACATTACCTTCATGGTCACACAACCCATCTCATATCCCAAATGGATCCTCTCAAGTATGTGTTCGATAAGCCCATCTTGAATTGTCATTGTCCGGATGGCGATTGATCCTTGACAATTTGACATCGTCTATGTGATGCAAAAATGCATCGAAGGTCGAGGAATTGCAGATCAAGCTGGTATCGCGCTGCTGAGGACTACAAACCCTTAGAAGCGTACTTCCCAATAAAGGGGTAATGATACAACAACACCATCGATTATGATGCATACCACACTTGGATAATGTATTTTGATGGGTATTAACCTGAAGGCTCTGGAGCTGGAAGCGGTTTTAATAAGCAGATGCAGGGGGCGATATCCATCACTAATCAAATTGTAGTTTATCAGCACCAACAACACAGCTGAGTATGAAGGCTGTATCATGGGGCTAAAACTTTCCCATTCAATGGGCATCGGTGATTAAGCTGTCTTTGGGGATTCGAATTGGTAATCAAGCAATCCACGAGGAATCTATCAAACCAAAAATTACATTTCTTTGCCTTACCATCGGCAAGTTTTACTGAGATGGCTTTGGAGTTGAAGAAATCTCCTTTCTACACATTCCTCGTAATAGGAATGATTTTGCGAATACATTATGCTTAGCAGCCTCCTTGGTTTACATCTGGGATAAGGAAAACATGTCAAGCATCCGTTTACTCTGCAAAAGAGCCCCGATCTATAGAATTATGTTGGAAAGTATCGGATGAGCTACCTCTATCCACAGTCCTTGGTATCAAAGCATCGAAAAGTATCTATGAGATGGATCTACACCCACTAAAAGCGAGCCTAGCGAGAAGAGAGCGGATTCATCGACTTGCTATGAAATTCTACGGCGGAGATGCACTCTACAAAGAGATGTTGGATTAGGTCTCCTCGGATATGCGGATAAAGACCAAGCTCGAGAGACTCATGGATGAGATCCATGGTGGAGTATGTGGCCCTCACATGGGCGGACCACTACTTATCAAGAAGATCCTCACGTCGAGAGGTCTTATCAATGCGATTCATGGGAATGTTATCCAAGCCCTTCGAGGGAACTCCACAATATGAGTTTGCCATGGCCCTTCTCAATGTGGGGAATGGGCGTGATCGGACCCCATCGAGCCCAAAGCGATAATGGACATCGATTCATATTCACCGTGATCACTACTTCACCTAATGGGTAGAAGCGACATCCTTCCCCATGGTTACTAAAGAAGTCATCATTGCTTTCATCGAAACAATGTCATTTGTGCGATATGGACAACTAGAGGTCATTGTGTCGAACAATGCTAAGAACCTCAACAACAAAATGATGGAGGAGTTATGTGAAAATTCCACATCAAACACCTCAACTCCGTCGTCTCAGTCAAAGATGAATGGTCTTTGTTAGGCGGCTAATAAAAACATCAAAAGATCATGCGAGAAAATGTCAGCGATCCTGAAAGGATGGCTGACTCTTGCCTCGACTTTATTAGCCTCTGGAACTTCCATGCGAACTTCCTTTGAGGCAATACTCATTAGTCTATGGGATGGGCGGTGCTCCCCGTAAAGGTGGAAATGGAATCCCTCATAGTATTGATGGATGCTCGGTTGGGTGAAGACCAATGGGTACAAGATAGGTATCACCAATTGTCTCTAATAAGCGAAAGGCGATCCATGGCTATCTTCCATGTCGATTATATCGACCAAAGGATCATACGATCCTACAACGAAAAAATCCAACTATGGCAATTCAAACAACATGACTTGGTTTTGAAGAAGATCATTGACAACGAAGATCAATCTAAGGAAAATTTGCTCCCCTAATTGGGAAGGCCCATTTGTTGTCGAGGAAGTATTGACGGGGAGGTGCTCTCAGTTGCGAAATGGATGGCGATGACTTTCCACGACTTATCAACTTCGGACAAGTGAAAGCGATTACTATATGCGAAGTTACCATTAAACAAACATCTGGTTTTGATCATCAAATCACCGGTCGTTACGGTTTTGAACCCTTTCCTTTCTACAAACTCTTACGCCCTCGAGGAAACATACACTTCAAGCGGCTGACTGGTTTTACCTCAATTCAAACCTTTCGCTACAATCTCGGTTATCACGAAGGCGGATTTAACCTTTCATAATTTGATTATCCTGGGGCGGGATTAAACTTTTCTCGCTGCGGTTTATCTTAAAGGCGGGATTAAACTTTTCTATGCTTGCGTTTGTCACGAGGAGGATCAAACTTTTTACACACACCTTAGTTTATCCCCATTATGGGATTAAACTTTCCTCTCCCATGATATAAGCGAGGCACATGGGATTCACATTTTTCTTGGTTGCGATTAGTCACGAGGCGAACTTCGTTGACGATCTCCTCTTGATAGAGTGCGTAGGCAACCATATGCTATATAGCGGGTCGCAACAACAAAAACATTTATGCCCTTTCTTCACAACAAAATAACAAAAACATCTCTACACTGTCGCCTTTCATAATCGGCGTTGAACCTCCTACACTGAGGTTGAACTTCTGTGAACTTGATCTCCTCTTCAATAGAGATCGTGGCGACCATTTATGGTTCGATCTAACCCCTACGAATAAAATTCTTGTCACACGATGGCTGGGATCAACCTTGATTCACCACATTTCATCGGTTTTTGAGATCAAAGGGATGGAATTACCCGACCTTTTCTCACAAATAAAGATTTGGTGAACATCTAATTTTGCGATCATGCCTCGAAAAGCAATAACAACCCATAAGAGATGGAATTAACTAGGCTTCTCACAAATAGAAGTACTAGCGACCATCGTAGTGCAGTCGATCTCAAAGAGGAAGAAACCACCCTCCTCTCCACTTTTCCATCTGAGATACGGTCCCAGACACACCAAAGATGGTAGGGTTTATAGAAATTAATGATACATTACAGAGATCTTGTGACATCTCAATGTCCATCTATCGAGGATAAGTTCGAAATGCATCGAGATCACAAGGCCACTGAAGAAGCAGTGAACATCAAGCAAGTATCAAGGCATAACTAAAGGGAAGTAAATTAAAATATATTTCCACCATACATATCTTGTTTGATATATACATACATGTTGTACATGACAAAATGGTTAAGCTAGTGCATGGAAAATACAAACCTATCTACAAATCTGTATTGTATCACGGACTATCGGATCTAACATAGCATCCTCTCGACAGCGGAGGAAACCTTTGCGCTTGCTGCCCAAGGGTATCTACGAGCTAGCGGATCGGAGGCTAAGCTGCATGGTGGCATTGTAATAACTTAAGATTTTCTATATAAAATAAATAAGAAATTTTTGCGTATAAATTTTTTTTTTAATGACAAGACTAAGTGTCGAGTAAAGTGAGCGATAAATCACGAATACATTTATTACTTGAAAAATTAGAAATAATTTTGGAATTATTAATTACCACAAATTATATGGTAATAAATTTTACGTAAGTAGAAATATTTTTATTAATTATTTTCCATGAAAACATGATTGGAAATAATATATGAAGTGATAATTAGATTTATATAATAAATATTTTATTATATGAATTGTTGAGAATATTTAAGTTAATTATTTTAACTTGATTATTGATGATGTGTCTGAAGAATAAGTCAGGACATGAGATCGAAACCTAGATTGGGATTGTGATCAAGAGATGAGAATAATAATATTATATTATTTATATAATGATTTCTGATTACCATAATTATATCTCTTTGGGTATATAATGCGGACATATAATATTGAAAGCGATGGCGATTGATTAGGTCATAGCATATTCTTAGTCTTTGTGAAACCCTAATTATTAAACTTCGGTTATGGAATATATACGAGTAGTATTTAATAATATATGAAGTTATTGTGAATAAGAATATCGGTAATTAGAAGAAACCACAATTCTTGTTGTACATCGATAATTAGGACAAACCCTAATTATTATAACCATAACAGGTTGAAATTAGAAAGCAAAACTAACATGTTGTATTAATGTAACATACAGATAATTAAAGAACCACTAATGGTCGATTAGAAACCTAATTTTAATTCACAGGTTTAATTTGATGTTATTGTATAAGTGTTTTAATCTACAAAAAGGATAGAAGTTAATTGGTAAATTATAAGAATTAAATCTAGTGATTAAATATTACATTTAATTGCCTTGTACAAGATTGTCCATACACTCTTAAACAAAGCCCAACCATCACCCATAACAAATCGAAAGCAATAATCAAAATTTTTTGGCAAAAAGGGTATAAGAACACTAAACCTAGAAATCCTTTGATTCGATGTTATTTGATACAATTGATTGTTTAAAGTTGTGTAATAGAATGTTAATTGATGATATGGGTTGATAAATCAAAGACCCATAACATCAAAGTGCTTGCAATTGAAGATTTAAGCAAGTTGGAAAAAGCAAGATTACATTATTTTTTCACCAAATGTGGAGAGGCCATAACTCTTTGCTTTCGATCATGAGTTTTGTTCTTCAAAAGTTGTTATATGCTTTGATATGTGGTCTTTAATCTGCAAAAAGAATCAAGTCCATATCATGAATAGATTAGAAGTTATAGATGGTCAAACATGGTTGTTAGATCATGATAAACTATTTTTGGCGATGCGTAATGGGGGCATTCTCGTCCACTTTTGTGCTTTAAAAGGTCTGGACTTTTGATATGTTGTAGTGCACTGAGTTAGGAAGCCATAGGCTTTGGAATGACCTCATTCCGACCTCGGATGAGGAATTACGGTGATTGGAAGAAATGTGTCAAAAGCGAAAGTCGGCGACGGGATGTGCTATTAAGGACACTGTTTTGATTAGTTAATGTTTTCAAAACCTTCTGGGCTTTTGGTATGTTATAGTACACCGAATAAACTTTCCATAGACTCAAAAGCGGACTAAATCCGATATCGGAGGAGAGAGTTATGACATTTCAAAGTAGTAGTGTCAAAACTTCCCAACAAGTGCGGTGCAGTCCATTTGAACGGAATTTCTGGGCTGATGTGTTGAATTTGGAAATGGTCAAAGAATAAAAGTTGTAGCCCCAGAAGTTAGCTTGGCGTGGGCTCAAATAATCGCTCAAAATGTTTTAAAATGAAAGAGTTATGACTGTTTTAGCGGAAGAGGTAAAGCTGAAGCGAGATTGAAAACTGTTATGAGCGTCCACTTTTGGCCTTGCTTTGTTTGGGCTACCTAATGAACCCGAATTGGGTAATTCGTATTTTTAAAAATAGTCTTACATACCATGTATAACATATCCAAAAATCAGATTAATCGGAGTTATGAGCAATGCGTTAGAAAATGCATAAAGTGAGCTATTGAAAAATTAGTATAAACCAAGTCCCGTCGATTAAGTTGAGAACTTCACCATTTTCTAAACCTATAAATAGAAGGGTTTGGCCTTTTCGTTTCATTCACCAACAATAAGGCCTCCAATTTTTTTTTGAGAAAGGCTTTGTTGTGGGAGAATTTTTATAAAGATCTCCTTAGTTAAATTTTGGCGTGGAAGTGCGTATTATTGATCGTGGAATTAAGTATTTAGGGTATATTTTCTTATTTAATTTTTGTAATGTTATTATTTTTAATTGTTAGTTAAAGTTTGAATTTTTGAAGTTTAGTTAGTGTTGTTAATAAACTAGTTAGTTTACTATGTTTATTTTGGCTTAGAATTGGTTATGTAAATGAGTTATTTGTGATGACTTTTAATATTTTGTGATGAATTTCATTAATTAATTATTATTAATGATATTAAAGTTATTTAATGATTATATTAAATAATTTAGTTTAAAATGATTTTAATATTATAAAAATCATTTTAAATGAAAATAAAAGTATTTAAAATATTTTAAGTTATAATTTCATTAATAATTAAATATTAATGATATTAAGATAATATTAATGATATTTAGTTTATTTAATAATTATTATTAAATAAATAGTTTAAAATGGTTTTACTTATTTAAAAACCATTTAAAGAAGATATTAAGGATTTAAAAATATTTTAAGTTATAATTAATGACTTTTAATATTTGGATAAATAGTACATTAATATTTAAATATTAATGGTAATTATTTAAAATGATTTTTATTGTTTAAAATCATTTAAAGAATAATATAAATGTTTTAAAAATAGTTTGAGTTATTATAAATAAATTTTATATTTTGTAGCGGTTTCATTAATAGTTTAGTATTAATTAAACTATTAATGATAATGGAATTGTTTAATGTTTAAATCATTTAATTATGATTAGATAATTGAAAGTTATAATAAGCCAACTAAATGACTTGAGCCAGATTATGAAGTTCTAAATTTGAAGAAGAACACCTATAATATGATTATATCACTATAGGCCCTTTAGTAATGATTTGAATTATTTTAAATTTTTCAATTTACGGAAATTTCAAAAATGATTAAAAATTAAGATGTACGATATTCTGAGATGTTGAGGTATAAAATAAGAGTCTTAGACTCGATATTTACACCCGAAATAAAAGGCGTCCGATGCATGAAACAAATGTCGAGACCCTATAATAGAAAGAAAAAGGCTCTTTGTAAGAGCATGGATGAGATATTTGAAAAATGTATAAAAATATTTCAAGTATAGAATAGGAACTAAAAGTATGATCACTATGATTATGTGATTAGACTATGTCTTGTTGTAATAAACGATTACTATGTGTTAAGATATATTATTCTAATCGAGCGAATGATCGATTATTGATAGGTTGTGATAAAGAGATAAAACCTAAGTTGAGATTTGTAATCGGTGAATCGAGCCAATATCTTACCTTTGCATTTTCTTTATCTGATGAACATGAGTAAAGTTTGAAATTATTACATTCTGTCACAGTTATATGCGCTTTGATTATCAACATGTTAGCTACGATATATATTACATTAAGTTGATTTCTAAATGGTTATACAAGTGTCCCCACTTGGATAACCATAGCATTATTCACATGTTGATATACCTCTGTCGATTACAGTATACATATATGTTGAATTACATATTATTGTTGAGCAAGATTAAAACCTTGGGTTTGGAACCGAGCATGTATGAACATCCCTATATGGGAAGATTTTTGCATGGCGGATAGAGTGAAAGATGAATTTACGTTCAAGTTATGTAGTATTGATCAATCTGAGAAGTCTGGCGGGGTTGATCACCCTCCGTGCCCGTAAGCTAGGCGGTTTGCGGATGGATTCTTGCCAAACCTTTTGAAAATGAAAAGAATGTTCATAGTATGATTCTTAAACCTATTCATGGGTAGAAGCGAGCCAAATTTAAATAATTTGGAAGAGATTTGTTATGTGAATTTTTATCGATCTGATTACTTCACAACTTTGATTCGTTGTAGAAGTGTTATGTAAAGAATACTTATATTCTTTAAACTTATATATATAATTGCTATTACTTCTTTGGGCACTCAAATGCTCATCCTTGCTTAAATTAAATGTTTTTCGATTATGTATGAGCAACACGAAGGCTCGAGCACGAACAAAGGAAAAGGAAAGGCGATCGAATAAGTGTGTATCATGAGTTAATGGTTATAGTTGTATTGGTATCTATTCAAGTATTATAAGGAATGTATTTGAAGGTCACGTGCACAGGGAAGTAAACTTTGATGTATGTAAATTAAGTTGAAATGTATTATTATTTTAGTATTATTGACTTAAAGAAATGGTATAAATGGAGAAGCAGGAGTTGGGTTTCAAGTACACAGATTTGGGGTAAATCCACAGGCATAGTGCTCATCGATATAAGCACTCATGTCGGCAAGGCCCAGCGGTCATCATGCGGGATCTATTGAATACTATCTGCAATGGCCACATCCACTGGCCAATAAAAGGCGGCATCCGCTCCCAATCAATGCATCCACTGGATGATCTAGCCTCATCCCTCTCTATGAGGCGGTATCTCTCTCATCAAAGGCATCGACATCGCGGCCTAGTCAGATCTCTATCATGGGTCATCGGATGTAAGCTACACTCCCAAATGTTGTGTCGAATCTTGAGTACTTGATGGCACTTTCAGTGATGGGAGAATCCATCACAAATCTTTGGCGACCCAATGATCAAGTCATCGATGAGAATAACGACCTCCTCTATGGGCTCCTCGTCGTCGAGAATCGGTATCTGCCTTGTGGATACTCTGCATGATCGATGTAGTCTCTATCTCCATCCATGCGGAATACTTTGCGAAACAACACGGATGGTGATGAAAACTTCGACCGACTCTCGGCCCGATCCCAGC
This sequence comes from Panax ginseng, assembly GCA_020205605.1. Classification (NCBI taxonomy): domain Eukaryota; kingdom Viridiplantae; phylum Streptophyta; class Magnoliopsida; order Apiales; family Araliaceae; genus Panax; species Panax ginseng. The sequence goes on from CM035134.1 coordinate 93,758,051, forward strand.
GAGCGCCTGACACGGATCATCCTCCTTGATAAGCGGTGTGAAAACAATGCGGCGACTCACTGCTCCCTCATGGGATGAAAATCCTGGCTGGTCAATTGACACATCACGGCGATGGGTGGTAAGTAATCATGCCCCTCAATCCGGCCCGGAGGAGATAATCCATGCGGAGCATGAGTAATGAAAGGCGTGTGGGTGAGATAAGCCCTAAACACGACAATATGGCAAGCGGATCCCTAATCCACTGCCGGAAAGGCGACCACGATGTAGCATCATGCTCTGCAAGATGAAAGGAGTATGACATGGCTATCTCTGGATGAAACAAAACCCTATTGAGTCTAAATGTGCTGAATCGGTCTTAAGTGTGACATAAACCACACATCTGACGCCGCCATGAGCTACACAAAACACTCACCCGGATAAGTGCGGCGGTATGTGGTGACCTCGAGTCTTTGCGATAATCGCCGGTACAATGGTATGACCCTCCTAAGCTCTCTCTTTGCCATAATAATGGCCGATATCGGCTCATCCATGTCTGCATGGCATGAAGGCGTATATGACAATCGCGCCAGAAGCGATACATCTACTATGGTGACGCTTGATGGTCCTCCGGTGTGGTGAAATCCCGAATGTAGATGCATAGTTGTCCTCGAGCCAAACACATCAAGCGAAATCTTTGGGATATCCGTGGCGGGATGTAATCTCATCTGGACCACTCAGCGTCTCAATTAGGTGAGGTCATGAGCATGCGCTCATGTCTCCAATAGCCATATGCATCGAGAAGTGCATCCGATGGCGACATCATCAACCATGCATACTCCTCCAAAGTAAGTCGACTCCACAGGTCCCAAATCGGAAAACTTTGCCTCTCCGATACCGGTTTCTCTAACATGCCCACTACAAATCTGTGGGGAACACAGAAACATCAGCGGGGAGCATAGTATCTCTGACCGTCATCTCGATCACCATGTCTAATGGTGATATACTATCATACCATGGCGCATGCAGATACCACCAAAATGGTGGGGAATGATCAATCTGACTAAGCTTATCCGAAGAAGACATACATGCAGGTGCGTGTCATAAGATCATCCGGGGTCAATCTTTGAATATCTCGGACATACATACATATGTATAACATAATAACATACATGATACAATAGATGGCAATATGATATAGGGAATGAAAAGCGTACATACATTCCTAAGTATATCATCATCTAATACATCTCTGTCTGGCTAAAATCTGAGAAATGGTAGTGAAGCTAACCAACATACTGACGAGAGGCCTATCGAAGATATAGCGAGAATGGGGCGAAAGCTACCGGATCTTAACGGATGCTATCAAAAGAAATAGCAAGAAATACATCGAGAAAAAAGTCGAAAGTGTGCGATGTACATCATCGATCTTGTCCACCTAATATAACTCCTCTTGAGTCCTTTGATCTCTATCTCTGGGGATGTCGGTAGATCTGAGGAGGATCTGCTGCGAAACAAAGCCATATGGGTCATCGAGGGGCGGCCTTGAGCTGGAAGGATCAAAAAGTATCTACCTCGAAGGATCTACGCCCAAATCACGAGAATGAAAATGATGTGTCCGGTCAATTCTTGAAGGTCGATCTGTCGTCTCGTGTCACATGAGTCGGATCTACGACACGAGTAGCAAATTCATCATCATCACGGATCACGGAACCATATCCCCATAAATTGTGTGGCGGCGAGTGCGAGCTCCAATCGTCTGACCAGATCCACCAATGCTTGAACATCTCCACGAGACCGGGGCCCTCTAACAATGTAAAGCTGTCGATCCCCATCAATGGGATGTCGATGACGGGTGCTGCAAGCAGGCCCAATAACAGTTGGCGGGAGGCAAGATCGGCATCGGATCTCTCTGTAGTGCTCCCTAATATGCGCTCTCTAAATAGAGCTCCCATCCTCCATTTGTGAAGAGAAATCATACGGGTGGAAATAGCGTACTCTACTCAATGGTGCCCATCCTCAAAACCAACTCCCAAATGCTCTCCGAGTAGAGAATCCATATAATGACATCGGTGTCAAAAAACTCAAGCCCCATAGGTGCATCCTCCTCCTCGTCCTTGACATTTGGCACTTCAATCTGAATAGGATGATATCACCGCCTCCACCAAGCAGCGAAATACATCTATGAGCGTCGGTGAGTCTCTTCGAAGCTCTCCTCGTTATGCAGAAGTGGTCCTACAGGAACTACTTGGCATATCTGGATCCATAATATCTGGACAACAAGTCTCCAAATCACCTCGGAAGGGTGTGGTAATTTCTTACAGGAGCTTTTTCAAAATGCATTGCTTTAACATACATCTGATGGTAGAGTTAAAAATGCATGACTACCCAATACCTACATTTTGAGAAAATTTTGCCATAGCCCCTTTGTAAATGGGACTATCCACATACATAAGCATGACTAGGTGGCCATTCGATAGCACACATGTGCAGTCATATACATCCTACATGCATTAATCACATCATAGTAAAAATCCGTAAGTGTAGTCTAATTACCGAGATTATTTTACTTTTATGCCTTTACTCATTTGTCCTCATATAGGATAAGAAATGGCGATAAAAGGTGCGAATTGTTTGCTTTAAAAAGTCGAATTTTTCACATCATTATATTGACATAGTTTAATACTAACATTTGCTATGTTAAATATTTTTATCAACTCGTATCGGCATGCACATTCAACTTACTATATGTATAAAATGTATTTCATGTGATAAGTCATTTTCAACGGATAGAAGCGGAAAAAAAATACATGTATGTGTTACAGGGGCGATGAAAAGCAGCTTATGCGGTGGCGAGAATATGCGAGAAAGTTGCCCGAACTTCAATGAGATCGAAGAAGAGCTCTTAGATTTACTATTCTGTGACTTGAAAATGACTTATAAAAGCAACCATTCGCTTTATCATGCGACACGGTTGGCATGAGCTCACTACTGACTCTAGCAGTGTACTGCTGACGGCACTCCTATAGGTCCCACCCTTGGCTCGCTCGATTAGAGTTGCAAAGGATGTCTCCACAAAATTGAAAAGGCGAATCAAGAATAAAAGTGCTACGATTGACGAGAATAACACAGAAATCACGGTTTCTCAAATCGATCGAGTTAAACTCCGTTGTCTCAGCGGTATTACTTTGAATGTAGGGTATACTTATACCAATGAGCTCGACTTTCACGGATCATACTCGGCAATACCCTACAAAGGTCACGATCTTAGTCATTTCGAAATTCCATGACCTAAACTTCCCGTGGAGGATTCTGATGCAAAACCATGAAATATCAAACCTCCCGGTGAATCACAGCGCCACATCTATCAAGCATCTATGTATCCCGTGAGGTGACAAGCGCACATCTTTCAAGCATCTACGTATCCCGGTTGGGGAATTCTGTATTAATCACGACCATTGATACACACATCGATGAAGGTCGGCGACCTTGACATCGTATGTGGTAGATGGCAAATAAACCCATCGAAAACAACCTTCCCTATAAGGGCTACAACCTGATGCTACCATTGACACATACATCAATGAAGGTCAAAGCAACCTTGACAATACACCCAATGAGGATTTATCCGTTGATACACACACATGACGAAGGTGGTGACCACGACAATGGCAAAGCTTTGTTTGTAGTAACTTTCCGTGCGAGAATGAGGAATATGTTATACACATCCTCAAATAGACAAAGCTTTATCCCCACGGATCTCTTACACACAAGAGTACCTCTATGGAATATAGGCGATTATGCAGGATTGAAGACTTTGGTGATAGCTAGCGTCGACATCCTTGGAGACTTGGATCGCATGTCAAGCCATCAGCATTGTCATCCTAACGAGTTACGACAATCATGCATCATACATTTGCATCATGTTCTTTGCATATAGCATCATGTTTATCTTGCTTGCATTTCAAGTGTCTAGGATTCTTTATCATATCCATACCTTGCATTGCATGAATATGATAAAGAGGGGCATCTATGAACACTCGATATTTTTTTACATACATTTACTAACATTATAGGGAGGCGGATTAAGTCTTTGGAGAATAACCACAGTAAAGGCGACTTACATCCATTACGAATACTATCGAATGCGGTTCAACCGGAACATAAGCAGGAACATCGATTTCAACACGGAACACAAATCAGAACTTCATCTTAAACACGGAACACACAGAATGTCGTTTCCGATCTTAGAATAACCACGAGGTTTGCAAGATCAAAGGCCAAGCAACAGGAAGGGAGCGATTACGTCTCGGCGATAACACCACGACGTTGATTCCGGTCCGAAAACAACCTTTGGGATAGCAACTCCATCCTTGGTGATAGCCCCAAGGATGCTTTTGTAATTCGAAGCGATAACTCTGAAATTGTTTGTTTTCAAACACATGCAATTAGCTTCAAGTTAGGACCTCTACCGAAGCAATCATACCTCGGACCCGGAGCTAACAGCAGGCGGATAGGTTCTTTCACGAGATGACCTTGCATTATTCAAACACTTGCGGTCAATCTCGGATGTAACCACGCAACCGCTTTCGCTCAAGCGGCGATAACCCGATGAAGGAGTCAAAAGTGTCATCTTCTTGCCTCAACAAGATGATATCGTGGCGTACCAACAAGTAATCCAATCTCGGATGTAACCTTGAGCAACGTCTACTTTCAACTCAAGCCCGGCGATAACCCGGTGAGGAGTCAAATATAGCGCCCCCCAAAATAGAGTATACATCACCCATTTTAGTCGTCGATAACATAGTATAGAAATAACTACAACTTTATTAATACGACATATAAATTGTGAGTTTAAATACAAATATTGCCATCTAGACAATATTCACACCCAAATAAGTCCTCATTACAATTATTGGTACATTATTTTACAAAATGGTGAGGACTACTAAAACAACTTTCTAGAATCATCATTCCACACCAGATTAAAACTACATTTACATTCTACGCCTCACGAGAAGAAAAATGGAACAAAAAGAAAAAGGGTGAGCTCAACTGGCCCATTAAAGAATATTATGACTAAGATAATATAGAACAAATTATACGTTAGTCTTCAGGAAAAAAATCGATAAAATACAATGAACAACAAGTTTTGGATCAATATTTACAATGAAATAATAATTCATAGATGAGTTTCGTAGAAATGAAATCTACTATAATCTATGAATTTAAAAGTCCATCATCATTATTTTATCCACTGTAACATCAATCGATATTCATCTTGAATCAAATATTCATCTTTACACTCTGAGCCGAAAGATATTCATCGATTAGTCATATTCATCTCAATACACTGTTACATCTCTTTTACTACTGGGCGAAGATATTCATAATAAAATCAACCATCTTTTACTTTCTGAGGCCAAAATATTAGGTAATACTATCATTTAGGGATGAGGATGATGAAAAATATTTTAAAGAAAAGCGAATCCGGTTGAAACAAAAAACAAATATTAAGGATTAGTACTTTAAACAATCAAGTTCAAAAATACTTCATAAATAACCATAGTGAAGTAAAATTCAAGAATGATCAAAACATGGATACAATCAAAGCTAGTATCCATAATAAATATTTTGGACAAAAAAAGCGAAAATTTAATTTTTCTATGAATAATTAAAAATATTAAGTGAATAGTGTCCTATCGTGAATAATAATTGTAGTATCGTGAATAGTAACCCGAACACTAAAAGGCAAGAATTTCACAAGAAAATCTTACCAATATTAAAACATAATGATATTAGAAAAATAATATCATTTTAAAAAAAAATAATATCCACTTACCTCGAAAAGAATAGTACTTACATTTGGAATATGGATATAGCAACTTTGAAGGAACTTGCATAGTATAGCAACACTCAAAGTATTAAAATACTCACAAGAATAAATTCGATAATATAGAGAGAGAGAAAATTTTAGTTTCACGTGTGATTTTCAATTCTAACCTAAGCACCACATTTATAGGAAAATGCTTAGAACACCCAAGCGAAAAATTTAATAAAATATTATTATTAATAACAAAATTCATACGCATCCTTTAAAATCAGTTTCCCATACCTTCTACAGAAAAAAAGTAAGAAAAAGGTTTTCATAAAATAAATAATTAAAACTTCAAAAATTATTTGAACTTGAACTTGAACTTCAATAATTCATAATAAATAGTCCTTTTGTCGAGAAAAATTCAAACCTTATGTCTTTTCTATAGGAAATTCCATTATCTACAACTTTCTGGAAAAAGTTTTTCCAAATTCAAACAAAAATTGGTAAAAGAAATCCTGAAATAGGCGATTTTCTGATACATAATCAAATTTCGATTCGAGAAATGGGGTCCTAAACATGTTTAACATGTTTTAAATATTTTAGTAACAAAAATACTCTTTCTCCTCATATACTCCATATATCCACATTCATTGTAAAAATATCACCATTATTATATTATTAGAATATAATAATATATTTAAATAATTATTTATCGGAAAAAGATAAAATATCAATTTTTCAACAATTGTCACATTAAAATTTTCTCCATCTATATCCACATAAAATGAATATTTTCCTTATCATATAAATCAATAATTAATTATTCACAATAATATTCACTGAGAATCACAATCTGGTGACGGTAGTTCCCGAAAGAGGGCTTTCGATAAGGATTTCTCCTTCTTGGCCTAGCGATTAGGTGACCAAACCTCTCCTTAAACGAGAACTTTCTAGACATTATCAATAATGTTATCTAATAATATTATTGAAATAATATGAATTATTGATCGATAATGGAAAATCTTTGTGTAGTGACAATTATTGAAACAACAATAATATAAAATATCAGCGTAGTAATTATTGAATCGATAAAATAAAATATTGAGCAGTAACTCTTGTAACAATTATTGAGTAGTGCCTTCTTACGTAGAATCAATAATTGGTGCAATCTGATCTCTTCTTGTGTTTTAACCAACCAGGTATTCAACGATGATAGCGGTAACAACTACATAGGTTATTTATAAATAACTTATACTTGTCGTTTTCTTCATCCAATCACTTTCCGTTATGGGTCCCACACAAGGTTGCCGTCGTCACGAATATTCTCGACAATAAGAATATTCCACGACCAAAACGAATATTCCCAGAGCAACAATGAATATTTTATAACCCTTTGTATTTGAAAACTATTTAGCATTTTGCCTGTAACTAACCACATTAATCAAATCAACCCTTACTCTTTCAAAATAATAAATAGAAAATCTAATTTCATTTATAATAAGTTGGAGGTCTTACATCAAACATCATCTTATCTCTTAAACCGTCGTCTAGACACTTTATACATCATCATCTGACAATGTCCCTGAGCAGGAGTAACAATCCAGAGTGACTATTCTGTGATAAGCGATACTTTGGATAGAATTTGAAGCTTGAAGACCATGGGCATAGACCCTCTTCACGACTTACGTCCAACCTCTAATCCATGTCATGCGTGCGTAACTCTCACTTTACAAAAGCCAGTCACAGAAGAGAAGTCAGAGTATACCTCGTTTGGATGCTCGGATTGAAGTTACGCAAGTTTGGCCGGACATTACAGTTGCATGAGTGCACGATCTTCTGAGGCAACCAGGACAGCATGAGGCTCGAATGCACCATGACGGCCGCCAAGTACAATCGGCGGTACCCGCTGGTATACCTGCGGCCATCAATCTATATATATCAAGCCCTTGGGACCATTTGGAGAGAGAGAGAAAAGCGAGGAAGCCACATCCATTTACTCTGCATACCCACATCTTTTGAGTGTTTCCTTACTTTTAAACACTTGTTAGCTCACATATAGCTATCTTTTATCATCCGTGAGGGTAGTGTTTATCCATTTAAAGTGTTTAGAAGTCTACTTTTGGCATTACTGTAAGCCTTCTCGTTATATAAATCTTCTTCTCATATTAGCACACACTATTGTACCACGTTGAAATCGTGTGAGTGTGTTTACTGGACTTGATCAGTGGTTTCATTCTGTCTATATATATATACTATATATATATATATATATATATATATATATATATATATATATATATTTATGGACTAACATTATCGAGTTATACCTACGATTGAGCTGAACTTGATTAGGGCGTTTATTGCTTTTATATATATATATATATATATATATATATATATATATATATATATATATATATATATATATTTGTTATGGAACATATCAGTGAGCCTAGATTTTACATCCGGAGCATTTCACTACGTTTATATATATATATATATATATATATATATATATATATATATATATATATATATTATCGGACATATATCAAATGAGCACAGATTCACATCAGAATGCGTTTCTTTGCTTTTATATATATATTTGTACATATATATATATTTACATTTCTATCGAGGCACAGAGTTTACTTACAGTGGCCTTTTACGACTTTATTTTACATTTTGTCACCCTTTTGGAGTTTACTTCATGGCGATTGATCGCTTTACTGACTTTATTTACATTTAGGCGTCCCACAGAGTTTACTTACGTGGTGGTTGATAATCCATCCCTATATATATATATATATATATATATATATATATATATATATATATATATATATATATATATATATATATTTACAACTTTTATATATTTACATTTACGATCCCCATTGAGTTGCCCGTGGTGGTTGATCATGTGCTGTATATATATATTCTATTTTATATATATAAGCTGCTTCTTGCTTTTATATAAATTTACAGTATCCTCGAACCTAGAATCATGTGATAGTGATTGATTCACTGAATCTAGATTAGGATACCATGATGGACGTTTGAGATTTATGAATCTTTGTACATTATTTTATAATATCACGAATTTTCTTGGATGAGTTTTCATGCCCATGAGAGTTCAGGCACTTTGCTATATATTATTTTCTAGAATGTAGCATCTCGAAAATAAAACAAACAAAGCCAGAACATTTAATAATAAAAATGGAATTATGAAAGGTCTACGATTCTATTGAACAAAAGGGATTTGAAAACCTCTTTTTAAAAAGCTTCATTGCTATATCTTGGTTCAAAGTAGAATTTTCTATAAAATTTCAAACCTTGTGTATATAGGTCACGAGCGAGGCCTAGCACTACTTTCAAATATTTGCATTGATCCACACACACGCACACATTAAATATAACAATTTCTTTGAAAAGTAAGCGGTCATAGTAAGTAACATGGATGTTGGGGGTGCCCTAACACCTTCCCTCACTTTATCAGCCCCGGACCCAAAATGAATCTAGGTTTCATGAGACCCGTCTAGTAGTGTCAAATCATAGGGTTCGATGTGAAAACCTTCTGATTAACGTTTATGCGTAGCAATTAATACACCAATTGGTGACTCTTAAAAGTCAAATAATCGACATTATACATATAGGACCTTTTTCACTTGTTTTTCAAACAAATCTCATTATTAACATGAGAACACCAAAGAACAATGTGAGCCAATTACATGGTATCTGAATAATCACTGGTACGCCAATCATCTAAAACTATCCATCGATACCTTCTACGAATTTCATTATGACTTTTGCCACATCATTTTATAACATTACGATTCGAATGAGTTATCTTAGGAATGATTCATGGTAGTCGTAATCATACCAAATCATCATCATAGTAAGCCAATATGACTTTCATCACAATATAAGCATGAGGATGATAATGATGATATAAGCATTAATCAAAGCGAAACAAGGATAAATATTAAAGACTTTAAATTTATCAAATATTATCAATCATAACAATAAACTCATCATCTAATATTATTAATATTATAACAATATTTTAATCACTTATTAAACTTATAAACAATTTATTAATTATTTACACTTTACCCAAATAATGCATTTAATCATTCAAAAAATACCCGTACTCTAGTAATAGATTTCATCACCGATGATCGAATCCTCATCAAAAATCTGCATATACCATATATAGGATTCCCAGAGCCATAAAATCCTATTTTTCCAATTTTGTTACTTCATAACATATTTAATTCATTTTATTCATAACTAGTTCATTTTCATGAAAATACTAAATGGGTCCCAAAAAATTTCTTTTAAGGGATTTAGCAGAATATATTCCCATATTGAACATATATTTTTTCTCAAAATTTTTAAAATTCATTTACTATTTTTCATATGGCCAAAACTAGAATATTTAGACATTTATCATAAATTATACTTTTATGTACAAAATTCCAAAATTCCGAGGTATCTACTTGTTATATACATGTACTACCAATAAAAATTTCACCAATTTTGGAGTTAACCCACAAAGAGGTTATAAGGAATTTACTTTTAAAATAGTTTTTTCCCATAAAATCCATAACTCTTAATCTATACATCCAAAAATTGTCATTTTGGACCTGATCTGAAAACTCATCAAATTATCATTTTAAATTTTTCACAATTTTTTGAGGTTCAGAAAATTATAAAGCGCCTAGCGAAACCCACTTTTGAATGAAAATACTATTCATTGATGAATACAAGGATCATTCACTTATGCAAATCACGATAAATCCACATTGAGGCGAGTTATTCGATAGAATAATAAAGAATGGAATAATAGAAGAATTCACCGTAAATGCGATAGAGCCGCCTGCAGACAGTTATTCTCAGCGAATAATAAAGATTGGAACCCGGTCATGCGTAAATCGCAGAGCGGATATTCTAGCAGAATAATAAAGAATGGAACAGGTTCATACGTAAACCGCCTGCGGGCGAGGATATTCCAACGAATAATAAAGAATGGAACCCGGGTCATATGTAAACCGCGCACGATGAGGATATTCCACAGAATAATAAAGAATGGAATAACAAGCGTGAATTTACTAGGTATCACGATGAAGCGCGCTTTTGACGGGTTATTCAGCAGAATAATAAGAATGGAATAATGGAAGGAATTTCACCATGTATCTGATGACTTACTTAACAGGGTTATTCCAACATAATAATAAAGGAATGGAATAATAAT